>PVKU01001277.1:0-321751 GCA_004027475.1 Anoura caudifer
AAAAAAATGACTGGTGTACAAAAAATACTAAATAGCTGCTTTCGTAATTGGGAACACATCAAGTTGCTATGGATAACTAGCAATGTTGAATCCACTGGGTGATGGAACCCTTGAATGTTAGAAATGGGAGGAACTTAGAAAACATTCCGACAACCCCTTGATGAGATCAAGATGGATCTGAAGGATAAGAAAGTTAAAGGGTTATATAAGCCAAAGTTTTCTCCCTCTTGGTCTCAACATGCAACTGAAACACCACAGGAAAGCTCAATCTGTGAGGACTCCAAGGATGCTAATGTCCGTAAGGTTAATGAGCCGGATCCCAGAGTAAAATGATGTAGCACATTGTAATTTTCTGGACTTCGAAGATAGGTCGCAACATGAAACTAATAATGAGGGCTTCAGCCCAGGTTCTGGGAAATATGCCTGGGTGGTAAATTTCCCTTAAAGTACTACAACAGGAAACATCAAATGAGATTTCAAAAAGAAAATTTTGCAAGGTAATAAAAATGTTTTATGATGGATCACTAGTATTAAATGTAAGACACTCAACATTCAGGGAACTACTCTACAGAGACCTGATTTAATTTTTCAAAATAATTTTGCAGGAGATGCTCTTTGAGTTGGCAAACGCCCAGCTATGGGAACATTTGACATCTCTGCTGCATGAGAAAGATAGGAGGCAAACGCGCAAAGGCTTACCTTTATGTTTCCAGGAGCAAACCGGAGCAATGAACAACTCAATAACAGTGTTACATAAGGCTTGAAATTGTCTCTGATGGCTCCGTGCTGCTAATAAATAGGTGAGGTTTGAATTTGCTTGTGTTTCATGCATCGGGGGAAATGTGGACTATCAGAGTTAAGAAATATGTCACTCAGTATTTTGAAGAGCTTCTAAGCCACGTGTATTGTGGCATATGCTAAAAATTAGTCAGGTTTTAGTTACTAACCTGCAAAGAAAAATGTAGCAACATTGACACAGCTGACAACCTGCTCTCGAAAACCCGGTACCAACTGCCTCTCTTGCCAGTTAATTTGTTTGTGAAAAGATCACCATTGTGTCATTTTACTGTGGAGAGTGACTCTTTTCAGAATTAAATTTAGTGTGGTGGTAGTGTAGTTAAGATTTCTTTTCAGAAGCCATTAATTTTCGTATTCTTTTAAGATACAATATGCTCGAAGAGAGAATTCTTGCACAGCGGACATTTAACTGGAATTTTCATTTCTCTTCTGCTTCTTAAAAGGGATAAATACAGTTTGCATTTCATTAGGCACCGTTGGCTATAATGTTTGTTTGTTGTTTGTTTTTAACTGTGATGAGTTTTGATTAAAGAAGAACAGACAAGTGAAATAGTCATAAAAATTAAAAAAAAACGAATGTCACTGTTCCCATGTTACAGTGAAGACAAAAATAACTTTTTGCAGTTTAATGATTGTATTTGAGACTCAGTCCTGTGGGTAAGAGAACAGCTATGCGTGCATCCAAACACGAGCTCTGCAGACTGCCACGGAGCGCTAGTTGTCCTCGCGGACTTCTGAAGGCACAGTGTCCCTTACCTGACTACGCTGAAAACCGCTAATGAATCTTCACGCTTTCAGGACTTTCACTAGCATAACGACCATGTCCATTGACAAATTAAATCAATGTGAAACTATAACCAATAAAAATCTAATCAGCGCCTTTAATATTATGTAATAGATGATAATATTTTATAAACTAAATTTGTGAAATTGGCTTTAATAGCAATCTATGTAATAGCTTGTTGTATATCTACTTGATCCTTTTGGGACTGAAGAAGATGAACCATTGTTTGAGTAATTTCAAAATTATCATTGCATTTTTAAAATTTATCTTCCCATTAAACATTCTTTGTTAGCTCAATAGACTAAGCATGTTAGTAAGCCATCCTTGAAATGATACTGAAATACACTGCAAAGCGCAAAGATACATACATCATTATGGATTTTTACATTTGACGAATAAGCTCGCACGACAGCTATGTCTGGCGTCTCTGGGCCACAAGTGCTCAGCCTCGGTGGTGGTTACATGTTCTATTCTGGGCCCTGCTGTGGCTCAGTTCCCCCCTGAAATCTGTATGAAGTGCAGAGACCACTCTGTATATTGTTATTGTAATAGTTTATGAAACAAATGAAAATACTGGCTTTATGTTTTTGAGGCACGTTCCCAAATATCAACTTATAAATGTTTAAAATGCACTAGTGTGAGGGTGGCAACAGTACTTATTCACTGGGCTTTCAGACACTGTAGACTGCGTCATGCTGGGAGCCAAGATAGTTTTACCCCCAAAACACCCCCGGGATAGTTCCCAGAACTTGTAAGTGTCACTTTGCATAGCAGGGACTTTGTAAAAGGGAGTAAAAGCTTGAATCGGGAGAAGGGGACATTAAACTGGGTTAGTCAAATGGCCCCGATCTGATCACACAAGGCTTTAAAATGAGATAATCCCTCTCCTTGAGAAGATGGGGTGAGCTGCACTCCGCCCAAAATTTCTGACTTTGAATAAAAAGGAGGGGACCCCCTGCTGAGGAACGTCACTGGCCACTACATGTGGAGGAAGGTGAGGGAACAGATTCTCACCTGGAATCTCCAGAAACGAGTGCAGGGCTGCAAATTCCCTGTTTCAGCACACCAGGTCTCTCGTCAGACTTCTGGCCTACAGAATTGTAAAACAATAAATTGATATGGTTTAAGCAGCTAAGTTTGTGGTCATGCGTTAGAGCAGCAAAAGAAAATGAACAGTGATGGCAAAGGTAAGTAGAATTCCTGTCACCGTAATCTTCAGTCGAGTGGTAGATGCAGTCAAATATGTCAGCTGGAAGCAGTTTAATTATTACCCAAACCTGGAAAGCAGGTGTTGCAATGGACTGCCACAGGGGGAGCAGAGCCTGGATTCAAACAGAGGAGCACATCCCGAACATGAGCGGGAGAGTTAGCGGGAGGAGGGGAGAAGCCCTAGACAGCTGTGGTCCTGGGTGCGCAGCCAGAGAGCAGGGCATGACTTTGAACCAAAATCACGTGAGGGATGCCAGCGCACGGCGTAGATCTGATGGGGGGAGAAGAAAAGAGCAGCGGAGAGAAATGCGGTTGAAGACGTAGCCGGGGGTCAGACTGTGTCAGAACATCCGATCCGTCTAATGCAGCTTAGAAGTTTCACCGTGGGAAACGTGTTCTCAGCAGAGGGTCACATTGTCTGCAATAGCTCAGGGGTTTACTGTGGGGTCCTGGTGTATTTTACAGTATAGTCATTCCAGTTAGCATTTGATATACTGTGTACAAACCAGGAAGATCCTTTTTATATGATATAATAACGTCATCAGAGGCACATGAAAAGATGCTCAGTATCACTAGCTATCAGAGAGATGCAAATTAAAACCACAATGAGATACCACCTCACACAGGTCAGAATGGCCATCATAAACAAAGCCACAAACAACAAGTGTTGGAGAGGTTGTGGAGAAAAGGGGACCCTAGTGCACTGTTGGTGGGATTGCAGACTGGTGCAGCCACTATGGAAAGCAATATGGAATTTTCTCAGAAAACTAAAAATGGATCTTCCTTTTGACCCAGCAATTCCACTGCTAGGATTATGTCCTAAGAACCCTGAAACACCAATCCAAAAGAACCTATGCATCCCAATGTTCATAGCAGCACAATTTACAATAGCCAAGTGTTGGAAGCAACCTAGGTGCCCATCAGTAAGTGAATGGATCAAGAAACTATGGTACATTTACACAATGGAATTGTATGCAGCAGAAAGAAAGAAGGAGCTCCTACCCTTCACAACAGCATGGATGGAACTGGAGAGCATTATACTAAGTGAAATAAGGCAGGAAGTGAAAGACAGATACCATATGATCTCACCTTGAACAGGAACTTAATCAACAAAACAAACAAACAAGCAAAATATAACCAAACACACTGAAATTGAGAACAGGCTGATAGTCACCAGAGGGGAGAGGGGAGGGAATTTCAGGGGAAAGGGGGAAGGGTTTAGAGCAACAAATATAAAGGACACATGGACAAAAACTGGGGGGGGGGGGGGAAATAGGGGGGGGGGGGGGGGGGCTGGGGCGGTAGGCTGGGATGGGAGTAAAAGACAGAAAACTGTACAAGAACAACAATTAAAGTAAAATTTTAAAAAATGGTAAAAAATTAAAAAAATAATGTCATCATGGGAGATTTTGTTTCCTGTACAACCAGAAATGAATTTACCATGTATAATGTGCATCCACATTTTGCCATGTATAACGTGCACCCACATTTTTTGCCCAAACTTTCAGGAAACATATCTTTCATTTTAATTTTTAATTTAATTATTTATTTATTTATATTTCGGTACTTGTTTTTTCATATTATAAAGAAATTTTAGCATTTATTTTTGAACACGAGGTACAAGAAATTTTATGAAACAACTAATTACAAAACACAAGAAAAGGTGCAAGGCATTTCAGGTACTGCCTACATACAGTGTGTATCCCTATTTCCCCTCAAAAACTTGGGCAAAAAGTTCACATTATGCACAGCAAAATACGGTAACTATTAGCTATGACCTTTGAACTACCACACTTTTCTTCTTCTTTTTTCATAAACCTACTTTGTAACATTACTAAAATTTGTCGAAAGTACTTAATAGCTGAGAATATGATCTATTTTTAATCTTTGTCTCAAATACAAATTCCAATAGCCGTGAGAAGATTGCACTAGCCTTAAGTTCAAAACACGTAATTTATATCCAGCTTAGAACAGTTAAACAGCCATTCTCCATAAAAAGGTCTCAAGTCCAATATTCCGAAGTTTGAGCTATGTTTAGTGTTTCTCATTTAGGTCACAGTAGGGCGGAGAGCAGAAAAGAAAGCTTTTTGATAATGCACTTGAGGGGCAGGCACTGTGCCCCCTGGTGTGGATACAAAGACGAAAAGCCTGAATTCTTTGCCCCCAAGAGCTTTGTCCTTTGAGAGCAGAGCCATGGTTGAGTGAGTACATTGCAGACTGGCTGCAGTGACAGGGTATGGAGTTGAGAGACTAAGGACGGCGGAGCTCCCCTTCTTTCTGGATGTTGCCTGGTGATGGAAATGGGAAGATCAAAGAACCATGCCCCTCCCTTCCGTGGGACATAGCGATCAGTGGAAGGAGCCCAAGATGCTGAGGGGGAAAACCCAGGTTCTAGGTCTCCTTGGACCACAATTCCATTTTTGTTTCTTGCATCTGGAGAAAGTTAAGTTCTCTGTGCTTTTGGCATCTTCCTCTCTCTAATTAAAATAACTGTGTCATTGTGCTTTCTTCAGTGAAGACTCGGGGCTTTGTAGAGGAACCTCAGAAGTCACCATGAGGGAAGGGACGGAGAGGACAAGACTCTAAACACTGTTCCAACCAGAGCAGTTACTTGAATGCCTATTTCACTGACTGGCGTTTATGCACTTCAACCAATACTTCTGTTTTTAAAAACAAAACCTCGATAATCACAGGACAACATTGACCTGTTCCTGTTTTCTGGGTCTTAGATTTTGAGATCCCAGGGTTTTGTTTGATTTGTTTTGTTTGCATTTCTTTTGAAGTTTGTCTTTTTCTTCCAACGTCATTATAGATTCTGGTAGCCACAGGGCCTCCCGGTAAGATTTGCTTTCCACTCTCCTTCCATGAAAAGTTAGAAATAGCTATAAGAAATAAATTGGACAGGAGCTTAGCTTATCCATCGTGTTTCCCATCACCAAGGAGAAATTTCTTATGTTCTAGATATTCCAGGAAAAAAGGATTACAGGCCGAGATGAAATGTGTTACCTTGGAGAGTATAATTACAATTACCTGAGAGTATAATATTTTAGATTTCATGAGACCTTTCTCTTTTTTTCTCTACCTGTATTTGATTTCCCACTCGCTGATTATTTCACTGCTCATTAACATTTTTATAAAAAATATAGGCCAGAGAGGAAGCACTTGTATAACAAGTACATTTAATGTCATTTTTTATAAACAACTTCTCCTGAAAGTTAGAATGGAGAAAAAGTTGAAACTAAGAGCTAATGGAACTTTGGGGTTATTTATCTGTTTCATTCATTGGTGCCTAGCAAGTAGTCAGTGAAATGAGCGTGGAGAATTGAGAGTCTGCCATCAAATAAGGGTCCTTGAAATTAGAGTTTTAAATATAAATGATTGTAAAGTCAAATCATACACACACTACTAACTTGTAGTTATGACAGATGGATTCAAAGATACTTTTTTCTTATTCAGGAATATATTATTTCCTTCTAGTCAGCCACCATTTATTTAGTTGCTAAGCAATTGGGGATATGAGGACATATAAAGTAGGAGAAATAGTATCTTGCCTTCAAGAATATTAAAAAAAATAAAGAAGAGAAAGATGGAGCAGATATAGGCATACGATCTGTAGTCTGGAATCACGAAAGCAATTGACTTGTAACAATCACGCTAGGTGGAAGGATTGATTGAGGAATAACTGAAAGTAGGCTCCTTAAGGAATAAAATAAACAGTTTAAGGACTATTGCTCAGAATCATTGGTACAGCAGTTGAACAAGATAAGCATCTTTTTCTGTACTCAGAAACACTCAAGCTTTGTTTCCACTTTAATTTAACGTCTGTTAATAACCGCACCTAATGTGCATTTGAAAACCTTCTCTCCCTTCCCCTTTCTTCCTTCTTGTGGGCAGTCACGTGTGTGAAAACCCAGGCATGTCTGTTCATTTTCCAGAAATGGTGTAAGATGGCTGCATCCCTCAGATAATCCATCTACTCTCTTCGGGGTTTCCTAAGATAGCTCTCAGCCAATTGTTACATTACAACATTAAAGTTATGGGCTCACTTTTCTCAGCAGTATACCAAGCTAATCTTTATTTACTTTTTATCATGGATCTATTACTCAGGGACGGGACAAAGACAGGATACGGAAGCCCTTGCACCTGTATTACTTTTGCTTATTCAAATCACTGCTTGGACACTCTAATTGTCCACAGGAGAGCTGGGGATGGGGGTTGGCTCAGGAGAGAAACACAGGGAATATGCTGCCGTGAGGACAGTTGGCATACCTCAGAGAAAGCCCAGAGGGCCCATCTCTCTCTGTGAGTCGTCTCTGCTCTTGCCTGCAAGGGAAACATGTAGCTTTATCAGTCTCCCACGCTCTGCTGATCCTTGCGTTTCTGTGACCTGTGACAATCGCACCCCTAGGTATTGTATCTCCTGGATCAGGGCTCCCTTTGGCCCTATTCTGAATCATTTCTGAGGCCTTTTATTCTCCAACTGTTGGAATTTAAACGTGCTATTCGGAAACTCCCGTTCTAGTCTCTGACATCTCGGTATTTTAAGTAGAGTTACTATAGTGGAACTGAAAATTGTTGTACAATTTAAACAGTACTTTGCAGGAATTTTCAATCTTCCCTTTTTACTTTTGCTTTTATAAAAAGTTTAGCCAACAGTTTCTTGTGCTGTTGCCTACAAGAGTAAAATAATAGCCCATTAAAGGATCTCTTGTCTTTTGAAAAGTAGATTTTGCACTGATGAAAAATACCATATAACATTACAGTAATTTCCAATACTCTCCGACTAGTACTTCTCATCACAATAGAGAAGCAGAGTGAAATTTATCTTCAAAGCTAAACATGTAGAGCTGCAAAGAGCATCTTCCTTTTAGAGAACTGTGAGCATAATAGAGGGGCACTACCTTCCTTATAATCATAAGACATTTTTATTATATGTTCCTTTACCTGAAACATCATTACAAGTTAGCACTTACATTGTTACAGGAAAAATAGTAGCAAAAAAACTGTTGCACTTAATGGAAGTTGGATAAGTGTGTAGAAATACGTGCTCATCGTAACACAAAATGATACTCCAGCGTGCTTCGTCATTGTACAATTTATTTTCCTGAATACCTCCCAGTAAGATCGTTAGCCCTTAAAGGGCTGAAGCCATGGTATTAAGTCCACTCACTTATTTTGTCAAGTTCTCCTTGAACAAATAATAACTAACGTTCATTGAACATTCAGTCATTGTTAAGAACCTTACCTGCCAAATACAAGATGCGCAAGTTGAGACAGGACACTTCATCTCTCCACGCCAATTCCCTTATCGTGAAGTCTGAGAGGATAAGTAATCCATTCGCCATAGGTTATAAGATTCTTGGAACTACTACATCAGACATCATGCTGGCACTTAGCAAGTGCGAAGAAATATCATAAATAAAGAAACTACTTTCATTTTCTCCAAGGTCCTACCATTTAATTCCTGTCCTCATCAGTGCATCTCATTTCCAGGTGCAGATGTTAAAGCTCAGAGAAGCTAGTCACCTCCCTCAGGCTCTCATAGCAGGAAGGCGGTAGGTAGGGTTACGATTTGATTTGATTCCCAGTTGGCTTTGCTCAAACCAGGCTCCTGGGCCCACGGGTATCCCAGCTCTTGTTTCCAGAGCAGCTGCTATGCAGAAGTGCTTGGCAGGCTTCAGAATTTCAGTGGAACGAGTCAGGCTTTGACAGGAAGCCCAAATGGTCCAAGTGATGGTTCCGTCACTTAGAGTGGGACCTTTGTGTATAATTGGTCTCAACTTTAATGCCTTTAAAAACAGCGGTCATGACAACTATCTCCCCACGTTCAAGCTGTATATATTCTATGAGGAAAGAATGTTTTGTGTGGGCACCTGAAGGGCGTGCGAATATGAAAACAATAATAGCTGTTGGTCATCAGCAAAAAGCACCGCACTAAGTACAGAAGATGGATGGTACGTGGGCAGAAATGACAGCCTCTGCCCTCTTGAAGTTGGAACACTAGGTTTAAGGTGCAGCGATAAACTCATTACAGAATGCATTATGTATACATACCATTTTGATAAAAATCATGAGGAAGAAGCATGCATTAGGGAGGGATCAGGTCTAGCTTGTTGGTCCCATGACGAGGGAAACAAATGTAATAAGCAAGTCAGGCCCAGGAATATCAGGTTTGTATTAAGGTGCAGAAAAACAGCTGAACTAATTTTAACTTTACAACTAAGTGTATCTTTGTCCTTTCCCCTGGGAAACTTAGCTGGTAATGACAGAACCACTTATGAAAGTGAGGTTTACCCAGTAGGGGTATATTTTGGCCCATTTCCTAGACTATCAGAGGTATTGATATACAATAGGAGTTACAGAGATCAAGAACTTCCCAACCAGGGCTACACTTGATGTAGCCACAAAAAAATATTCAAGCTGCTACCTCTGGAATAGGTAGACTCTGATACATTCCATCTTACATCAATATAGTAGTTCACTTCATTCTTTCTGCTTTTCTCATCTTTCAGGCAATAAAGCAAACTTCTTTACACTTAAAAGAAAAGTATTTTTCTTATATACCAAGACATCTAATTCAATTTCAGGGTTCTGGAGTGGATGTAAGAATATTAAATTTTTAAAAAAGTATTAGTTAACTGTTTAATATTAATGTCAACTGAAACAAAATAAATGCTGGAGATGTTATTGCAATTTTATTCTGAATATCGAGCATGAGTGCTCCCAGTAAAACTGAATGTATATGATTTTTTAGTAGCTCTATGAATTATATCTATACTACTCTACAATAGGTTTACAGCACAAGCTCTTAAAAAAGGAGCTATATTATTTGTCAGGCTTAAAATTTTAATAAGTGTAATTTAATCAGACTGTGGAATGGAGTGAAAAACATTCTTCCTTGTTTTCTTTGCACATGATCACAGTTGAATGAAGGACAATGTAAATGATTTATAAGGCTTTATAACTTCAACAACTGGATTTCTACATCACTATAGTTAAAAAATGACAAGAGATAAAAATAACCACAATTACCAGACTAGAGAATCTTTCTTGAGATATTTAACTTCCCTATTATACTTTACAATTTTTAACTTTTGAGGATTCTGATGCAGCATTTAAATTTTTCTAATGGCAAAAATAATGTAAAGCATAAAATTACGTTAAAAATAAAATCAATGCATCTCACTACCCAGAAAGAACCATCGTTAAATTTTGGAGTGAGTTCATAAAGTTCACGGGCAGATTCAAATACACTGATGACATTGCACATACAATTATCTTATGATTTATAGTATTTCTATTGGGGGTTATGTCTGTCTTCTCATTCTTAATATTGCTACTTAATCCTTTCTTCTTTTTTTCTTTTTTGAATGATCCTTGCTTCAGTTGAGTCTATTTCATAATTTTCTTGTAACTTTAAACTTTTTTTTTTTGGTCTCGAAGATCTGTTTCTTATGAACTTGCGTTAAAAAAAAAAAAAAACAGCCACACTCTTTTCTTCTGTTAGCTAGACATCTTGTTTTTGTGATCCAGAACTTTGTTTTACTCTTCCTAACTATAAAATTAATTTTAAGTATGGAGTTCATTCACCTTACCACCTTATCATAACGTTTCTTGTATAATTATTTCTTTTATCTTGGTCTTTCATCACTTTTACATAATTTTGTTTCACTGCGTCTGATTCTTTCACAAGATTTTTACTCACTTTTAAAGGATTATTTCCTTCATATATCTCTCTGAGCTTTATAAATGTATTTGTTTTAATGCTTCATTGGAATGATTCGGAGAACAGACTTTTCTGGAGTGAATTCCTATTTCAGTTGTTGATTTTATTGGCTAGCTTTTTAGCATGATTTTTAATTTTGTTTTAGAATTAGGGTTGGGTTGTTAAATATATAAGCTTAAAATCATACAGATATAATAAAACTTTAAGTTGATGAATATCACTAAGATATTCATCAGTCGGTTACAGTAGGTCGAAGCCCCAGGACGAATCAACACCCCAGAAGTTCGGGAAGCCTACGCGATGTTGGCCCGTGCGGAGAGTGAAGAGGGTCTGTGTTGGAGAGATGCAGCTGGGGCGAAGCCTGAGGAAGACAGGCAACAGTTACGTGAGCGCACAGTTATTACCTGTCCAAAGGCAACTGAAAGCATTCTGTGCAAACCGCTATAACCTCCACCTAGTCACAAAGGGGATATTGAATCTGAAATACAGTTTATAGTAACTTGTCTAAAACTACAGCTTTAACAACATCCCTCCCCTCAGATTTCAGGATTGGAATGCTATACAGTTGGATGCTTAGTCCATACGAGGAGCCAAAGCAGGCGCTCCTGGCTGCAGGCAGCTTCCCTCCATCAGCAGTTGAGCCAAGTAGGTTCTTTCCATGTGGATTTCCTCCTTCCCTTGGACGCTCAGTCTGCACATGCAGCTGGCAGATGGGGGGGGGAGGTGAAGAAGTTGCAGCTGTTTCTTACACTCTGAATTCTAGATGGTAAGAGAACCACACTCAGATGCAAAGATGGTCATGAAATCCAGCCTCCAGCTGGACAGGGGAGCAGCGTCCTAGAAACAGCTGCCCACCGCCCACCCTGAAAGAGGGGGCAATGCCATGTTGAATTTGAAAGCTTTGTGATTCGGACACAGGGTCCTTAACACAAAATCACTCTGTCTGCAGATGTACCTTTCTGAATGCCAACTTTTTTCATTAAATATGGTTTATTTCTTGCTCATGTCTCAGTCCAACGTGGGCCAACAGTGACAGTAGGGTGTGTGTGTGCGGGAGAGGGCTGTTTGATGAGTGCACTCAGATTTCTTTTGTCTTGTGACAATGCTATTTCCCTTTCTTTTTAAAGCTTCTCTTTCTTTCTTTCTTTCTTTCTCTCTTTCTTTCTCTCTCTCTTTCTTTCTTTCTCTCTTTCTCTCTTCCTCTTTCTCTCTTTCTTTTTTTACTTTATTTTTATCATCAATACTATTACAGATGTCCCCAATTTCCCTACCTTTGCCCCACTTCCCTCTGGCCATCACCACACTGTTGTCTGTGTCTGTGGGTGATGCACGTACATTCTTTGGCTAATCCGTTTCATCCAGTTCCCCTCCCCACTCCCCTCTGACAGCTGTCAGTCTGTTCCTTGTATCCATGCCTCATTTTCTATTTCATTCCTCAGTTTACTTTGTCCATTAGATTCCACACATAAAGGAGATTATAAGCCCTTTGTCTCTCACTGACTGGCTTATTTCACTTAGCATAATAATCTCTATGTCTACCCATGCGACATGTCCCAAATGGTACGAGTTCTTTCTTTAAACACAAAAACTGACTTAGTCCAGTTCACATTATCAACACTGGTGAACAAGTGAGAGTTGTCCAGAGGACCTCTATTTCCTACAATCGGTTGTTATCATAAGCTCTCCTAATAAAAAATCATCCTTAAGGACAAGTCTAAAATGCACTTACTATACATTGTAAATCACTGATAAGGAAAAAGATTAAACAAGATATAAAGGAAATTTTTCACTTGGAGGAAAACTTGGATTCTCCTGGCATGAGAGTAATAGGTGGGTGTGGACACCTGAGAAGGATATTTCCCATGAATCTGTCCCTTCCCAGACAGTGAAGTGGCCACTGGACCGCCCTCCTTTTATTTCCTTTTGGAGAATACACTTTTTCCTGTGGTGAATGACAAGGCCGTATGTAATTGTAGATACTACAGATTTTTTCAGTGTTTGTTCTTGTGATGTGTTTATTTATCTGCTTATTTTACTGTTGCACCATTGTCCCCATTTCCACCCCTCCCATCCCCGTCTCCCACCCTCGAACCTACCCCCTTTGTCTCTGTCCATGTGATTTTGTGATTTTTTAAAATTTTTCTCAGGAAAATGCATTTGAAAAAAATTCTAACAAAAATATTTGAGTTATATGTTAATAGCTTTTTTAAAAATATACAATACCAATATACAAAAGTTCGCTGGCTAAATACATTTTTTTTGTCATCTAGTCCTAGAATACAAAAGTCTGCACACATTCTTAATACAGTATAAAATATTTTTTCAGGAATTATATCATAATTGCTAACTTTTCCTATTATTATCTTCCAAGCCTCAAAATTTACCTTTTAAGAGATCCATTGCCAATTAGGAGCAGTTATTCTCATCCCTTAGCTGTTCAATAGCAATTTAAGGGTAATTTAAAATTTAAGAAGTAATTATGGAAAAAAATTAAAATAGTGGTCTTCACATTACTCACTCTATAAGTTAATTTTCAAAGTAAAAAATATATATTTTTCATAGTAACAGTTTCTCTGACAGAAATTCCCAATATAAAATGCATATAAAATATTAATGCTAAAAGCTAAAGAAATGGTAATGGGAATTTTTTGAGAATTTAAAGCTATTACCATGATTAATTTAGCTTCACCTCCAAGCAATACTAGAATGTACTGAATGTAGACATTGTTATCACTCATATTTTGTTCTTGTTAAAAGTTAATATTTTGAGTACTAATGTCCTGAGTACCCTACATCTCTACTGAGTTATTTTTAAAGTGGTACCTTTTGGGGGTGATTCTGTCTCGATGAAACAGTTTTGTTTGTGTGATTCATTTTTGTATCCTGACTTTTGTGCTAACAGGAGGGAGATAGAAAGCTGACCTGCTTCTGGATGTATATACTTAGTACGTATGAGTATTTTAAAATAATACTATAAAGGAGAATTATCCTATATTCTAAACAATGAGAAGTATCAAAAAGATGTAAAATCCTGCAATATCAGTCACAAATCATGAGTATCTAATTTCATAGAGCCTTTTTAGAATGGGAAGTTAGCAATGTTATCCTTTCATTCTCATATATATATATATATATATATATATATATTTACCATCTGTGTCAGATTCTCTCCTATGTTCTGAACTATAACAGGACGGACAGAGATGCCATTACCTTAGTGAACTAATGTGGCAATTTGAGAAGAGCGGAAATAGACAGATGACTCCATGTCAGGGTGGAAGATGCTGAGAAGAGGAAGCAGGCTAATGGTGCCAGAAGGAGACTAGGTACGAATTTCTGCCACATAGCCTCTGTGGAGGCTTTGCATTTTACTGTGGGAGAAATGGGAAGCCAGTAATGGTTTCCAGCAGAGCAGTCCCATGACATGGCTTGAGTTACAGAAGGATTACCCTGGGTTGCGTGTGGGGAAATTGTAGTGGGTTGGCAACGGTGGAAATTATGAAAGCAGTCAGGGAGCTGTGCTTGTAGTGGGTTGGCAACGGTGGAAATTATGAAAGCAGTCAGGGAGCTGTGCTTGCTCCCTACAGAAGCATTGGTATCTGAAGGCCTGCTGCGTGTTGGATGATGGTCCTCATAGAGATTTGTCCCCTAGGTCCTGTCAGTGTGACCTGATGTGGCAAAACCATCTTTGCAGATGTAACTCAGTTAACAGTTTTGAGATGAGACTACCTTGGATTACTCTGATTGGCCCAAATCCTATGACAAGTGCCCTCATAAGACATAGAGGAGAGACACACAGAGAAGAAGGCCATGCGAACATGGAAGCAGAGATTGGAGTTATGTAGCCACAAGCCAAGGAATGCCAGCCAACACCACAAGTGGAGGAAACATGGGTGGATTCCCTTGGAGCCTTTGGAGGGACTAGGATACGTGCAAAATCACTGTATGCTGA
The DNA here is from genome assembly GCA_004027475.1 of Anoura caudifer. Classification (NCBI taxonomy): domain Eukaryota; kingdom Metazoa; phylum Chordata; class Mammalia; order Chiroptera; family Phyllostomidae; genus Anoura; species Anoura caudifer. Next base: position 14,470 of record PVKU01001277.1, read on the forward strand.
TCAAAAAGGAGTTCTACTAGGCAAGAAAATAAATTATTGAGACACACACTAACTTGGATAGATCTCAAGGGTATATTGCTGAGTAAAAAATAAAACAAAACAAAACATCCAAGGTCACATACTGTAGGATTTCATTTATGTAAGGGTGAGCAGAGTAGGCTTAAGGTTGTAAGTGTGCATAACGCGGAGTTTATTCTTGTATTTTTTATTTGTTATTGTTGTTAGCCTACTTTTGCCCACCCAGTATGACATTTCTGAAATGGCAAAGTGGTCAATGAAATCAGCGTAGTGGTTGCTGCGGGTCGGGGATGGTAGGGCAGGAGGGCTAGGGGCGCTGTCTACAAAGCTGAGTGCCCAGCAGGTCCTTGTGGCGATACAAAAGTTTTGCGTCTCGATCGTTGTAGTGGTTACACAAGTTTACTCACACAATAAAATGGCCTTGACTTACATACCCATGTTGTCCTTCCGTCAGTTTCCTTGTCTCGACATTGCGCCGTAATTCTGCGTGATAGGAGCATTGGAAAGGACGCTGTGCAGTGCTGTTTTTCACTTCTTCCTGTAAATCTATCATAGATTTAAAATAAAAGATTTGAAATATTATTATCAAGCTGACTTCAACCCTTTTGGCTCAAATACCCCACACTTTTAAAAATATATACAAATTTGGAACAATGGATTTGGTATTTTGAAAAAAATTCCTGGAGAAATATTGATATTTGAGCACAGAGATATAGTTAGAAAATGGTTCGCTGCAGTTTTAGAAATATTAGGAGCAGTTTGAGTGTAACAATAGAAGGTTATTCAAAGACGTACTATTCTTCTTTTAAAATCCTAGTGTGAAAGGAAAGGCTGCCCAGTTCCATACAAAACACAAATCAGTTACTTATTTTCGTTGGAACTATTATGCATTTAAAATTTTCATTTTAATACTTTTCTGATTTACCATTATTCTATATTTTTCATTATATAAGTAACAAGTGATAAATATTAGTTTATTATATACATGGTATATATAATTTCATCTTTTATAATGAAGAAAGAGTTCTGAGCCTCTGCTTGCTCATGCTTTTGGAAGGATGTTTAATGGTATCTCCGAGGAAGAGTTTATGCCCTACACAAATGAGGGATCCATTTTTCATCTGAAAATCCTTCCTCAACAGAGAGAATGCAGCCATCAGAGAGAGAAAGGACCATTCCACCTGAGTAATAAGCAGCAGATACCTGCCAACAGAACATAGGTCCTGCACACTCAGCTTAGAGCGCCTCTTTTCTGGTGTCCGCTCTGTGCCTGGGTTACCATGTAAAAATGAAGAGTCTCCTTTTGATAAAGTTCCACCGCTGGGACTGTATCCTAAGAACCCTGAACCACCAATTCAAAAGAACCTATGCACCCCAATGTTCATAGCAGCACAATTTACAATAGCCACGTGCTGGAAGCAACCTAGGTGCCCATCAGTAAATGAATGGGTCAAAAAATTATGGTACATTTACACAATGGAATACTACACAGCAGAAGGAAAGGAGACCCTGCCCCTCACAGCAGCATGGATGGAACCGGAGAGCATTATGATATATGAAATAAGCCAGGCAGTGAAAGACACATTCCATATTCTCTCATTATAGGAACCTAAACAATAAAACAATCAAGCAAAATCAAACCAGAGACATGGAAATAAAGACCAAACTGACAATAACCAGAGGAGAGGAGGGAGGGGGAGAATGCAGAAAAGAAGGGGAAGGGTCATCCCCTTCAAGGAACATGTATAATGGACCCATGGACAAAACCAAAGGGGGTAGTATTGAGGATGGGAGCTGGGAGTGGGTGGGGCAGGGGGAAATGGTGGTGGGAAAATGGAGACAACTGTATTTAACAATAAAAAGAAGAGCTTGAACTAGACCAACACCTAGTAAAAGGGCACAAAGCCATTGACACCTTACTGTATCTCAGACCTGAACAGAACCATTCGCTCAGCCACAGTGGTTACGTTTTTTTACAAATATGATATCAGAGATTTTGTCATGATCCATGATGTATCATGGAGAGTTTTTCATGTATATTTAGATATTGTGCATTTTTTCACATTGTTCATTACAACTTGTAGGCTTAGTCACTTGGTAGAATTCACAGAAACTTGTAGATACAGTTATTTATAGGTAACTGAACTAAGAGGACATTTCTTGACCATTGGGTTTGAGATTCTGTTGTCCAAAGTCTGATGAAGCAGGCAGACAGCTTTCTAAGGTTATTCTCCATGGATCTGTACCGAGCTAACCCATATTTCAGCTGCCTCGCCATGTAGGGAGCCCTAATGGGAAACAGTCAGACTTGGGAAACGTCCTCTGTTTTCTAACGAGCTCTCTTCCCCTAAGGCCGCAAAGGATGTATGCATTTAACAATAAGTTAAATTGTTTTTAATACTTCTTATCAGTCAGAAATAGGAACTGCTCTCTTGGCGAAATAGTGTCAAATCCATAATTTGGAGTTTCTAATATGAGAAGATAGTGCAGCAGTTATTTAAACCAGAGACAATAGGACGAGAATACGACTGTTAATACAGGAGACAGCGCGTTTAGAAGAGCACGCCGCTCATCCTAAGCGAGGTTACTTTACACTGTAATCCTACGCGACTTCCCAGGACCTTTTTTCTACTTTGGAACAAAAGGAGGAATAGCAATTACAATTTGTAGGTTTAAATTGCTAGTTTCTTAATGCTGAAGTGATAGTAGAAGAACAAAAACACATGTGAAAATAGTTTTAAGCCTTGAATTTTGCATGAAATCACCTGAGTAGATAAAGAAAATGAAGCACATACGATGCACACAAAGCACTGCTCCTTAAACAGTGACACCTTTTATTTCCAGGGTATGAAACACATTTCACAGTGTGTCTTTCATGAACAGAAATAAAGCAACCACACACAAACAAGTTTCTACTGTGAATATTGTATCAATGAGTTTAAAAAGAGACTTGGGCTAAATAGGAAATAAGGACGACCTATTAGCAAATGTGTTAATGAGAGGCATGTTTTTTAGTTCTATTAAATAATGGTTTTGCTAACCTAAACATGTGAATTTTTGATAATACTGGCTTAACGTATGCCCATTTGAAGAAGTCACACATATATACAAGTCAAATATATTAGAAGTTTCAAGCATTTCTAATTGATTTTGTGTTTTTTTTTATGTGAGCATCAAAATAGAGAAAAACACACATCCTATCACTTCAGCTTACTGTTTCAAGTGTTTAAAAATTTTAGCGCAAGTGTGGTTTTAAAATGATACCCTAGCTTAATTACATTCTTTTCATTCTCGACTAATTCAAAGTCAGCGTGACCTTTTCAAAGGTGATGATGACATTTCTAATGTTCAGAGAAAGACTAAAGTAAAATTTATCCAATTCGGACACTTAGCACATTTGGCTGAAAATCCTGAAATTCACTTTTCGCAGCGGCTCACTCCGCCACATGCAGCTCTTCCGTTGCAGAGTGCACTGAAGATGCTCTGGTGTGCAAGTCCACAGAATGATACATGTCACGGATGCTCATGAACTGTGTGAGAATTGCCCTTGAAGTTGTGGGAGGGACTGAGAGGAGGATGTATACACGCCCCCCGAGCAACCTTCCGTCAAACTGTTCAACTTCGGCCTGTGGTGCCCTGTGTCCCTGTTGATCCCTGGCACCCACCAGGACGCCCTTTGGGTCAGTGACTGGGCTCTCCTTTTGCTGCCCTACTGTGCTGATCTACCAACAGCCTGTCACACACATTCTCACGCTGTCACCTATGCGTACACACTGGGTCTTGATCTTTGCCTGTGAGAATCGCATAGACTCTTCGAAGGACCTAAAAATGAAGTCATGCAATGTACTGTAATTCTGTAAAGTCTTATCTAATACTCCAGCCTACGCTGAACTTTTGTTCCCTGAAGCCCACATTTTATTCAGGTCTTTATACTGCACATACCAACCAAGAGGGGTGGGAACCAGTGAGGAAGCGTGGAACATGTGGCAGGCATCATGCCCCTCATGCATAAGTGACAACTTAATGTCCTCCAACCCTGTGGTGTATCATTAGCTCCATTGCATGAGGAGAAAGAAATTGCATCCAGGTAGTTACACCCAGTGACTGAAGCTTTACACTAGGTGTGGGCAGTGCCCAGGTTAAACATCCCTGCTCCGGGACAATAACCGACACTCATATACCTAAGCCTGAGGGCTGACTCAGCAATATCCTCTACCCCAAAATTAACATCTCTCTTTGATTGTTAGGTCCTGGGTAAGTTGCTTGTTATCTGGAAAGCTATTTTGAAAAGCAATTACAACGAACATACTATTTTCCATAAACAGAGTCTCATGTCTAAGGCTAATAGAAGTTCAATAAATGATTAAAACTATGGGATTTAAAAAATCCCACAGACCTTGCATTAACTTCTCAGTTGTAGTGCTGAGCATTGATGAGTGCAGACTAATTAACAGGCAGTACGCTCGGCCTGTGGGTCCCCACGTGGGTTCTATACTCATATCAGGGGCTCCTCTCCTGTGGGGGACGTCGTGTCCCTGGTTTTGTGCCTCTGATGATGCTTTCGTCTCCTGTTGAAATCACGCATGCCCTTCACCCCGCCTGCCTCTAGCCTAGAACTGTGGCCCGAGGCCCGGGCAATTCCAGCTCTCTCGGCACGTTCTTCTGGTTCTCACACTGCTCTCACTATTACCGAGGCTGGAGTTTACTCTTCTCAATTTAATTGTGCATTTATCTTGAACCTTTTTGGTGATGGTTACTTGGGATACTAAGGTATAGCTAAAAAATAAAAAAATAAATAATTTTCTAAAAAAAAAACTTGCCCTGAAGTTCCATACCCTTGCATTCTAATTTTGAGTCTTCCACTTAGGCACTGGCCAAATTAGTTTGTCTGATCTCAATTTTTATATCTGTTTCATACAGGAAACATTGTGTGTGTGTGTGTGTGCACTAAACACCCAGTGTCTGCGACTCACTCCTGGGCCTGGAGTTCGTAAAGAGTGTGATCCTTGGGTGTGTCTGCTGAGCACTGTGACTCAGCATGTGTCCTGGCACAGGCAGCTGGGACTTTAATTGAACCGATCTGCTGTAAACAGTAGAAAACGAATTATGGATCAGTCCTGGCAGAGAAAAGAGGCTCTGCGCATACACAAGTGGTTGAACCGCACGGTCCCAGTCCCCTGCGCACTGCTGTCCACGGCCGTGAACGGTGCGTGTAGATGACGTGGACATCGCCGGAAATGCGCCCGGTGAGTCTGCAGTATTCCGGGGCACAGAGGGCTTATTGGCTCTATCTACCCTGGAGAATGATTTATGTCAGGGAGCACAGCAGAGAGAGATTAGCGACATCAAAAAGTGTAGTGAGTGGGAACATCCCGCCGCCTCCACTGTGAAATTTTCTCACTGAGAAAAATGGCAGAGATGTCAACAGGCAGATAAAGAATTCCCAGGTTTGAAGGATCTGCAGGGTGATAAACACAAATTTCAGGTTAGAAGGTCAAGTCGATAGACAGTATTTTGCAAAACCTTAGAAAGGGCGTTCCCATGTCAGGTTGGGGCATTTTCAGATGCAGAGGCTAAGGAATACCTGAAACTAAGTAATTTAATAGCATGTCATCCTACTCCTGACCACAGTGGAGGAAGCTGGGGGCATTTGTTAACTTGGGCATGTTGGAAAGAGAGTAAGATAGAGAAACACACACTTAGAGAAGTGTCAGAACTTGAAAGTCGGGACTACAGGGACTTGGCTCAGGTCAGATGAGACCATTCTTCCCGTCACACTATTGAGAAGTCATCCTCAGAAGCTCACTGAGGAAGAACTAGAGTTTTGTATCTTAAATGCACCAGGGTAGCAATATTTGTAGCGTATATTTATGGTTGAATCCACTATACACCTAAACATTTTAACTCCCACTTCAGGATGTGTGCTAAATATTTGCTCTTTGGACTCAATATCAAGCATCATATAGCACTAAGTGTGGTACACAGGGCTTCGGTATCTAAGCATCTGCGTAGGGCTAAAAAGGGAAAATGCTTTTTTTGCAGACACAGATTCAAAATTTAATTGTGTATTATTGGTTTATTGGTTTCGATTGAATTGTATGCCAATCCTTGAACCACTTACTTGGCCAAATCAATGTGAAGCATGATTAGTTTACGCCTGGATTTTCGGCTCCCACTGGAGTAGGGGATGAAGTCACTTTACCAGAAAACGTGGACTCAGCTGTGATGACAGCAAAGAAGATTATCACCGAAGGAAATTGTAGCACAATGAGCAGATGAATCCTAAACAACAACCTCTACTACGTAAATCCATTTATCCATTTTTCCTCTGAAAATCGAATACAAAATTCATCAAATTCTTTTAATAATTGAAATGGTTATGCCTGGTTACTCATGCATATTTGAAGTTAAACTTTTGCCTTTGTGTGGATACATTCAAGAAACTGTGACATATTGTAAAACTTAGAGAATTCATCATTCATATATAAATGTTTTCTTTCACTCTGGGACTTAAATAATTATACAAAAACATTTCCTAAAGTGAAGTTTTTTCTTAAAAATTACTCTAGATTTAAGGACTTAAGTTTCGGGCCTTCAGTGTGAGCCTTTCACAGGGAATTTGGAAGCATATTTTGACCAGAGACCCCCCAACTTCTGCTGGTACCAGGAGTAGCCATTGGGTTTAACTTTCCTCTGCACCCCCAGAAACAATCTCCCAGGTGTCCGGAGCAGTGGGTGCATTTCCTCCTCCGAGTTCTGAGTCCGAGTCTGCCCGGGGTCTCCTCTGCATTCGGGGGTATCTGATACCTTGCCTTTTCCATTTTTACCCCTAGCCCAAAGGCTGCATCACTTCCCGGCGGTCATCATCCCTGGCGATCATCAGGATCCACCCCTTTTCTGTTTTCTCCACGGTCGGTCCCCATGTAATTAATTCTCTGTATTAACTCTCCTCTACTTGAAGATCCTAGTAAAGTTTCTCACTACCAGAACGGACTCTGAGTAATGCATAGGTATTGTGAATTGAAGAGATTCTACTGAGAGTAATAAGTTGTAAAATACCCGTGGAGGGATTTGTAGGGAGTTTTAGGAGATAGTCTGAAATGTTTGCTCATTGCCCCGGTCTACAGATCACAAGGTGGAACTGCAATGACAATAAGTAAAATACCATAAGAGTTGTCCATGATCTTTTTGGTTAAACATTTTCAAAAATGAACTTTCCTTTTATTTAATTAATCAATACTGACTAATCATTTTTAAAAGCACTTTTATTTTTCCCCCAAATGCTTAGTTAGAACAATTATAATTTAACACATTGTTTTTTTTTAATTTGTTACCTGTAAAGCCAAACCTCAATTCAAACATAATCCATTTTTACCAGCATTTTCCTGCATTTAAAGATGAAGGTAAAAAAGTAAATCTCAAATATAAGGAAAACAAAGAATTTTGATAAATATGTATCTTTATCAAAATGTAGCATATTTAGAAATACTAGGTTTTACTTCATTTAAAACATAAGCTTTGTTGAGAAGTATTGATGATACTCATGAAAATTTCAAAGTGTAAGACGTGTAAGCAACACACAGGACCGCGGAAATTCATGCCTCTCCAAGATCTTAGGAAATTGGTCATTTTAGCTGTGAAATGAATAAACAAGATGAACAAATATTCGACTTGCAAAGTTTGGCAGGCTAGTAGATAAAAATCAGAGTAAAAAAAACATTTTACTTTTTTATTTTTTAGAAATATCTTAACTTTATATGAACCTCCTTTTGCTTTTAAAAGGATTTGAGAGATGGCCATTAGTAATTTTTAAAAATGGACTGTTTGTTAAAAGCTTTCACACATGAAATGTTTTCAATATTAAAACTCTTCACATTAATGATTGTTTATAGTCTGCCACCAGATATTAAGGGTGTTACACAGAACCCTGAAAAACAAATGTTACTAATGATTTCTTTTCTAAATATATAAATAAGTTGAAATGTATAGATTCTTTCCCCAGAACATTTATTTGCTTTTTGGCATGAATTTGTCATCCAAGCTTCTTTACAGTTAACATTTTCCCCTTTAAGTTAAATTTTTTAAAAAGTACAAAATTTCAATTAACTAGAGATCCCATTAATTGCATTCCATTTATCAAAGTTTTATCATCTTTCAGCATTTGAATGCGTAAAATGCATTAGCGATAAAAGAATGAGATAACTTCCATGATTTTATCCTAAGGGTGGAGAGAAACAATTATACAGGAGAAACTATACCATCCCCACCTCTATCCTGCACCCCCCCCCCATTGGAAGTAGATGAAATAGCTTCTACGCATGTGTGTGAACAAGGAATGAAATTACTTTAGAAAACTGTATGTACTCGTTTTCTGTTGTTGCCACAACAAAGTGCCACAAAATAGTGGCTGCAAACAGCACAAATGTGCTGTCTTACAGTCCTGCTGGTCAGCGGCCCGACAAGGGTCACCCAGTCAGCAGGGCCACGTTCCTTCCTGGAAAGGGCAGCAGACAATCTGTCTTCTTGACTTTTCCAGTTTCCGGAGGCCGTCTGCTTTCCCTGGTTCAGGTCTTCCTGCCTCCATTCTCACGGCCAGCCATGCCAGGCCACGTGCTATCACACCCCATCCCTCTAAGCTTCTGGTTTTCCTCCTCTTCCTCTGGCAAAGACCCTTGTGCTCCCACTGGGACAATTCAGACAATCCAAGGTAATCTCCCTGAGTTATTTCCACCTCCAACCTTAATTCCCCTTTACTATGTAATATCACATATTTTAAGGTTCAGGGACTAGGAAGTGAACATCTTTTAAAGATTTTATTTATTTATATTTTAGAGAGTGGCAGAGAGGGGAAAAGAGAGGAGAGAAACGTCAATGTGTGGTTGCCTCTTGTGTGTCCCCCACTGGGGACCTGGCCGGCAACCCAGGCATGTGCCCTGACTGGGAATCAAACCAGCAACTCTTTGATTTACCAGCTGGCACTCAACCACTGAGCCATACCAACCAGGGTAGAAGAAGATTTTTGAAGTCACTAATTGTGATTCATCATAACCAGCAAATCTGACACCACGTGGAAAGGTCTAGACAGCACAGGTTAAAAGAAATTTATGGAATGACAGAAACGTTCCAGATCTTAAATGTCCGATGTGGTGGATAAAATTTGCATCTGCAAGTACAATGAGGCCATCACTCACAAGTATTCTTTGAATAACCTACCATATTCTAGTGTCACTAGTTTTCCATTGTTTTAAAGTCTTCTATTCAAACTTCCTTGACCTCCATTTCTCAACAATCAGCCTTTGTTCTCCACTTTTAAATTCATGAGATTTAAATTGTTGATGGAGACTTATATGTTATTTGAGGACATTATATTTTAATGGGATTAAAATCCTAAAAGAATAACATATTATGGAAATTGTAAAATCACCCTTCAGACTGAAGAGATGGTGGAAATAAGCAGAGGTATATGATGATTCTGAAATCAACTCCTTTTTGAGACAAACCTCATATGTATTTAAAACTAATTCTAGATATGCTGGTAGGAAATTATGTTTGCCTGACGCATAAGCACAAATTAAAAATCATTATTTATTTGGTAAATAACTCTTAAATGTAGCAGAGAATCAGTACAACAAGGAGATATTGCAGGATCATAATATGATCATAAGTTACCCAATTGCTAGAAATCACTGTGTGCACATTCCTTTAAGTACAGACACATGCAGATGTGTATTTAGTCAACTTTTCAAAAGTTATGATTAAAAACATTCTAGAAATAAAAGACAAAATAATTATGTTCCTTATGGTTGACATCCAACCTAATAGCTATTTAAAAGTTACTTAATACTAGGCCAACACTGTCCATAATGCAACATTGATGATATAGTGCAAACTACACAGCGAGGTCCAGAAAAAGTCCAGCCATTGTTAATATAATAAGAACAGTTTGCACAACATCGATGTAGCCTGGCAGCCGAGGAGAGTGGACTGGGACGTGCATGCGTGAACAATGATGACTTCACTGTACTGGTCAGTGGGGTGGGTAAATGCCATTGAGTGAGCATGTGCACTGTGTGGCAGTTGCATTCAAAATGACGGAGTCAGCAGAGCAACGGATCTGCAATCAAATTTTGCATTAAGCTTGAACGTTCCTCCGTGAAAACTATTCGGATGATTCAGAAGGCCACCGCAATGGGCGACTGGTGATTGGCAGCTTCATCATGACAATGTGCCCTCTCATGCATCGTGTCTCATGCAGAGGTTTTTGGTGACACATCAAACCACCCAGGTGACTCCACCCCTCTAGAGGTGAGATTTGGCACCCTGTGACTTCTGGCTTTTCCCAAAACTAGAACCACCTTTGAAAGGAAAGAGACTTCAGACCATCCGTGAGATTCAGGAAAACATGATGGAACAGCTGATTGCAATTGGGAGACCTGTATGAGATCCCAAGGTGACTACTTTGAGGGGGTCATCATCCTAAGTACAATGTTTCTTATATCTTGTTTCTTCTTCAATAAGTGTCTCTATTTTTCATATTACAGCCTGGAAGAGTAAAATAAAATACATGAAAATAATTTTAAATATATTTTATTCAACACCATATATCCCAAATATTATAATTTCAGCCTGTAATCAAATAGTAAATAATATTTATATATAATGAAATCAGAATTTTCATTTGATATTGAGAACACCCCTCCATGCAGACTGGCCACAATTCGAACATTCAATAGTAATGCACACCTTGTTGCTATCACAGGGGCAGTTCCACGTTAAACAAACGAAGGATGCAGTGATGGAAATTAAAAATGCTGTGACCTCAGGAAGCTTGCCATCTTGAAGTAAATTATGTACACACATATTTAAGACATAAAATACAGCATGTGAAGGTAAAAATTAAAACAGATATTTGTAAAAATAGAATTGAAGAAGCCAATTCCAATTAAAAGGACTTTGAATAGTTTATAAACGTTAGTCCTCCAAGTCATGGCACAAAATTACATTTTTTTCTACAGTGGAAATTTTACATATTCTTTCAAAATGAGATCAAAATTGATCATATTCAATAAATGAATGGAGACAGATTAGTAAAATAAGAAGACTATGGAGTGATTTGTAACTACTTTTAATCTTAGCTTCTGGGTATATTAGCTATGTGGTCGTGGGTGTGTTCTTGAATACTTTCTTCTCTGTGAATCTAATGTATTAAATCAAGCACATAGAGTTCTTCATAAATGACATTAAAAATTGCTCTGCATAGTACCTGTCATATAGTGGCACTGAGTAAATATTACTTGTTCTCCATGACTTCAGAATATAAATATGTTTCAAAAATTCATTCACATATTTGGGCCTACACTCCAGTTCAGTGGTTCTCAAATGGGGCGATTTTAACCCCCCGGGGGACATTTGGGGATGTATGGGGATGCTCTCGGTTGTCACAGCTGGGGGAACACTCTCGGCATCTAACAGGTGGAAGACAGAGATAGTGCTAAATGCATCAAGGTGCACAGGACAATACTCCCCCAAAATACGCGTTCACACACGGAGTGTTATGTAGATTCAAATGCCAGAAGGACTGAGACCCACATTGCTATAATTAATGAGTAAATAAAACTGATCATCTATAGGCCTGATCAATTTTTTATTATTTTTAGGGAAAAAGTAAGCAAATCAACACCTGATTTCAAAATAACATTTGCCAAAATCTCAATTCCAAATTATTTTGCCTCCACCATTCTTTCAAAGTTAACTTCATTTCCATTGTCCAATTTTTGTTCTCATGCCTTTTCTTCATTCATCTCTTACATTGAACTATACTGACCTGGGTCGATATAGTTTTCCTCCATAGTACTGAATTGAAAGAGTTATTAATAACTTTTATCATTTTGCTTAAAATACCTTACACATAAAATAATTACTGTTATCTTTAGTCATAGCATTTTTATGAACTGTTCCCTATACTTTTCCAAGAGATAGAATGAAACATTCAGAAATAAAAATATTAGATTTGGAAACTTCTCTCATGACCAAACAAAGGAAAATTTTATGCAGCAAAGTTTAATCACTTATGTTCAGTGGTTTAAACTTTTTCTCTTATTCAGTTTCATTCCTTCTTTTCACCAAGGTACTATCATTAATAATAAGCTGAGGAAGAGGTGAAGTTGGTGCTTCTGGGATTAAGTCTCCCAATATGATTTAGAATATCTCCCTACCAAGAAAGTACAGATGAATACTGCACACTCACCAAATGTTTAACATTCTTGAACATTCACCTGTTATTTGCTCAATAGCACACAGCATCTCATTTTAAATTAACTTAAATAATTAATGTTAAAGCATTATCAGTTGTTAAAGTTGTGTCCATTTCTATTTATTTTTGTAGCTGTATAGAAACAACTGCAGCTTGCTTCTGCAAAAACTTAATTCAACTTAGTTCCATCCTGGTCATGAAAGTAAACCTAATTATAGTAAACAGTTCAGAAGTACAAAATTTTCTTCCTGACTGTGTCAAAGAAAAATTGTACTGAACTAAGTAAACCTCTGGACAAAATAAAGCTCTTTGCTATTCACCAAAGGAGTTTGGATTATTATCCAACAACTCCTAGCTGATAGATATACTGCCCACGCTTCCTTGTATTATCTCTTAACCAAGAACTTGGAAGAAGCATGTGTGTTGACTGTTATGGAGACACAGAGGGTCAGAAGTCTCTAGAGTAATTAATGCTTGAACTTTTTAATGCAAATCATTTATTTTGAATTCATTAGTACAATGGTTTCCACTTGTCATCTATATAGCAAAGAAGTACCATATTAGGGCCTCTTGTAATGTTTTTCTCTGCTATCAAAACATTAAACACATTTAAAGAAACACATTCTAGAATAACTTGTGACCCAAGAATGCAAAGAAAACATATAAATTACCTAATTAGAAAATATATTAGAAAATGTCATTTCAAATTGATTACATATATAGAGCTCATGTTTATTTTATTGTTTTGTAATACTTCTTTTTATCTGAAGAAGTTGTACCTTGTATGTGCTTTAATTTGCAGAGCTTCCCCTCTACTCTTTTCATAAAAGCTATAGTATAAAGAAAATTAAACATTAAGATATAATCAACACACTTCCTGCCAAGAAGGAGGCATAGGTAGACACTCTGTGCCTCCTTGCATAACCAAAATAAGGACAACAACAATTTAGAAACAAACAAACAAAAAAAAACAACCAGTACCAACAAAAAATTGAACTGTATGGGAAGTCCAACAACCAAGGAGTTAAAGAAACATTCATCCAGACCTCTAGGAGGGGCGAAGTCAGGCAACTGGTGGAGAGGACTCATGGCAAAGCAGTGGCTGGTAGACCCCGGGTGCACAACATGGCAGCAGGAGGATGCAGCAAGGCAGCGGATTATGGAGGAGTGCGGCACACATGGCAGCTGGCTGACCATGATCCCACATTCTCATGCAGATAAAGCAGGTGAAACTGGGGAGCAAGACAGACCCTGCAACCCAGGGCTGGGAAATAAGGCCTCAAAACACCAATTGAAAACACCTGGGTTGAGGGGCCGGGAGAGACTCCCAGCCTCATAGGAGAGTTCACTGGTGAGACCCACAGGGTCCTAGAACGTGCACAAACCCACCCACCCAGGAATCAGCACCAGAAGGGACCAGTTTGCTTAGAGGAAGTGGCAGAAGGGAATGAAATCTGACAGAGAGCCGAGCAAGCACCATTGTTCCCTCTCGGACCCCTCCCCCACATATAGCATCACAACCCAGCAACTGGGCTGCCCCACCCTGGTGAACACCTAAGGCTCCACCCCTCACAATGTAACAGGCCTGTCAAGACAAAAAAAAAAAAAAATGGCACAAATGTTAGAACAGATCAAAGCTCCAGAAAAAAATACAACTAAGCTATGAAGAGATAGCCAACATATTAGATGCACAGTTCAAAGCCCTGGTGATCAGGATGCTCACAGAATTGGTTGAATTTGGTCACAAATTAGATGAAAAAATGAAGGCTACAATAAGCGAAATAAAGGAAAATGTACAGGGAACCAATAGTGATGGGAAGGAAACTGGGACTCAAACCAATGGAGTGGACCAGAAGGAAGAAAGAAACAATCAAACAGGAAAAAATGAAGAAACAAGAATTCAAAAAATGAAGAGAGGCTTAGGAATCTCCAGGACATTTTTAAACATCCCAACATCCGAATTATAGGGGTACCAGAAGGGGAAGAGGAAGAGCAACAAGTGGAAAACTTATTTGAACAAATAATAAAGGAGAACTTCCCCAATCTGGCAAAGGAAATAAACTTCTAGGAAGTCCAGGAAGTTCAGAGAGTCCCAAAGAAGTTGGACCCAAGGAAGCGCACACCAAGGCACATCATCATTACATTACCTAAGATCAAAGATAAGGAGAGAATCTTAAAAGCAGCAAGAGAAAAGGAGGCAGTTACCTACAAAGGAGTTCCCATCAGATTGTCAGCTGATTTCTCAAAAGAGACCTTACAAGCAAGAAGGGGCTGAAAAGAAGTATTCCAAGTCATGAAAGGCAAGGACCTTCATCCAAGATTACTCTATCCAGCAAAGCTTTCATTTAGAATGGAAGAGAAGATAAAGTGCTTCTCAGATAAGGTCAAGTTAAAGGAGTTCATTATCACCAAGCCCTTATTATATGAAATGTTAAAGGAACTTATCTAAGAAAAAGAAGATAAAAAATATGACAGTAAAATGACAGCAAACTCACAATTATTAACAACCACACCTAAAGCAAAAATAAAAACAAACTAAGCAAACAATTAGAACAGGAACAGAACCACAGAAATGGAGATCACATTGAGGGTTAGCAACAGGGGAGTGGGAGGAGGAGAGAGGGGGAAAATGTACAGAGAATAAGTAGCAAAGATGTTAGGTAGAAAATAGACCTGCATAGGGGAAGAGTGAGAATAGTATGGGAAATGTAGAAGCTAAAGAACTTGTAATTATGACACATGGACATGAACTAAAGGGGGGAATGTGGTGGGAAGGGGTGTGCAGGATGGAGGGGAGTGAAGGGGGGAAAATGGGACACCCATAATACCATAATTAATAAACTATATTTTAAAAAGATATGATCAACAATGTAGGATGCTCTAATTCCCTCTTCTCTCCATGAACATATTGAATTTATAAGTAATGAAAAATAATAGACATCTAACTTGTATCATTTTTATTTTTAGACCAAGAATCACTAAAGTATGCCTTATTTTATAGGCATTAAGAGAAGACTACATATACATGTATATATAGTACAATAATATGTGTATTTTTAAGAAAAAAGAGAAGTTAATTTTTAAGATTCACTTGACAATGAGAAGGAACATCTGAACTGTGGTCCAAGTTCTTCCCGTCTGTGTGTGACCTTGGGCTGTTTCCACTTTCCACATCATCTCCTAAATCACTTCTAATTGCAAATTTTATTATTCCCAGAGGCTCAGTATAACAGTTCTAACAAACCCCATGTCCACGGCCATTCATTCTGAGGGGGTTAGTCACCGTTATCTATTCATGTAATTGACTTTCACGTGCTAGTAAAGAGATGAGAAATAATAGTTTACTAAAACAGTTTGCCTCCACCTGTGGTCCGAATCTGCTAGATCTGTTTTCCCTGTCTTTACTTGCACAAATTCAATCTTATCTCCAAGGGGAAGAAATAGAAAAAAATGACTGTCCTGAATCAATGAGAACATGACATCCACATAGGAATTTCACTTTATATGAAATCAGTTTAAAGAGATATAGCTGGTTTGCCAAAATTAAATTTTTGATCATTCAGATATTAAATCATGGAAATCACCTTCTTTTTCTTGGAAGGCAAAGCTAAAGGATGCACAGTTTGTTTTAGCTGGGGTCTAAATCCCTCATTTTTCCTATTCCTGTTTCTTGTTTTGCTGCATAATTAGGTTAAGAACAGCTCTCTGTTCAGACTAAAAATAGGACCCTGCACTACATAAGTGGCAGATTACATATATTAAATTTTTTGTCATATGTTGTAAAAAATGAAAAACAAAATAAAAAGGAATAATTCCTTGCTCTTGCATTATGTTATTACTAATCAAAATATAAACTTTTATTTCAAAGTTTGTGAAACATTTATATAGAGAATTCATAAAGAATGACTGCTATGGGAAATACTACTGATTAAAGACTGTAATAATTATTGCTAATCTTGTCAGATACATTTTCACTTCATGAGACTTCACTTAGTTTTCTTGCCTGATGGTCAGCTTCTGCATCCCAGACTTTAAACAAAACAAAACAAGACAAAATTTTGAAATGGACATCATAAATTACCTCAATTTTAAAAACAAAAGTTTATAAATAAGCTTTAAAGTAATCAGTTGAAAGTGTTTCTGAGAGTTTTTAACCTTCTTAAAACCACAGACCACCAATGCTGACCACTTACGTGGTCTTCTGTGGGTTCCTCGAAATGTTTCTCTTATCACCATCATCATTATTAACCAACGACAGTTATTCACATGTAATGTATTCTTGGTACTCCTTAGTGTACATACAGAGAAATACTGCAAGACATTTTTTCTAATGAAAAATGCTCAAAATTAACATTTAATATGCAAAGCATAATTATATATTATATAATCCAAGCAACACATTATATGTTTAGCATTTAGTATTTGGCATTTAGTATAGTTATTCATGCATTTGTTTTATATTTGTTACCATTTAGCTATTATCTTGACAGCAGAGATTACATCCTTTACAGCTTTATGATCTTGAGAGTGTTTTCAACTCTGTTTATTTTTTATTTTTTTGCAACTGCGAAATGAAAATTCTGAGTTACCTCATTGGGTGACTACTCAGAACATACAAGGAGCCCGTGAGAGTAACGGTAGAATCATTCTGTCCATAAACCCAGATTCATGAGTCATGCATGCCTTTTCCCTTACTTGTGTTCCATAAGTTTTGTTGGATAAATAATGACAAACTGATTAAATGTAGAGAGACATTAAAATGGTGTCAAGTGGACTGAGTGAGACGTATCTGGGTCTGAACTCAAGTCCTAGCAACAAAGCTCTCTGACCCATAGGGGAGTTTTTGTTAGTTCTTTATGGAATTTCAGTAGCCTTTTCCTTATCTTCAAAATGAGGGATGTAATCAAACCTGCCTCATAGGTTTGCTGAAAATTTAGGTGATTTTATTCAGGCAAAGGATTAGCATAATTTTAATACAAACTACGGTGCTCAATAAATGGCCGTAAATGTAATTATTTTATTCGATTTCACTAGTAGTGGACCATCTGCCCTTGCTGAACTTGATGCTATATGGTGAGGAAGAACAATACGGTTTTGTTCATTTTTGTTATCATTCTTATTTTTCTTATGATTTGTGGGTTTTTGTTTTTTTGCTTGTTTGTTTGTTTTGGATTTTTTTGCTTTCTGTTTTTGAAAAATATGTGGCCTATGGATGCTACTGTATTTTTGTTGCCAGGAGAGATATCAGCGAAAACTGAGTAAAACCAGGACAGGAGCGGAGCCCCTGCGGCCCTGTCTGACCCCGTGAACAGACCCTCCTCGGGCGCCCTCTGCTGGCAGTGCACCCTTCCTTCTGCTTCAATGGTCCAGGGGCCCAGGTTCCAGCAGGGCTCTGAATCTTGTCCCGTCCTTGTTTAGCTCTTTCTCCCCAAACCCGTCTGTGCAACAGTGTGTTTTCTCTCTTCCTCAGCCAGCTCCTTGTGCATCTCAGGTAAATACATAGTTGACTCTGCATCTCATTTGCAAATATGGAAAAACAGAGACCATGGTTTTTTTTTGTGTTTTTTTGTTTTTTTTTTTTTTTTTTCCATTCTCAGGAACCTGAGCATGTTTCGATAGTGGTCTTGGGTGCAGGCTGGGGATAAACTGAGTATGGCATATAAAATTTTAAATATATAATTATATACTTTTAATCAATCCCCAAATGCATGCATCTGCTGGTCAGGATTTTAGGCTTTATAAGATACAAACTGATAGTTTTTGAAATAAACATATTTAGAATTAAAAGTTAGATTTTGTGAAAAATATACCAGTTTCTTTGGGAAGTAAGTATCTAATTCATCTATCTTAAAGGCAGTTCTATTAAATAAAAAATCTTTTAATTATTATATGGGATCCCATGCTTTGTGACAATATCATCTCTACCAAGAATTTACTTGTCTCCATGTATCCAAGCGAAATACATTACAGCAATTAATTAAATTGCTTTTCTCTGTGCAGAATGTCAGACCAGTGTTATTAATGAAACAGAAAGTCTGGCATAAGTGATAATACTAATGTGAACGCAACAATCAAATGCACTGATCTCTTCAACTTTCTACAAGTGTAGACTCACAAAACCCTACTCATTCATTACCCTGTGTCAGTTTCCTTCTGTATGACATTTATCAAGTTCACATTGAAGAAAAGCTACAGTCCCTCTTAGGTGATGCGTTAAACTACCCATCTCCATGAGGTTAAAAGTTACACTTTCCCCCCCAAATATAGGACTGTCATATATTGTCTCTGTTAAGGGCATATAGCCTTTCCTTATGACTTACGTAATAGAAAAAAAGTTGTCACGCTGCTATGATGAAAATTCGGTAAAAGTTCCCAAACATGCTTTGCTATCTGAACATGAGGCCTCTGTGAAACGTGCTTATGCTCCCCGTACTGACACAGCCCCTTAGTACCTGAGGCCACAGCAAGTGTACGCCCAGGGAATGTTTACACGAGAAAGCATTTGCCGAATTAGCGTCGTATGTTACCGAGAGGACCAAATGGCATTTCCATTTTCATTAGCAAAAAGACATTTTTGGATTAATGACCCATAGCATCATGAAATCTGGACAAGTGTATCCCTAAACTTAACATGTATTTGCATATTATAATAGTGTTTTTAAATCCTGTATAAATTATTAGAACAGTGAAGCATATTATTCAAAATAGCGAAACACTTAGAATTGAAAATATAAAATGAAATTTGCTTCAGTTCGCCCTCTGCCACCAAGAAAGGTACAACTAACTGTGCCAGGTGGTAAACAAACCATTGATTCTGAGAATTCTGGAGGAAATTCATCCTAAGATTTAGCAACCCAGGGTATCAAGAATTTTATCATACCTCACTTAAATCCCTGACGTGTTGTATATACCTTTGCATACACATGTTATTTCTACATTTTCATTCCCACTGAACAATTAAAGTACAGCTGTTTCTTCACTACGATATATCTCGTATATCTGAAGACATCTTTGAAACCAGTCAACAGATTTATTTTCCCAAGAAAGTTGTTTTCCATTTATGTCTTATCGCTAGAATACTCCAGAGCTGTGATTATAAATACAGATTCTCAGGTCTCACACTATAGCAAATAAATCTCAATTTTCAGAAGAGAGTTTTAAGGGTCTCAATTTTTTAAGAAAGAGCCCAAATCTGTCTAAGGATTTAACATGTTTGCAAAGTTTTGCTAAGAAATCCTTTTGGTCCATGAAGTAATCTCTAATAATAGCAAAGGAAAATCTGTTTGCTTAAAATATCAAATAGAATAGTGTTGTAAAAAAATAAATTTCAGGATGAAGTAATGTCAAATGCCTAAAGGAAAATAATCACCAAGGGCTGGTCTTATCGTGAAATACTATCGACCCATGAAACTGTCTTTAAGGACTGAAACACTTCTGTTTTTATATATTTGGTGAATATTTTCATTATTATACAAAGCATATCTGCTATAAAAATCACAGACTTTTTAAAAAGGACCAAGAGAAGAAATAAAACTCACCTCTGATTACACTCTTAGAGTCAATAATTTTTGATATTTCAGTATGTAGTTTTCTACGTGTCAATATACATACATTTATTTACAAAAATGGATATTTATATGTAACTGTACACATTTTTTCACATATACACTATGTTGAAGTTTTTCTTCATATTTTGACATCATTAAATATTCCTTCAACTTAAAATTTAATAGCTGCGTGTTTTTGCTTATTAGTGAACAATGTACTTAACAAAATATCAAATTATTCATACATTTGTTGTATCTACTGTTTATTCTCATAAATATTTGGTGAATATCTCCATAGATAGCTCTTCTAATGTATTCATGCCATTTTTGCGCTACATTTCTTTTGAAATCTCCAATTTCCCCTCCAGAAATCTTATCCTAATTTAGTCTCAATAGGCTTTTATCAAAGTATTCATTTTCCTCCATGTTATTGCCAATATTCAGTTAAGATTTGTCTGACATTTTTTTCTCCTCTATATTTTACAATTTGGAATATCTGGCAAATACTGTAATATATAAATAAATATGAAACATTTATCATTTTCTGTGATTTAGATCCGACTAAAAGGCAGGGGAACTACCTATTCCTTTAAAATTTATAAAGCATTCTACCATTGAATTATGAGAAAAGTGATACATAAAAGAGCATAATATATAATAATATCATTATTTCTGATTTATTCTTGGTAAGTGAACTTTAGTCATCTACATACTCTTGAAATTTTGTTCACCATTTCAGGGTTAAAATTAATTAGCATAAACTTCAACATAATAACAACTACTACTCAATCTTTAAATCTGAGTATACCACTTTTAAAATTTCTTGTAATGTAAAGTTCCTTTTTTTCATTTTTATTGAGTTGGGCTTTACACAGTTTTTCCATTATATCAACTTCAAAACGTAGTGGTTTTGTTTTTTATTTACCTATCGATTCTTCTGGAGTTGTTGCTGTCTTTGCGCTAAAAATTATGATTTTGGTTTCCTTTTACTTTGCCTCAGACATAGCAGGACCTGTTCACGCTGCATTTGCCTGACAGACAGAGGACTCGCTTCACCTCACTTCTGTTGGAGTCAGACGTCACCCCCGCGGAGCGTCCTTAAGCTTCCACGCCAGGCCTTTGCAAGCTGCAGTGTCCTTAGCAAAGCGGCTCCTCTTTTCCCAGCACCTGTTCTAATTGAATGGATCCGATTGATTTCCCGAAAAATCAATTCTTGTCAGTCACACGCTCACGCGGTTCTTCTATCTCAGCTCCACATCACGCCTTAAATGCAGGTGCTATTCTTTCAGGACCTCCATCCCCCTGCTGTTTCTTGTCACTTGTTTTCTAGGGTTCCTATCCCCCTCGCAAATTGGGAAACATGGTTTGAGATGATGTGGGGTACAGGGACAAGGGGTGCCTAAGAGGCTGCCTCACAAAGCATCTAGTGGTACCGATGCTTAGATTTTAACCGAGGAGATCCGTTCTCAAGAACTACAAGAGATTAAAATCCCCATGGTTTAAGGCATCTACTGAATATAGGGGGTATGTTCTCACCTATGAATCTAGATTGTTAGCAGCTCTGTACAGGTGCTGGTACAAGTGGGAGAAGGATGCCGCTCCTTGTGTTCCCGGGGTCCCATGCAGAGTGACTTTATGGGGGGGGGGGCGTTGCAAGTCCCTTAGAAACCTTCTCCACGTTGTGCATTTAGTGGGGAAATTGTGGTTTGGGCACAGCAGCCCAGTTCTGCTGTTCTAGGGATGCTGGTCATAAATCAGATTTGGGCAGAAAGACAAAGTGCCAACACCCCTTTTTAAAGACAAACCAATTTTCATAAAGCGAAGTCTGCTCATGCCATGAGGTTGTGCTTATATACAATAGGTTTTCTTCAATGGGACAATTCTTAAAAAAATCATCCATGACTATTCTTTCCAGATTCTGGTTTTTAGATTAATTATTATTTCATTTTTCTGTGGGGCTGATTTCTTTTTTTGTTACTTCTTATATATTATGCAAAGAAAAGAAAAACAATGAAAAACTTTACCTATATTATTATACAGGTGACATTTTTAATGCAATATTTTGCAGATATTAAAAAATGAGAATACAGGACTCATAAATTTTGCCATTAATCTATGCTGTCCTCAAATAAGTAGGAGTTTATTACTTAAGATATTTGGTTATTTGACTATTTCAATTTAACTAACAAGCAAAAATAAACTAGTATGCAGCCTGTTAGTAACTTAACCTTATCACAATCAGCACAGTATTATTTTTAAGAACTTAATAAATCATCTAATTTTTAACAGTTTTTAATAAAGGCAGCTTTGACCTTTCCATCTTTTCCTGACATTTTTCTAAAAGCAATTACTTTCCATCTTGTAACTGAATTCTCCCCCCCATATGAAGTTTCATTCTATTGGATATTTGTTTCTGTCCACTCATCTCCATGAAGTCATTTTCAATCTCTGTGTGGACACGCTGAAGGCAGTATTCTCAGATTCAGATGCCAAGATCCTGACTTTTGATTGAAGGTCCGAATCAAAACAAGACAAAACATTCTGGACTCTAATTTTCTCGGCTCAGAATCATATGTGTTTTACATAACAGCTCTATTCTTGCTTCAAATATGTTAAAACACTTTACATTCAACTTGTCTTAATCTAATCAGTTCGAGATGTTACTACCTTTCGTAATTTATCAAAATGGCAGAAATTGAGGAGGCATTCAGAAGTCACATAGGCGTTCTAGAGCAAAAAGAGAGCTGTAAAAAGTGTGGTACACAATTCAAAGATTATTCCTTTGTTATCAGTGCCTGATTACTAGAAATAGTCCATAGTCATACCACACTGAATATTCAACAATATTTCTGTTTTCTTAAATTTTATTTATTTATTTTTTAAAGAGAGAGGAAGGGAGTGAGAAAGAAAGGGAGAGGAATATCAATGTGTGGTTCTTCTCATGCGCCCCCTACTGGGGACCTGGCCTACAACCCACACATGTGCCCTGACTGGGAATCGAACCAGTGACCCTTTGATTCAAAGGCTGGTGCTCCATCCACTGGGCCACACCAGCCAGGGCTGAATACTCAATAATATTTCACCCAGCTTATGAAAATTACCAAGTAACAATGTTACACTTTAAACTTTTGATTATAAAACATATCGCTTTTAATGTCCGTCAAAGCAGGGGCTTACAGGAGAAGCTGCCAGATCCACGCAACGTTCCGTCTGCACAGGGTGGGCAAGAGTAGCTTTGCAGTCCTTCCTGTGGCAAATAATACAATAATTAATAAATAGTCATACAAGAATAAACTTACAACCTACTTTCCCCTCCTCCAGTAAATTAGTTGCATGCCAGTGTGCTTTGTAATTATCCTTCAATCTGAATTTAACTAATGTAGCGTCTGCTTGTGATAATCATTTGGCGTGGTACTGGCTGCTGGGGATGCAAAGATAGAAACACTGTAGTTCCTGTCCTCAAAGAGGTCGAAGAGAAGTGTTGCAGGGTGTCATGGAAGCGTCAACACATCTCCTAAGGAATCAGCCTGAGTGAGTTTCTCACCTAACGTGAGCACATCATGCCCCGTGGGACCCCGAACGCTGTCCACTGGAATAAGAAGTACCTACAGTGAATGTCTTCACTGTTGCTAAGGAAGTGGACTGACATCAAGATTTTAAACAGAGGATGGTGTCACTTTGCTGAGTTGAATAAATAATCACTCTCGAGGAAGGTGGTGAGGGGAGAAAGCCAAAGGATGCCCAGAAGGGAGGCAAGGTGCAGGGCCTAGGAGGCAGCAGTGGCCATAAGAGGCCGCGAGTAGGCAGAAGCTGGGCGGGCTGCATGGTGAGGCTGCACGTGTGGCTGATAGTTGGAGGAATGTTATAAAATATTGTAAACACAGATGGAAAAGGAGAGGACATCGAATGTGTGGACACTAAATGTGTCGAATCTGTATGAGTTTCCTTATTGCTTCTTTAACAGGTTCCCACACAGTTAGTCGTTTACAGCAACACCTGTGCCTCGTGTTACAGCCCTAAAGGTCAGGCATCCAAAACAGGTTCCCCGGGCTGAAACTCGAGGTGTCTATACAGGTATGTGTCTCTTGGAGGCTCTGGAGGTGATTTCATTTGCTTGCTTTTTCCAGCTTCTTAAGGTCACACGCATTCCTTGGCTTATGGCCACTTCCACCATCTTCCAAGCTAACGACAGGGGGTCAAGTCCATGTTGTGTGGCCATCTCTCTGGCCCCATAAAATGTTGTCAAGTAACACAAGAGTGTAAGTGACACAAATGTCTCAACAGTGATGGCAATACATTACAAAGGTATACTTACATGGTACAGTGCAGTAAATGTCCATTACTAATTAGTCTATATACCCATTAACTCCTTTATCTGACTTCTAATGTGCCATGCACTGTTCCAACACTTAAAGAATTTCTTGACTCTTAATGATAGTAAAGGAGATGGAAAAAATACTATTTATACTTTTCTTGCTTCTTTGCTTTCTTTCTTCCGCACTCCACCAATCCCCCCAAATGACTGCTTTGAGCCAAGTAATATAACAGGGATTACAGAGAGAAAAGTACATAAAGATGCCCTGGTTCTTTATATCCTCGGAGAGTTGACAGTCTGTGCAAGAAGCCAGAGAGTGAGTCAAGTCCACATAAAAACATGGGGTGAGATGAGAAGAGTGTACAGAATTCATATGGAAGCCCATGACTATAGAAAAGAACCCAGGTTAAAGTTAAAGGCCTTTTAGGGAAAGTGGAATGGAAAATGAAAAATTACAGATAAATAAGGTATCCAAACAAACAAAAAAAAAAAACCGAAGGAAATAGTGTGCTAGCCTAGGACCAGAATTCCACTTCCAATGGTGTCTCTGAAGTCGGTGTACACGATCCGTGTTCACAAACGGTGAGAATCCAGCATGCAACCATCGCAGCAGGCATTCAGTAATAGAATTTTGAAGCCACAACATTCCTGCAAGTGTTTTTCTCCTTTCAAATAAAAAAATTAAAACAAGTAGTTTATGTGCTAATCAGCAGACACTTCTGTTGCCAGTGTTCTATAAGAGGCGTGATGGGGCTTATCACTAGACTCACACACACACACACACACACACACACACACACACACACACCGAGCAATGTCGCCTTCTGCATTATTAGCATTGCCCCTGAGGAGTTTCTATGACGATTATTGGTTTATTTTCATATGCTTCCTTCATGAGATGGACTTGTTAATTAACTGAAGAAACTCCTAGGTTTGATGGTTACTATCCACGTTTAGAATAACATTAGAAAATGTACTTTAAATTTATCTCTTGTCAATATATTTTTGAGGAAGATGTTATTTTAAAGGTTATTTTAATTAAAATGCATTCCTTCTGTTCATTTACTTTGAAAACATCAGACACAGGGGCACATAGAGAAAGTTCAGATGTTAAGTTTTACAAGGTCATTTTGTTAAAACATGTAAAATATTTTGCTATGTAAAATTTCAAGTAAAGTAATTTGAAATAATATAATATATCCTTATTACATTGAATATTTTTAATGTGGAATTAAATTTGAAAATTAAAGAACATTTTAGTAAAAATAATGCAATAGAAACAAAAATATTGTTTTATACTTTATAGTTTCCAAAAGATAGGTTATAATTAGCTATATGAATATAAAAATCATTGAAAACAATCATTCAAGTAGTGAAAAATAGGACATTCAGAACAGAAAATACTAATATTTATGTAAACTAGTTTAAGAATCAGAAATTAGGTTGTACAAAAAATTATACCAATGACCTTTTTGATATTTTACCCTCATTATACACTGCATATAAATCAGAAAGCAATAAATTAGGTTCATTTTTATGGTGTGATTACAGGTCAAAAATAAGGCAAATGCACACTTGGAATTGCCATTTATACATTTCCGTAACCAGTTTTCACAGAAAAACCTGAATTTAGCAAACTGAAATTTCCAGAGGAGTTACAAAAAAACCAGAGAAGACATGAGTGATATTTGTTAATAATTCTGAGTTTACCTTGATCTTCTGAAATATATATGAGTGGAAAGATCTGGAATGTATCTAAAATGAAAGGGGTAATATCAGGTGTTCTCAGAATCAAAATCGCTCAGTTGTTTGCTTAGAATTTTATAGGTTTTTGACTCATGTGCTATAAATTTAATATATAACCTCACATACATGTGTTTGTAGCTGTGTATGAAGACAGGTTAAGAGAGAAATTGAAAGAGGGGATGAGAAATATTAAGAAGAAAAATAATCGACAAAGGCCAGGTCAACTGTTGGTAATCCAAGCCCTGTAATTATTGTCAGCGACTGTGAACAATCTCTCTTCTGATTGCATTTAATTGCTCTGACATTTTCTCTGAAATGTCTATCCCTCAATTTATGGAATGTAAATTCAAATTCTTAATAGGGAATTAACCTGAGAATTTAGTGGCTCCCTGTTTGTTCCTTTCCTTCTGTCCTGAAACTTGGGGGACGTTTTAGTTGTCACTGTAACTGGGAGCAGGGCTCCTCCTCGAGGGCTGGAAATCAGGACTGTTGTGCGTGACAAAGTATTTGTCAGTGTCTCCTGTGAAGTTCAAATGGCCTCTCAGCCAGCCACGCCCACAAGAAGCTGGTGTGATCGAGTACGTACTGTTTCCAGAATCACCGTGCGGAGTTGTTCACCGTCTGGGAAGCCACCTGAGCGGAGGCAGCGCCGCTCTCACCGTTTGCGTCTGAGTACACCGCACCTGTCCATTCATTTGCAGCTGTTTCCACGCCACGATTCTATATTGGGGTACGACTCCCATATTTTGGTTTTCTAGTGTAGGTGCATCTGAGAATTTACTTGATGAAAAATAGTATTTTCTGAGTTTTTTTTTTTTTTCTTTCACACTTGGCAGTTAAATCTTGTTTTGATATTTTTGTGCATCTTTGTTGTTTGTTTCCTATGGGTTTCATTTCAGTAGGGATATTAAAAACTGTCATAAAAGATGTGTTAGCCCTGGCTGGGGTGGTTCAGTGGACTGAGTGCAGACTCTGAACCAAAGGGTCACCAGTTCAATTCCCAGTCAGGGCACATGCCTGGGTTGTGGGCCAGGTCCCCAGTAAGGGGCATGCAGGAAGCAACCACATGTTAATATTTCTCGCTCTTTCTCCTTCCCTTGCCCTCTCTAAAAGTAAATAGATAAAATCCTTTTTAAAAAGGTGTGTTAGATCCCTATGGTCAAGGGCATGGCTATAATTATATAAATAGAAAAAAAAAACTTTGCTTAAAAAGAGTAATAGCCTTCATAATATTAAATGTACAATATAATTAAATTATTCTATTGGGTTAAAAAAGGGTTTTTAAAATTAATAAACATGATGCTATAAAACTTTTTAATGGCATTTTGTAACTAGTCACTCTGTTTAGTAAAAAAATAAGTTGAGAATCTCAGAAATAAGATTTTAGAAAAAATATCATTGGCAGTAATAGCTCAGATATTTTATCTTTGAAAAGTGAAATGCAATGTTAGATAAAGGTCATATGATTTTGAGGTCACGCTTCTTCTGACTGATTTTTGGAGAACGAAGCTGTGGAAGAACAAAGTAGATTATAAGTCTGTTTCACTCCTGCATTAAAACTTCTTCACATAAATGTGTCGTGATACTGTGGCTCCTGGTTTGATAACTTGAAAGAAGAAAAAGTATTTCCT
Source organism: Anoura caudifer (assembly GCA_004027475.1). Classification (NCBI taxonomy): domain Eukaryota; kingdom Metazoa; phylum Chordata; class Mammalia; order Chiroptera; family Phyllostomidae; genus Anoura; species Anoura caudifer. Next base: position 41,980 of record PVKU01001277.1, read on the forward strand.
TTCAAAGTAAGTGTTAAAGGTTGCTTATTTATTCCTTTTTTTTTTTTTTTGTAATCCGCAGAGAGAAAGAGTCAGAGAAAGACAAGTACCATATGATTTCACTTATATGTGGAATCTAATGAACAAAATGAACTAACAAGCAAAATATATATAGACTGATAGGGAGCAGGCTGACAGCTGTGGAGAGCAGTTAGGGGCTGGGGAGGGGATGCAGGAATTAATTAAAATAGGAAAAAAAGAGAGGGAAGAAACCTCAAGGACAGGGTAACAGGAAGTGGCGGGGCGCGGGGAGGCAGAGGACAGTAAGGGGGGGTCAGTGGCGATGGAGGGAGACTCCGGCTGGGGGAACACACAACGCAGCGTGCAGGTGATGTCTTGTGGAGTTGTGCGCCTGAAATCTGTGTAGTTTTGTGAACCAGGTCATCCCAATCAAGTCAATAAAATAAATAGATTAAATGCGTCTTCCATGGAGCCTTCCCAAAATTTCTTAGAACCCCCCTTTCCCTGTGCACCGTGGTTTCCTCACCTGTCCCTGCAACACTTATCTTCACTCTGCAGTGTCCCCAGAATGGCGCAGTAGTTCCCGGGCGTCAGTCACGGGGTGCACAGGGACACAACAACCCACACCCAAACCCAAACCCAAACCCAAACCCTCTGTCGAAAGTGTTGCACGGCATGGTAAATCACGGGACCTGCAACGGAAAGGAGAGGGCAGGGAGGACAAGGGAAATTCGAGAAGGAAAGAGAATCGGCGACGTGTGTACTGAACGGGGTGGTCGTGGGGCTCACCGCTGCAAAGACAACAGTGAGGCAGAAATCTGAGGCAGACAGACCATGAAGCCCGGAGCCGTGTGGGGGAGAAAGGCGCCCCCGGCTGGGAGAATAGGGGTCGAAAACCCTCGGGCCTGGAGCACGTCTGGGGTGCTCTGTAGTTCGGGCTGTGGCCAGGGGGCTGGGTTGGAAAGGCGGAGGGCAATGAATGCGGTCGAAGGGGAGGACGGCCGCGTACAGGATCTTGCAGGCTCTCGACAGGGCAGGTTTTACTCCAAGAGACTGGGGAGGGGCGGGGGGGCTTCTTGCAGTGGAGCGCTGTAGCCGTGACACCTTTCCCAGGACGACAGACCTTCCTTACCCACTTAGAAAACAGACTGTGCTCTAAAGTAATTTCCCTGGGAAGCAAGAGTCGTTTTGCATTACATTTTAAAAAATGTTTCTCGTAGGTGCGAACTTGCATTAGGATTAACGTCGGTTAGAGTGATGTTAAGCTATGCACATATTTAAAGCACAGAATAAGTTTATTAATTCCTACCTGAATTATTTTTTGATTGAAAAATGCAAGTAGAATTGAAGCTTAAAAATTTTCAAAGTATACCATCAGGTGAATATAAAATCGTAAGAAACCCCCCAACACATCCATATCCACAGAAACAAATACCCACATTCTGAAAAAGAACACGCACCAAACCGCACGGACTTCAGAAAACATGCAAGTAACGAAAATGATGTTTTTGTGTTTCTAGAAAATTATCATAGTCAGCATTTGCTTTACCCCTCATGTGAATTAAGAAATGTATCAGCAATCCTACAACATGAGTGATAGAATTTAATGCAGGCCTTAGACATTTTGTCTTTGTTAATACTATCATTCCTCTACAAAATGTTTTTTTGAGCAAGAGTATATCATAAATGTTAATGAAATTGTTTTAAAGTGTTCTTGTCATAACATGTGCAGAGTGAGTAAATTCAGAACTCAGTCCCATAAATTCACGCTTCCTAACACCCCCTCCGACCAGCAGGAAGGAGAGACCCCCTCCTAAGAGAGGAAACAAGGGCAGACTCGGTCGCACTTGGAGACTGGTCGTTGCTTAGTCTGCAATTTTATTTTTAATATTGTTTAGCATACACATACACGTTTAGTCTATAATATTTTATTTACACTTTTTCGAAGATTTCTTTGCTTAAGCACTATAGATGAAAACAGGCAAATCAAACTTTTTATCCAGATGAAAAATTAGGATACTCTCTAACATTCTGAAATAACATTTCTGGACTTACTTTTCTAATTATGTATATAGAAGTGTGGGTTAGGGGAAACAATAAATGTAACAGCAAAAGCCAAATGAAATAGAGCAATAATTTCCTCACTAGAATGTGCTAATGATGGGCTCATTGTCATGTATCCAGAGTTTGCAAATTAAACAAAGGGTTATCAGGAAAGGAACACTGTGTTAAATTTGAGAATTATAATTGTCTTTAAATATTTTTCAGTAGAAGACCTAATAATTAATAATGCTATTTCAACCAAAAAGATATTTTAGAAAATATAGATACTCTCTCGCTTAATCTAGTTATTTTTGTTAGTTTTATAAGTAGCATTCCTTTTTGTACTCATGCTATGAGTCCCTTTGAAGGTCCTGTGACTTTTTCATTCCTGAGGAAAGAAAAAAATAAATCCACATGCTATCTGAATGTCAGAAGCAACATATCACATTGATAAGTCTGTTAAATTTTTTTTGCATGGAGAAATCTCCAGGTGTTCCCATGTAATTTGTACCTGGGTGCATTTGGAGGCAGATCTGATGGCACCGTATTCCGCTGTGAAGGCTGGGCTTTGTTCCTGTCTCTCACAGCACTCCTTCGCTGCCCACAGCAGCTCTACACAAATCACAGAGGCTCACGCTACACAGTTAGGACGAAGTCCTGACAGGGCCCCGGCGAGAAAGCGCACTGTCAGGCTCCTAACGATGCTGATGTTCAGCTGCCAGGAGCCGCGGCTCTGGAAGTCAGGACAGGCCCAAAGCAGAGAGCCGGGAATGATGACACACACTGAAATCTGACAGAGGCAAACAAATGCAGTGGGTGCGTGGATATAAGAAACGAACAGGGCATCTTGAAAGGAGGGTGCCATTGAACTTGACCCTCAAGCAGGCTTGTCTGGGATGCTTCGAAGCTGGGGTGGTCAAGGCCTGGGTCCTCAGCAGAGCAACCTCCCTTAGCCTGCCTGTTCAATAACACCCACCATGACAGTTACAGGCGTTGAGCAGAACACTTCACTGAACTCCAATGTGAAGTGACAGATCCTGGGAGGAGAAACTCGGTTTCCCGACAGCACACCATCTTCTAACGCTTTTCAACAGTTCCCTTGATCAGTGCAAATCCACGTGGAATGTGAAGAAACTGGCAAAAGCAATCGCGTCTTTTATGCAGCAGAATCTCTCATTGTCTTCTTTGCTTCTGCCACGTTCAGCATGGTTTGGGGGGGATTTCATTGCAGTTACCTTTTAACTGCCTGGAGGAAAACTCAGTAATACTTAAAAACAAGTGCTACTTAAATGGCTTATTTATGTCAATTGTTTAATTTATTATTGTTTACTTTTGGAATTAGGCGTGTGTGTGATTTCTGATAAATTGCTCCAACCTCAGGTACACAGGATTGAAACAGGGGCGGAAAGGTTGATCGATTCACTGGAGCTCTGAAAGCAGCAACCTGAGACACTAGTGTTTTACCCTCCAGAGGCTAAGTCCGATCTGTCACCCAGACAGGTGATTCTGAGTCCAAAAGTAACATGCGGTCTGGTGGTATGAACGGGGGTGAAAGTTCAGGACAAGGCGGGAATTCAGGCATCACATGAGTTTACTTATATTTAAGACCCCTGCATGAGGAAAAGTGCTGTGCTCCCAATCCAGCAAGGATTTGCATTGCTAAGTGCGTTTTATTTCCGTAAAGAATGCTCAGTTCACACATTCGATCGGAAATCAACCTTCCAGGTTTCCCAACAGACCAACACTTAGGGTATCAAAGTGACCGTTTTTGCTCGCTGATCTGTTGGTATGCCTACACCTGACCAAGAGAAATGGCCTCTGAGAACGAGGGGATTCCTTATTTTTGACATGGTCTTTAACTTCTCTCTTGAAACTTGTGGCTTTGGTGACAAAGACATCCATGTTTTCATAAGTCAGCCCAGGCGTCCCTTCATTTCTCAGAGCCCAACACATGCCGTTGGACAGTGAAAAACTCCATCGCCCCAGTGTGAGCTGGATTTATAAACGCGACTTTGAAATTAATGAAAATCCTCCAGGCTATCTAGTCTCCTGGGAGGGATTCCAGAGGCGAGCAGGGGATGGCAACCGGACATTCATCAGCCTTACCTCGATTTCTGTGTGACCTTCCAAACACCAATCACAGAATTCATTTCAGGGACATTTTCCATGGACTGGGACAGAGAGTGAAGAAGTAGTGTTATAAAAAGATAAATCATAAATATGAGAGAAAGTTCTTTGATGTTAAAGCCATAATTGGTATAGTAAGTATGGTAATTTCTTAACAGGAAAACTGAAGAAGAGAAAGTTACAGAGTGTCATATGCATGTACTAAAGGGATCACAGCCTTATTCAAAGATGGAGAAACCTTATTTGTAAGTCTGTTGTTATTGTTGAGCTAAGGCCCTGTGGAAAATTCAGCTAATGGGAGCACCTCAGCAACTTCAAAAACATAAACTGCACTTGCAGTCGTCTTGATCTGATTGTTCTCTTCCAAACGGTGTTTTCCTGGAGTTCACTTACAAATTAGAGTAAGTTTCAGACAGCAGTAGCCCACTAGGGTGTTCCAGTAATATATCTGGACGTCTCATTTCAGTTAATATTACTGTAATGAGTTATGTACAATTTTACAACAGTATTGCATGACAGTGAGACATGTTATCTGCAAAATATACTAAAAATTGGAAGCTGGTAACTCAGGTATTTACTTTTATTAAGGATAACACCCATTCATCTGCACTGTAATTCCGCATGCTCATTATGGAATAGGAGGAACAAATTGAAAAGGAAACTACGAAAAGAGAAAATGATCACTTACATTCTAACTCTCCAATGAGTTCCAAAGTGTGTGTGTATGTGTGTGTGTGTGTGTGTGTGTGTGTGTGTGTGTGTGTGTCTACTCAGGATCTTTTTACATGCACATGTTGAGGTTTTTTTCAAGTTTTGATCCTAAGAGATACAACTATTTCTTGCTACTTTGCACTCATTAGCGTCAAACTTTTCAGAACTAACAGAGGGCATCTCATATGCCATTTTGACTGTACAGTATAAACAATGTAGGATATGTCACAAAGGAATTATTCGCATTAAAAATAAGAACCTAAATTTAGATGCAAAAACAAGGCCGTAAGCTCTTACAATATTGCAGCGTGAATGATGACATCAACCTCCCCTCTCCCAAACTGTACCGGTGCTGCGAGAGGCGTAAATGGTTTCCCTTTGTCTCTGAGGGGATCACTGAGGGCTGGGTCTGAGTCCCAGCGGACACGCCCGTGCCCTCCTGGAAGAGCAGTGTAGCCTTAAAGTGGGACTTTCTCCCAAAACACCCACAGGGAAAGTCCTGAATTAGTTTGAGGTATGAAGTGGCTTGAGTATCACTTAGATTTCCATAATGCTGTTTTAAGCATTAAATCCCTCTCCATGATGTTTTAACACTAGAAATTCACCCAAATCAATGAAATGCCCTACATTTTCTTGTAGATGTGCCTTGGTTGCCATATTAAGTGTGCACAGAGAGACCATGGCCATCTGCAGGCCTGAGATGGGCCATTTTCAATGGAAGTCCAAAGAGGGACGATTCTACAGCGACCTTCTCTCTCTGGGAATGCTACCCATAGTTGGGATGGGCGAGTCACAAAGTGATAGATGTGCTTTTCACTCTGGTTCCTCACTACTATCCAATTCCCTCCCTTGCTTTCCTCAGCTTCCCCCCACCACCATCTCTACTGTTACGGCTTATTCCTCTTTCTTTTCTTCCATTCATTCCTTTCCTCTACTACTCCCTGCTCCATTGCTCCCTAAGCTCTTTGCCTTCATTTGTCCCTCGCTCTCTCTCCACACAGTGGTTTAAATGATAGAAGTATTGGTCCCGACTTTTTGGTCAGCTGGCTTTCAGCCCAGTGTGGCTAAGAACTGTCAGTGAAGAAAGATGAGAGGGCAAAAGGAAGTGAGAAGCCGGGATTCTTTTCTCACTCCTTTTCCTAGCTGGTGTTTCCAGCGATGGCTACATACCCATGGCTCAGCACTGGCGGAATACGCCCGCTGTGCTCTCAACTTCTGCCTCACGACCCCTCGGCAAGGTTCTTGCACTCTGGTGCCATTGTCTCCTGGGTTCTCTCTTCCCTCCCCCCAGACTGCATGTCGTTCTGATAAACTGCAATTTGTAATCTATGGGTTGCCTCACTATCCCCTAATCATCTTGTCAGCCTCTTCTCTTATCTTCATTACCAATTTCCTACATTAAATTTCTTTGGTCTAAATTATTCAGAGAGGTGTGGTTTCCTGGTTTGACACTGATTGTTACAGTACTTTACCAGCAGTGGTCCCAGAAAAATACCTCTTATGATGGGATTCCAACCCTGAGCTTGTCATCTATTTGAATATGAACACAGTCTCGATGCGTTTGCAGATGGCAAATGGGATCATGGTAATGTGTGGCATGCAGTGACATTATTTTTACCTGTGTCCTCATTTAGACTTGCTTGAGATGGAGGGCTGGTCAATGCCAAGCTTTTGGCGGCCATGTTCCTGTTGCATCCAACTCTTGCGGTAACAAGGGTAATGACAAGTCCAGAAGGGCGCCCCTACTTCTCAAGGTGAGAAAGAGCTGACGAAAAAATAGCACATGTGTGCCTATAAATTCTCAATTAAAATCAGGCTTAGGTCATTAGATACCTTCTGTGATAAACATAGAAGAATGTATCATTTCGCAGAGCAGCAGGGAAAACATGGCTGAGCATTAGGACAAAAACTAAATGGGCAGAAACATAAATAAAGCACACGCTGACCACACAGCATCATCGGTCCCTTATGTCAAGGCCAGGCCATCGTCGCTTAAGTTTAAGACGTTTATGAAGTGGCAGGACCCTGAAATTCGGGATGGGGGCAATGTGTGAACCTGGACAAAGCTAAGAAGCTTAAACCACAGATTTTTCCCTCATTCTTCCTGCCAGTAGAATTAGCAATAACTTCACTGTCAGAAAATAGCCTTCCCTCAAATAGATGACATTAAACTGTGTCACATGACACAGCTTGTTCAAGCCTACCCCATAATCTCTAACTGACTTCCTGCCAGTAACAATGGTTAGTTCCCCAGATTTCCCAGAAAGAGAAACAATCGATTTCTTCCAGAAGGATATGATGTAGGCAGCAAAGGAATCCTCAGATAGTGTTAATTAATTTTTATCTGTACATACTTGGAGAAAATGACGGTGATGGAAAAGGGACAAAATTGGATTCTGGATGAAGCCAATTTTACTAAAATGTTACATTAAATTTTACTCTGGATTTATGGGCTAGTTGGAGAAGTTGGAATTTGATCTGTCTGCTTGGTTGGCTATTGAATACTGGATTCAATAGCTCCCTTTAATGAGGTCAACCATGCCGAACCCTCCCTGGCATAATGCAGAGGAAGGCATTCAAGTCTCAGGGAGACAGTCATGCTGGAGTGGATTCGATAAGTGCAGTCCTCTCACTGCCTGACAACAATGCGTCCTGTCCTGCGAGTGCCCAGAAGACATTTCCTTCACAAAGGAAGTGGAAAATGCGCTTGTGAGAATACAGCATTTCTGAGCAGCTCAGTCATGACTGCCATCCGTCGGCGAGCGATAGAGGAGGACTTGGGTTGCCTCGCCACTGAGGTCCCGGATGTCAGTGGGAGTAATGGGATCCTGGAGAGTGGGAGCGGGGCTTCAGGTGTCTCAGACAGCGTGGTTCACTTCCCATAACAGCAGCAGTGCAGGAGCGGTGACCGGAATGTTTTGGCACATAACTTGGTGGCGGTAGTAACTGACTGGATGTCCTTGAGCACAACACAGAAGTGTGGCCTACTGAAGTGATACCAGGTCTACATAAGAAAAGAGCTGGGTTTGGTGAAAAGCAGTTTGCATCATCACAAGAGGAAGTTACAACCCTTCTCCCACTTCTCAACCAAAGCCAGTCCAAAGACAAGGTTACCGTCCCCCCCCCCCCCCCCCGCCCAGATTGTGGCTTTAGGAGTGACTCATCTCACGTCACGGAACCACTCAGTTCTGGGCAAACCTGACTGTTACTCCCTCCCTCACAGGCCTGAAGCCCCTTGAGTATAAAGCAGGCCGAGGGGGGACCTTGCTAGGAGACTACTCTTAAATCTCTCTTTAGGTTTTCTCTAAAGGGACCAGAGAACAACATCTCATATGGCAAGCAGACAATCAAGAGAAAGAAATACAATTTTAAAAGTTTCGTACTGTTTCAGAGTTGATGTGATTGCTCAGAAACTGCAATGCCACCTGGATTCCAGTGTCAGAGGGAGAAATCATGGAACTCAGGCCACACATGCACACCAGCTCCAGATCCACGTCCTGCTGGGGCAGTGGCAACTCGCAGAACCAGCGACAGGTGCGATGCCCACCCACCCGGCTCTCTGCCAGCAGAGCTGGAAAGGCCGGGGGAAAGCCCCCCGCACTGAGTTCCTTTGCCACCGAAGTAACAAGCAAACAGCCTGGGGTTGTGCATGTGCCACCAGAGGTTTGAAGAGGGACACTATGCCTCTGACACTGTCTGTGAATCCACCTGTCCAGCTGTCATAAAGGGCAGATGCATCTTTAGACGGACTATGGATTATTGGAAATATAATTAGATTGTTGCTCCAATGGCAGCTGCTGCAGCGGATAAGGTATCTTTGTTACAGCAAATTAGAATTTGCTTTGCTTTGATACACCTCTACTGACCTGCAAATGCGTTTTCCCCAAACCTATCATCCAGGCGGATCAGAGCAGTCTGCCTTCAGCTGGCAGAGACAGCATTCAATTTCGTTATCTTCCCTCAGGGATGCATCAACTTTCCTGTTACCATGAAAATAAAGTCTCCAAAACTTTGGTCCTGGAGACATCTCACAAAACGGAATCGGCTCCACCTCAGTGACTGCCCTTGGTGAGCAGAGAAGCGAAGCCCCCAGATGCGCTGGTTAGACATATGTTTGCCCAGGGGGAGAATCAAACTACCACATTGCGGGACCTGACATTTTAAGAAAGGTTTTAGGGAGCAGATGGTCTTCAGTGTGTCGGTATATCTCCCTGAAAACGAGAGGAGGTGTCTCATCTCGAACTCACGCTGGCCGAATATAAAACACCTTTGGGACCCCTTGGATCGTGGAGGCAACGTCCCCACCGTACCCAACGCATTCCTGTGTGTGCTCCCTGGACCCTTTTACTAAACAATCTGGAAGGCTCCCAGCTTCGAGTGGGACTCGGAGGAAGAGAAGGTTTTGCATCAGGTCTAAGCTAAGTGAAAAGCCACCTGCAAATTAGCTCCTACGACACAGCAGATTTGATGAAGCTCAAAACGTAAACAAAGAGAATGACAACACTCTCTCACTCACGCCTCTGAGGAGACACAAATAGGAGCTATGAAGTTGTGGGTTTCTTTTTAATCAATCAGTTCAGTTTTTCCTAATGTTTGTAGTTTTCCCCATAACTCGTGGATTATTTTTCAGTACATTACTTAATTTACGAACATTTGGGTGTTTTCCAGTTATCTTTTTCTTACTGATTTTTAGCTTAGTTCCACTGTGGCCAGAGTATATTTTCAGTATAGTTTTAATTCTCTGCGATTTCTTTTTTAAAAAGTTTTATTGAATTTATTGGGGTGATATGTGTCCATGGCCCAGCATAGTATCTAAATTTGTAACACATCTACGTATATTTGAAGAAAATGTGCATTTTGTAATTATTGGGCACAGTTTTCCACACATAGGGCAAGTGTGTAAACCTCATTTCAATCTTTCAAACCTTCCTGCTGATTTTATTTTTTTTTGTCATCGCAGTGTGTCTGTTTTTATCTCTAGTGGTGACTGTTGTCTTGAATTTATTCAGCCCAACATTCGTAGAGGATAGTAGCTTTCCCTTGGCTATTGTTTGCGTGGCCTATATTTTATACCCTTTTACTGACAACTTTTCTGTGCCCTTACATTCCGTACCTTTATATTTATGCCTGCTTTTGAAAGACCTATACATAGGTGTTTTTTTTCTCCAAATCCAACAACCGTGGTTTAACCAGAATATTTAGTCTATTTATGTATAATATAATTATTGATCTATTTGTGTTTAAATACGTTAGCTTACTCTTTCTTTTTCCTCTTGGTCCGTATTGTGTTTTACATCCTTTATTGCTTTCTTTAAAATATTTTTAAAGAATCATTTCAGTACTTATCTTCTGTTATCTTGTTAATAAAAGCACTATTTTAGTATTTTTTAGTAGTTACCTTAGGGATTGCAATGTAAATCCAAATCTAATGATAATTCCTACTTTTATCACTATCTGCACAATAGGAAGTCTAGAAATTCTACATCCACCCGAACCTCCTACTTGCTTTGCTACTGTTGTCATACAATTTAATCCCTTATCTTCTTAACCTTACATGAAATTGTGTTAAACAGCATTTGTTCAGGTTTTATCAGGTATTTAACTGCCCATGGGCTTTCCATTCCTCTCGCACCTGTATGCTTCAGCCTGTGACTCCAATGACACATGTGTTCACGTTTTTATTCTGTCACACAGGTTCTTTTACAATTAGATTGCAGTGTTCAGCTCTTTTTTCTTCATAGATCACGTTATTTTTTTCCTGACCTTCCAATTCAATAATCTTTTCTTCACTTGTATCTAAAATGCTGTTAAGTTATCTACATTGATTCCAATTACATTATAACTTTCTTCAGATGTAGAATTTCTATTTGAATTTTTATTATTGTTTCTACTAGATATTCTTTATTTTCATGTCATTTTTATAATTTATTTATTCATTTAAGCTAAAAGCTATGTCTATGAACTTCCAAATCTGTGGCTGCTATGAGCATCTTTCTCTCTCTCTTTCTCTCTCTCTCTCTCAACATCCCTCTCTCTCCCTCCCACCCCCTAGCTCTCTCTCTCTCTCACCATTTAATCCTTTCTCCTGGCATATTGACGATTTTGTTTGGATGCTGGATTTGCAGATGAAATGTTTTAGAGACAATTTAAAGTTATGCATTTCATTATTTTTCTGCAGAGACTTCTCACTTTATTTCAGCGGGCAGTTCAGTGGAGGACAGATAACCTACAAAATGTTTCTTTGTCTGTCATGGTGCATGGCGTCAGGCTTTGTGAGGGGAAGCCATTCTTATCATTATTTTTTGCTCTTTTATTTAGAAAAAGCAGATAAAATTTGAGTTATTTCCTCAGGCCTTTACTCTCTGTTGTTGTTATTGACACTCCAGCCTCACAAGACTCCAGGAAGCTCCCCTCAATGACCCAGCCTGGCGTTTTTATTTTTGGACAATTACCAAATACTTTGGGAGAAGTGGTGGCAATTTTCCACATGACTTCTGGGCAGGTCCCTTTTATCTGTTGCTCATGTCCCTTCCATCTGTGCTGCCTCATTACGTCTCAATAATTTGATGAAATATGTTTAAATATATTGTTTTGTTTATATAGGTCCTCTTAATAGAATGTCTAGAACTCTCTAAAAATGTTTTGCCATTGTCAATGGAAAATCATGATTGCTGAAACTTTGAGCCTCTCTTTGCGAGAAAGGATTCTTAGTGCTTTTCTTATAGAGACAGGAAGTTGACTGTGATTAGGTGGCAGTGGAGAGCTTTGCAGGGTCAACTTGAAGGAGAATGTTGCTGAGCTGCAAACTGATGGATTGTGTCTACTTGGTGCCTTTCATGTTCCACCTTTTCTTTTCCTTTGCTCTGACTCTTCTGAGGTAAAGACAAACCTTTCAGGATACATTTCCCTCACTTGTCTCAGCCAACAGGAAGCACTGAAGGAGACTGGGAGCACAAGGAGAGGAGAAGGTCTTTCTCCCTGAAGCAGTATCTCTGGCAGGGTCACATCTGTCTCCTCGGCGGCTCCTGATGTGCCCCAGGACTGGGGACTCCCCGTTCTCCATTCAGTGCAGGACGGTCCTGCACCCTGTCTGGCTGCTCTCTGGTGGCCTTCCTGGTCAGACACGGTCTATTTTCTCACCTTTGCATATCTCAAGCCAGCCTGATGAATTTCATTCCCTTTGTCTCAACTAACAAAATAGTAAGGGCAGAAAATAGATAAATCTGAAGGAATTCTGTGGTGCCAAATAAAGTGAATATCCAATTCCTTTTCTGTAATAGGCTTACTGCAAGAAGGAAAATAATTTTTAAAAAATGGCTGTGTTTTCAACAACTTTCGACAGGACGCTTGTTGCTCCTATGAAATCAAAGCAGCATGTCATGAAGAAGGACAATCTGATTTTGAAAGGACTCAATGGGGAGGAAAAATAAGATTTCTGAATTGAAATTGTGATGGATATAGCAACTAACAGATTAAACTCGGAAGGAATTTAAATTAATGATGTAGCATATAAATGAAAGCTTCATTTAGGAAAATAACTCCCTAAAATGAATCCCAGATTAGGTTAAAAATAAACATTAAGTGACTTCATGTTTATGAGATATTTTTTAAAATTGGTCCATCAAGCATAGACATAAAATGAAGGTCAAGGTTATACTAGACAAGCACAAATGAAAGAAAATAGTGATGGCAATATTAATATCAAAGCATAATCAAGCAGAAGTATTACATAGGAAAATCATTTCATATCAATAATATAAGCACAAGGTAAATTTCATAGCTCTTCCAAATATATTAAGTAAATATGGTATCAGTAACATACAAGGGAGAGAGAAAGAATGAGAGAGAACAAGAGAAAACAAGATAGCAAGAGGGAAAGAGAGAGTAGGGGAAAGAGAAGGAGCCAAAAACTTTGAACACATTTTCTACACTTTGATGATTAATCACATTGTGAAACTTATCTTTTAAAGGTTAAATACACAGAAATCATATATCTGAGTTTCAATGAATATTAAGTTCAAAATACATGGCCGGTTGTGCATGAGACACTGATTCAAAAGTGAGCTACAAGAAGAAATCTATTCATTAGGGGGTATTGGTTTGTTGATTTAAATTATGGCAGCAAGAGCATGGCCCCAAGGTTACCATCTGCTTTGTCATGACAGTTTCACATGTGGTTCGTGAGGTTGGTCCTAAAGGCTCAGCCTAGTGCCTTTCCCTCGGGAAATGCAATATCGCTACGATCTTTGATCTTTGCCCAATAATGCTGACAAATGTGAAATTTTCGGCCGAAGTATTTATAAACACTCAAAAAATGGAAATCTGGAAATCTGGCTATCAAACTTATTTATCTTTTTATGCGTAACATGTTTGTTATTACAGAATGGAACACTGCTAATTCTATAGCTGTTAATAATAGTATTAACAAAGTTACTGAATTATCACCTGCAGTCGTTTGGAATCAGTGTCTATTAACAGCAAGACTTTGGCTGATCAGTGAATGCTACTATTCTCTATAATGCAGAACAGGTGGGGAGCATTTTCTAACTCTTCTGCAGAGTTTAAAGAATAAAATGAAACAAGCATAAACATATTTCAAGGCATTGTCAAGAAGCAGAGAGCAACTATGATCACCTCAAAAGATTTTTCTATCATTAAAAGCAAAAGAGTAGATTAGATGTGACAGAGGGTCTGATAAAAAGATGGATAATCCAGGTGGGTGAATCATAATAACATAGTAAGTTCACAATGTTTCTAGCTCTTATGTGAAAATAGCATGAGGACTGAGTGAGTGCGGGGGCCTTCAAAATAGGAACTGGACTTAGGAGGACTAGAGTTTTTTTAAAGAACAGCAAAACTCTTATTTCATTGAGCCTTACAGTCCAATTCATGAACCAGGCCCTGGTGTGAGGAGCTTGTAATAACTTCATCTGAAGTTGTTTTTTGTTCCTTTCTTTTTAAAAAAAAGAAAATGCCAAATGCTAAATCTGATTGCGTGTAAGACCTATCACTAATTTGCCTCCAGGTCAAGTCTTGAGTGTAAACCTGAGAGGAGAAGGCTGAGGCACACAATGCATTTGTAAGTTTTTATCAGCATAGATGTGGGGACTACATGTGAAATAGATTTTAAAATGTGTGCAGGAAGGTAGGATGGTAAGTTCAGATTGGGATGATTATAGCATCATGAAATAATTTATCATAAGTTTTGGATTCTGTAGAATACATGGAAAGACTAGGAGAAATTCTGTTTGCTTACCTGGTTAACTTACTGAATCTTGAATCCACAGCAGGCTAAAATGAGGTTTATTGGTACCATCTAGAATAGGAGTCTATAACATTTTCCTAAAAAGGTAGCTAGTAAATATTTTAGGCTTTGCAGGCCAGATTTGGTAACTGCAAATCTGATACATATTCTTATATTTGCTTAAACAAATACCTCTTTAAGATGTAAAGCCCCATTCTTAGCTCAGACTTCATACAGAAACAGGCCATGGGCTGAACCACAGTTTTCCACATTTGATCTAGAAGAAGAAATAAAACAAAGACATACGGATATTGTCGTGTTTTATTAACAATGCGAAGTTACCAAATGAACGTATCCCTGATGCGAGAACAGAAGATAACTCGTTTGTCACCGCGCTGAGACATTCACACTAGCATCCTTAAAATCACTGAAGTCCCTGCCCTGTGAAGTCAAGCACAGTAGCTGGCCTCTCACACGGCTCCCAGTGACTCTCCTCTCCCTCTGCAGTCCTCTCGCACGAATAGGGTTGACCTTTCTATCCAATTGATTTTTGCAGTGATGACGGAGTCTGACTTCCCAGAATAGGATATTAAAGACATGGCGACTTTCCCCTTGTGACCCTGGAGAATGAGCTGGTAAAGGCCAACTCCAACGCCGTGAAGACATTCAGGAAGCCCGTGGAGACAGTGATGAGCCAAAGCCTCCTGTGAGTGATCAGCGCTCACTTGATAGGCATGTGGGAGAGCTGCCTGGGAAGAAGACCCTCCCACCCCACCCAGGCCAATGCAAATCTCCCCATGGCAACAACCTCAGTTGAAAACCTGAGCGTAAGGTGGTGGGAGTCCCCAGCTAGAACAGCCCAGCTAAGCTGCCCCTGAATTCCTGGCCCACAGAGACGGCGTGAGGCAATAAATCAGAGGAAGGGTTTAGGGATATCTTCATAGATTTCACTGAGGAGAATGTGATTCTTGGGTGATCAAGAGCAATAGCAACCCTTAATTGGCAGAGGCAAGCAATTATACTGAGTCATGTTTGTTTGTTTGTTTGTTTGTTTGTTTTTCAGGAACACAATCTTCCTCAGATTACAGTCAGTCATCGGAGGCCAGGTTTGATGTCTAAATGCACTAACGCTCTTCTTCTCAGCCAGACTCATGCATGGATGTTAGTTTTAGGTTCACCAGAAGACTGACCTAAGAACATTTTTTAAAAATGCACAGCAGAGGTATAAGGCACACATTTGAGACAAACTTGAAGATGAATAATAAATCAAATATAGTTGCCATTAAAATTGGTGATTGTAGTTGGGTTAGACAGTGCCCTAGAGCAACTAAATCACAAATGAAGAAAACTGGAGACTGATGTCAGATCAGGAGAGCGGTACTGCATTCTTCCTTCAGACACCCCGATGGGACTTTGGCCCAGCACTAACCATTAGGGACACGTGCCACCTGCTGACCCTAGGAAACCACTTATGGTCGTTCTGGAGTATTCCTTAGGTGTCTGTAAAGCAGTAATAGGTCCTAAATGACAAAACTTCTTATCCAACGGAACTGAATTCAAACACAACATGCCATGGCTACAGGCAATTTTTAATTATCCACCAAGGGAGAAAAAAGGAGAGTATCATAGCAAAATGTTAATCTTTCCTTTGGTTTCTAAAAAGGGTGCATGGAGTAAAATGTTCAATGAAAAAAAAAAAACATTGAATGAATCTGTAGGATTTTGGTTTAACTTTATCTGTGTAAAATATTTTTTTATGATATCCCAAAAGGGTTCACATTTCCTTTTTTTGAAGCAACTGTGGCTATAATTAAGCACTAGAATTGAAGTATAAGGAAGATTATGATATATTGCTTACAATTACTGAGTTTGATTTTTGGGGTGTGTGCACGTGTGTATGATAACTAATTTATAGAAAATGTTATTGACACTTTTAGAAGCCCTATATGTCCAGTGGTATGCTTCCCTGATGTACTAACGATTTCCAAAATGCACTGAGAAACCCAGAGGAGAAGAGAAAATCATTTTAATTGGACAGACATCCATGGAAGATCCACTTTGAATAAGGCAGCTCTCAGTCCCTAGACTTATCTAGAACTTAGGTTCAAGAAACTGATATGGGAGCTCATAGTCTTGCTGGGGAGATAAACAACTAAGCAAGCAATTTCAGTAAGAAGGGAAAATGCAATAATAGAACTACATACCAAGTGTTTTTGAGAATAGTAGAGTAAGACCAAACGGTAGAGTAAGAAGAGTAGAATACTAGAGTAATAGTAGAATACTAGAGTAATGGAATCGTAGAGTAAGACCAAATGGCATTTGAAGATTAAAGAAGGACTGACAGAGAGATAAAATGCTGATAGAGAAACAGGCTTTGTGAAAAATGTGAGGAAGTTCTTTGGGGATCTCCTATATTACACGTTTCTTTGTCTGGAATATTCTGGGAATCTAAGATGTGGACAGCAGTTGAAACTAGACAGGGAGGGAGGGGCCATACCAAAGTGCAGCTATCCTATGAAAAGCTCTTAGCCTTTTGAATAAAGGCTCTGAAAATTCACTGAAATTATTTTTTCCTCAATTCCATTCAACAGTCTCCACTTTCAGGATGAACTCAGCAACTCCTGAATATTTCTAATTTGGAGGTTTACTATTTTCATATAAGCAGAAATATTAACTTTATTTAAGTAGATATACACAAAGAATAATGTTTCAGAGAGTTGCAAAGTTTATTTACTATTTGGTCAAATATATGAACCTCTTCAATCTTTCAAATAACATGTGGTCAAGCCTTGAGGACTATTTTGAAACAATTGCTATTTTCCCTTATTTCCTTAGAGAATCTTTCTGACCAGATGCATTATGTTGATATTTGCAATTTCTATATAGAATAAGTTCTGAAATCAATGCAATATTTTCCCACTTGATGTTGCCCAAAAGAGAATGCTCAGGTGACAACATGTATTTGGTAACTACATAATGAACTTTGACAGAAAAAAGCATTCTAAAGAGAAAATATTTGATGCTGCAAAGTCAAATATGTATTTGCCTGTGGAGAATAAAAAAGGAAATTACAAAATTAGGGAGGAGTATTGATTTATAAACAGCATTGCATGGACTGTCAAAAGCATTTTATCTAGAGAGATGCTGCATTAACTAGATATAACTTTAAGAATTCAAGTCTGTATTTTTGTCTCCTGTTTATCTAAGGAACGAAACAGCTCCTCTTCATTGAAAAATGGTAACTTATCATGTGTTTGCTTCAAGGTGATTTCTATTTGCCAACATGATCTTTATTATTAGGCCTTTTATATGAAAGAACTGGTAATGCCATCATTCCAAAAAATACAATAAAGATTAAATAAAAAATAAAATAAAACCACACAACTACATTTTAATAACCACTTGCACAATTGGGACCTAAAGTAAAATAAGAAACAGGCTTTTTATATTTGCGTGATTTAATGGATATTGTTTACTTTTCCATGAAATTGTTTACTCTTTATTGTTTATTCTTTCATCTTGGGCAATCTATTCCTATTTATACCCCTCTGGGTATGTATTTACTCTAAGTTACAATGGGATGTCTTTGAATGGTGGTCCTCTTAGGCAAAATATACATGGACATCTGAGATAGATACTGGAAGTATAGAGTCAAGCAAGACACAGCCACAATTCTTACTGGATTTAAATAATAAATTATAAAAACCTATAATAATGGGCTTGAAGTATAGAGAAGGCACAGAATAAATACAAAGTGGTGAGATAGGAATTCCATTTGGGTCATGGTAAGGGAGAGCTCTGTCCAGTAGTTAATTTCTGAGAAGAGTTTCACATTATAACTAACACAAACTTCAGAATCAACTCAGGAACTAATTTTTTTACAAGCTGTAAACAAAATTTGAAGAGCAAAAAACCCCAAACACATATAGGTATTTAGTTGCAAGGCGATAATCCATGATTTGACATCAGCAAATTACTTCACATTTGACTGTCTTTAAGTTCTTCCAGGGGACCTGCATCGTCAACAAGGTAATAAATCTTCAGTTACCCATCTTTGAGAAATTACAGAACAAACACAATGACAGTCAGGGAACTTAGGAAGATTACTTCTCAAGGCTATAGCTAGACATCATCAAAATCATTTTTTCATTTCAATATAATATTACCGTTTTGAGACAACCATATTAGATGCAAGCATATAAACAGACATAATTTACCCCTAGGGTAAATGTATGTACACACACACACACATGCATGCATATATTTCCTTTATTCATTTTCCCAAATAACTTAGACATTTGTCAACAATACCAAAGGAACTCGGGATGCAAGACTCCCACTTCTATGGTAAGTCCCATGAAACAGAGTGTGTGCAGCAGGTGAGGCTGCAGGTACCACCCCCATATCCTTCAGGAGCTGCAGGTCATTCGCAGGAAACTGCTGCAATGTGTTGCGAGAAATCACAGGACCAGGCTTTCGCCTCTTGTGCACGTGCCCGCAGGAGCAAGCCTCGCCGGGAGATGGCAGAGGTGTTGGCATACAGATCAAGTCCCTCCGTTTCCTTGCCCTTGAACGCCAGAACTCTGAGACACACACAACAGTGCCTCTGAGTCCACCCGCAGGATGCGCTCCGTGTGTCCGCGGTGGTGGTTTGCTCCACGCTGCACTTCGCTCCATCTTCCTTCCCCTGTCTCACTCCCGCGCCACCCTGTTGGGGTGTCTTCTGGCATCAACTCTTCAATGAAATACACGCCTTTGAATCCTCATGTCAGCATCAGCTTTACAGGGGATCCTGGCCAAGAGGGAATAGTAATAGTCATTTGTTAATTTAAAAATAATAATAAAAATGCTTCTGTGTTTGAAAGAGTTTGTAAAATGCTGGGTTAAAAAGTTACTGTTAAATTGGTTGCCTTACTGTTTTCCCTTTTGAGGGCGATGGTACCTACCCTCATGGTACCTATTCATGTGTGGTAAGAAATATTTCATGAGGGACTATAGTGTTTCACGGACTTATTTGACCAAACTCACTTTTATCTGTAGTTTTGGTAAGCACATTTTTATGACTGTTCCACAGAACCATCTGGAGAAGTTGCTTTCAAAGAAGGCATGAAGCTTTCCTCTCTCCCTCACTCCATTTTTCAGTCTTCAAAAGCATGAGCACTGGCAAATACTTTTATGACCTTTTTCTCTGAGTTTATCTTTATTATGAAATGCGCCAGTTAGTACTAAGTGAAATTCAAGGCATTTTGTGTTATTTCCTCCCAAAACCCCTTTTGCTTTGTTTTGACTTTATGCTTTTATGTGGCTTAATTCTGATGCTTTTGTCTATAAGAGACGGGTCCTTCACAGTTATCGGGTCCTTGCAGGCTTTTTCTGGGGTATCTGAAGTTCCATCCAAATTAACCCAAATGACAAAAACAAAACAGATAAAGGGAAAAAGGTTTTATTCAAGTGTAAAACAGGAGATGCCAACCTCATATAAATGCACTCATTTTCTATGATTTTCTTCAGATAGACTAATAATCAATATATTTTCATTTCTCAAGTTGCTACTAGTAAAAAAAAATAGATACCTAAGTGATTGAAAAACCAGAATGTTCTCTCCCTCATCTTCCTTTTCTGGCATTAGAAAATAACTTAAGAATTCCAAAACATCTGAACAATATTAATTTTTTTATTAAAGTATGGTTGGCATGCAATATTATATTAGTTTCAGGTATGCGGCAGTGATTCAGCGTTTATATTCCTTATGATGGGATCGCCATGATATTGAGGTTTGCTCTTTTACATGGTAAAAAACTAATACAGCTTGAAAATAAACAAGTGCAAACATATTGTGAGAAATATCAAAAAAATAACTTGATTGATATATTCTTATTAAATCTTTCCATGATACATTCAGTATCAACTTCCTCTTAGATATCCTATTAGAAATTTAAATGAAAACCTTTATAAGCTTATTTGGTTATAATTTGGGAATATACCACTGAAGAATTTAGTTTCAACTTAATGTTGAAAATATACTACTTAGGTTTTATGTGCAAATAAATAATCCATAAAAAACTTATTTTTAGCACATATGTCCCTGACATTGTATGACTTAGAATTTCTCATTCAGTTTGGGATCCATTGAAAGCCACCTATTTTCCCCCAGAAATGAGCAGATATTCTAACCCTTTCATTTGCTGAGAACTACCAGAATTCTAAACATCACTGTATTCAACACTTATTCATGTGATGCTTTATTTATTGAATAAATGTATATTACATTCCATATTTATACCTAGAATATGCTAATGTAATAGGCTGCTAAAATGAAAATCTGGATTGAAGACTGAAGAATAGAAGGGAAAAAAAAACACCTATAAAAAGTGTTGGAGCTTATGAATTTTTTTAACAGAATGTGTTAGAAAACCAATTTTATAGTTGGTATTATACGAACACAGATGCAGGGCTGGTATCACACAGATGCCGTGCAATGGTCAGGAGTTCAGAGTTTGCGGCGAGTTTACACAGAATCGTTTTGGAGAACCCTGGAGTGGGAGTCCCACCACCTCCCAGGTTATATGATGGAGTACTAGCTGCCCGCCGACGCATCCAGAGAAAAGCTTCAGGGAGATGGATCAGAGTGAGCTGTTGTTGGAGAGGGCTCCGTGGTGACCCTCGGGCTGCGCTCTTGAGCTCTTGAGGAGGGGGTAGGAAGCAGCTCCCCTCCAGTCCTCAGGGGACAGGAGATGGAATCACTGGAGAGCCCCCGCCTGCGGCTCCGGCAGCTGCACCTCTGCCCTGCCGTTCCGCCTGGACTGAGAGGCAGAGCTCAAAAGGCTGGGTGAAGGTGTCTGCGATGAGCTGTAGAAATGATCCCTGAAAGTATAGTCTTTGGATGAAGTTGTCTGGAACAGGGAGCGAGAACACTGCAGCTTGGGCAGTAGCTGTATTCCCAGAACGTGTTGGATAGAGGAACCCGCGAGTGTCTCTTGGGGGTCGAGGAGAGGCACGTGGGAGGAAGATCAGTCTGTCTGTCTGAGGCTCTGTCCGAAGGTGCTGTCCTGGGGCGGAGGGCGCGATGGTGGTGGTGGACCAAACAGGTCCTGAATCTCCTGGGAGCTGTGGGAGGTACTGCATTAACCCCCTGAAAAGAGTCTGATTTGCTAACTGGGAAGAACAGAGGAGAGACTCCCAGCCACTGGGTGGACGCCAAGCCCCCCATGAATGCACACATTAGAGAAGGGATTCAGCTTCACCCATCCCCAACGTGCACAGCACATCCTGCCGGGGCCCTAATCAGGGCTTCTCACGAAAAACCTTCCCCTTCTCCCTCCTGCTTGCTCCAAGCCCTGGATATTTGGTTGCCGAGATAGGGAACCAACAATAGAGGCTGAGAGAGACAAAGAGAGACCTTGCTAATCGCACCTCACTTTTCGAAAAGCTGGCCTTTCTGAAGGCAGGCCCAACTTGGGGGATGGGTAAAGCCTCAAGTTTAAAAGGATTTTGAAGTTTGTGTTTTCACTAAGCTTAAAAATTACCGTACCGAGACAGTACTCTATGACTTGAAATGGCTGTGGGACATTTTATTATGAAAGATTGACCAGCGGGCTCATGGAACCCATATAAGTTTTCATTAAGATACTGGGGGGAATGCATTGCACTGAATAAATGTATAAGGTTAGAGGGAGGGAGGGACAGAGCTGCTTCCCGATCATCTGTCCCACGGGTCATGCGTCGTTTTCTGTAACTCTCTGTGTTTTCTGTAATATTGTTAGGCACTACGGAGAGCTGGAACATTATACCAGACACTGGGGCTGCTCTGCATAAATTAATATATTTGAATATGTTTGCACCATCGCATATAATAAATAATACTGTTGCAGTTATAGTACGTGGAAGGTATACACAAAATACCTCCATCCTAAATGGTTGTAACTCTAATTAAATGGAGGACAGATTCACACGGAATCTTCCACTACAATAGTCCTGATTAAACAGGGTTTTGCAGGATTAATAAAAGGCCCCTGGAAGCAGCGGGTTGTGCAGGTAATTCAAGAGTCATGCAAAGTCGTAAAACACAAAGGAAGAAGACAGTTTTGCAGAAATGCTATAAGATTTGTCTATTTGTTTACTCCCTGTAATAGAAAATTTGTCTATTTGTGCACTTCTCTTAATAGAATAAATAAAACACCAGAGTAGATGGATTACTTAAAATAATAGTTTACAAGCAGAGTAATATTTTAATGGAAAGAATATCGTGCCCTCAGTTTTCCACCAGCTCTCTCTGGGAATTTGAGTGATTTATTCCATTACTGGACCTTCACTTCCTCATCTGAAAAGCAGTCCAAACTGTTAGGACCCCTTTCAACTCTTATTTTTTTTTTGTCATTGTACCATTTTAATGTTTATTCTAAAAAAATAAGTTTTTCATAAATAACATGTTTTTCTATGAGATATAACCTGTAAAACAGGAAGGGATATCTTTTGTTTAAAAGGAAAAATATTGCATTTAAAACATTAATATCATTATTCTTTATTGAATAATCAGATCCAAGAACATTCAATGTTGATCCATCAAATGCATTATTTCTCAGTGGTCTGTATAGGATAGTTAGCAATAACCACAATGCTATAGACTTTAGAATAAAATTAAATATCATGAAATTTTTCACAAACTTAAACTAGTATCTAATTCACCCACAAACACAGAATTTTTTTCAGGTAAGTAATAAAAATACTCAGGAAATCTTTGTTGAAGTGCAAGGATAAAGTTGAAGGTAAGTTAGGGCAAATTTTTAAAAACATCGCTGTCTAGTTCAAAGCAATAAAATAATTTTGGACACAGCAACAATATCCAGTTTGGTAATAATTTCCAAATAACTTTAAATGTGTAGAGACAGTGACACATGATTTACTCAGAGCTAACTTAATGGGGATTAATGCACTATTTATCACAATAGCAATAATAAGGTCCACCCATCTGCCCAGGATTAAGCAGTTTTGTTCAAATATTTGTCATTTATTCAAGCATTTATTTATTTAACATTTTTTTTTGAGCACTCACTCTATGCCTAGCTCTGTGCTAGGTTTTGGGGAAAGAGTTTTGGTCAAGGCTAAAAGGATGCAAGACCTGCCCTTTTATGAAGGCCTTGCGTTGGATTGGCAGACTTAACAAATACTTATTTAAGTAAATATACAGTGAAAATGCTGCAGAGAAAAAACCATAGGGTGTCCTGGAGCTGGAGATTTACAGAAGAAGGTTTTTAAAAGAGCCTCAGGGAAGGAGTCCTTGAGAGGGTAACACTTCAACTAAGAAGGTAAGGACGGAGGTGCACCAATTCTGGAAAGAGCTACATTAAAACAAAGCACCAGCAATAAATACAAGGTAAAAATAGATCATAACAGAGATTGAGTCATAGGGCATTCTCTCTTGCCAGGAGTGTCAGTAACTTAACATTCACTTTCACTTTGAAATGGGCAACTGTAGATAATTCAAATAATAGAGAAAGGTCGCCATCTCTGTTGTGTTGAATTTTCCCTTCATCAACAAACCACAGCTACAAGCAAATTCATTCAAAATCTAGATGGTTAGCATTTTTGTTTATTTTTATTTTTCGTATCATTGTTGAGACCACATATTTACTCTATCGTATCACTAAGATAAGTAATATCAACATATGAGACATCATCTCCAAAAGAACTGTTTAAATGTGGAAATAAAAGAGGAATACATTTTGCTGAGTTTTGCCACCAACCAGGTAAAGCCACTGAGCACATTTTTCTTTCTCAACTCAGCACTCGGTTTCATTTCTCCTATGCTGTTGAATCTGCCAATTTCGTTGTGATTGTTTTCCAAACGACCTTCAGCAGTGTCATCTCTGTTCCGAATGACTTCATAGAGCTGAGCAGCATTTACACTGGGTCCAGGGCAATCCAGACTTGAATAAAAGCCTGCGTTATGACTAGGTGTAATGAGTCCAGGGGACAATTACATACAAGAGTCACCAACATATTTTGTAGTGTTCTGACAATAATAACCCGAGGTGCTGTGCATATGCTTATAATCCCCATCCCAGTCAAGCTGGCGTTCAGAGCTGATCATTTGGTATTTAGATTACCCGGCCAATTCAGAAAATATAGGCTGGGCAGGAGAAGAGTCGCACACGCGATGGATAACACAGATGGTCCGAGAGACAGCCAGCTCATCTAACTGCTAATATTTTTCCCGTTATTTCCAGGATGTGTACGTGAGAAACATCATTTTTAAAATGCTTTAAATATGTAAGACAGGAACAACAAGATCTGGTGAAACTAAGCAGTGGATAAAAGTTGACTTTTTTTCTTAGACTCCACTGCATTTTTAAACACTCCACAAACTTGACCTCTTTGTAAGTTTCTGTCTTTTTTTCTTGACTTCAGATATCAAGTGACTTTTGAGATGTATGTTAAATATAATGTATGATCCCAGTGATTTTACTGTTCATGTTATTTTTAGTTAATACAACATTTTTTAAAGAAATAATACCACTTTGTACCTCATGATTAATGTTGCAATAGATAGTTTTGGTAAAAGGAGTATAAATATTAACAGTCAAATAGAATATATTTGGGGGTCCTTCTTAGGTCTGTAAATAACTCTTTGATATTGATTTAGGTAATATGCACACTAAAATATCATCAGATTTAGTATAATTATGATTTGAAATTCAAATATTGCAGACAAAAGCGTAACACCAATATACAAACAAAGAAAGAGTAACTGGACTGTTTCAGTGTGCTCCGCTCCTCTCCAGGGAAATGCTTATTCCTGTAGGTATTTCCAGTGCACACGTTTTCAGAGCTATTATTTTTATCATATTATTCTTGGAGGAAAAACAGCAAAGAGAAAGTAACTTCACGTGGTAAGAACACTCGTGAATATATAAATGTGCTGAGGAACGCGGGCTGTTCCTTTCTATCCTCTCAGGGTTTAGTGCTTTTTGGACACAATCACCACTTCAAATTGTTGCCAGTGTAGACAACGCATGCATCTCAACTTCCCTGTCGGTATATGGCCCAATAAAACCCTGAGAAACTCCTGATGAGAAGGAACACAACATTTTATAAAACACTGGTTTAAAATCTCTGTCGTTATTATTGACCATTTATGGGAAGATATTTTGACATTTGAGTTATCGTATCATAGATTATACTCCTGTGTAATCTTTTTCCTGAGTACCAATAAATGTATTGTTGAAAACTGGATCTAATGGTGTTGCGAAGGCTTCATTTTATCAGCCTTTTGTTTATGTTGCTTCCATGGTAAGTCATGTTTCAGGGGAAGCAATAAGCATCATTTTGTTAATTCTTGTATCTTTTTTATTTTTAAGGAATTTAAGATTTATAGAATTTAAAGAAAAATAATAATAATGAGACTATTCCAAAGTAGTTAGGTGGCTCATTAAAACGGGGAACAAAAGGCAAAGTGACAAATTGATGTTTGTTTAGGTACATCCTCATCACAGACACTAGATCTGTGCTTCTGTGTGAAATATTTCAACATAAATGAAAAGATAGCAACACAGTGTTGTTAAGCTAGGCACAAAAACTTTTCTACAAAGCTCTACTCATCCAAGATTTTGCTAAAATTGTACAACTGTTTTGTAAGATTCCATACATAACCCAGGAGGAGGCCAGAGGCTGCTCGTGATCACCATTGTTAAAACAGTCAGTGCTCAATTACCAGGAAATACATCTGTGGAAGCCCACTGAGCGACGAAGAGACAATATTAGACCCGTATAATACCGCCCATTCAAATGGTAGTTTCAAAAGGTAGTAATGAGCAAGTACGAGGCAGCATCACCTGTTGAGGGCATGTCGGGCTCGGTGCTTAGTGCAGTTACAAGGCTCTCATGACTGCAATTATTGTATCACTCAAGGCTTTTGGTCTCTTTTATGGTTTTTCTTAATAAGTTGAAAATGGTCTGTGCAGGTAAATTGATATCCTAAGCCATTATCAGCCATAATTACTACTAAGATGCCTTTTAATAATTTTATCAGGTTCAAAAGGAATGTCAAAAAGAACAAGCATAAGGTACATCTTGTGGAAAACATTCCCTTGATAGAAAAAAGGAAATAGCTATTGCTCTCTGAGGAAAAAAAAGTACATCCAGTTCACAATTTTTCTAAAGTTAGAACCTATTTTTAAATATTTCGCTCTTGAGCCCATGAGTCATTCAATAGGATGTCTTTGGTTAACTAAAATGATGTATAATTATATTCCAATTTAAACATCCATCCATAGTTTAAATTAAGTATTCTATGTATACATTGTGAATATGGAGAAATTGAAGGGTAAATTTAGCAATATCTTTATTACCTCTATTTATTCACCCATCAACAATTATGTCTTAAGACCTCATGTGTCCTGGGCAAGTGTTTTTTGCCTTGTGGGTAGAGAGAGCTTGGAGATTATTGAACAAGTCAGTCCTTGACCTGCGCATGGTAGTGTCTCAGCTCTTTCCAGGTAACTCATTATCTTGCAATTTTTTCCTCCAGTTTTTCAAAGACCCTAATAAACATTATGCCCAGACAGAGAGCATATTCTTTGGGAGGGAGAATATTTAATAGAAGAATTCAGGAAAAGATACCAGTAACCCTCTTCCCCTAAAATAGGAAGGCCCAGTTATCGTGATGATGAGCAGCAGCAACATCTCTCTTACACAATAAACTAGAATAGTCTGTATTTTTGCTGTCCCTAGTTGTGAATTCTCACACCCTATTGTCACCAAAATACCCAACTAGTGTCTCGTGTATGTAAGAAATTCTTATCCACTGACCCTGAATTACTCAAGTTTCTACCCTTCCCTCTTACCAAAGCCTCCTGTCCCACAGTGGTGAGCACTGATATTGGGTTCCAGAAGCCACAGACGGTCCTTGAAGTCATCATCACGGCAGAGTGGTAGCTGCCTCAGGAGCTGCATCAGCTCTGCTGAACGCCCTGGTCCCGTGCCTTTTCCTCTGCCCCAAATCTTGCTGTGTTCCATCGACAAGTGGCCCAGGAAAGTCGCTTAGCATACCTGTTCGTATTGGAATGTTTACAGGGGTTTTCATTGAAATCAATTCCATGTTTACTGATTTCAACCTTCTTCACAGGAATCAGCCATGTTTTAAAGGGAAATTACCTTGCAAGTGACCGGGAAAAGGGTGACTGATACCTGGAGACGAGGGCGTTGTCACTCTGGTCCACGCCCAGTGTTCCCCAGGATATCGTTTGGAAACAATTAAGGGGAAGCCTTTACACAATTAAAGAGTAAGCATTTGAAATAAAGGAAGACTTTAATTTAAAAACCTGAGAAACAAAGTCTTACAGACATATTCTTTTAAAGTCCAAGTAGTAACTGGTTTAGTATCTTCAAGGAATTCTTCACTATGTTAACGTAAATGGGGGCAATTATGACCGAAGATAACCTGCTAAGACATATCTTCTTTCTCTTTCTCAATTTTTACCTGTATTGAGACACTAAACAAAAAGTAAGGTAGATGGGAGACCCAGATATCAGTCTATTTATTAACAGATGTTAAATGTGAATATGTGGCCTCATGAGACCTCCACAGCAATATAGAATCGTAACCCCAGAGTCAGGCAGACAGTGTGCCTCCTCATGAGCACAGTGGAATGGACTGGCAGGGGGGTTGTAACGAGGAGGGTGGGCGATATTAGTGCAAGCTGAAAACAGGGAGCTCCGCCTCTCGATGGTTAGACTCTTCAAGAAGAGAATGCAAACCAAGACGAGCACGCCTAACCTGTTCTTCCCTAATTTACCATAAAGGCAATGTAGGCCATAGCAACGGAGTCTTACATCTTGCAAAATTTGAAGAAACACGTGTTGTAACAACAATTAGATTAGAGAAACCTGCCCTTTCATGATGCCTTCTCTACATCACACACACTCGTGCTGGACACTGTTGGCGTAGCGTGTCTGTCCAATGGGAAACAGCTGGGGATGCACCATGTTAGGTTTGACTGAAGTATGTGGTTGCAGAGCTGGATTATCACTGGCGTTCAGGATGACACATGTAAGCAACTGTGTTGATTTCCCCTGGCATTTTGATATAAATTCAAGGTCAGAGATCATGTCATGCCCATGGCCCCCAATGCCAAGCCTATGAGAAAGAAATAAAGTCTGAAATGTGTATAGTCTGAATTTAGGTTAAAGACAATCCTTTTAAATATTGTACCACATAGATACTACAAGTTGGAAATTTAAAACAAATAATCTTAAACCATCAGAATAAAAACAAATTTTGTTTTGTTTATAAATAAACCTTCTAGAAGAATTACAAAATGCTCTTCACGTTATTTTCATAAAATGTTACCACAATTTTTCTTATGTAAAGGGACAATCAAAGAATATGACAAGAAAATGGAGTGGAATTGTTATAGAGATGTCAGGTCATTATTTAACAAAAATATGATTTGGTCTCTTTTTGGGAGATTTTTGTGAAGTTCAAGGTAACTGTCAGCCTTTTATTATTTGAAATTTTGTAATACCTTTCCTCATTCCCCATATATTAATTTCTGAACATATTGTGTAATTATAAGTTTAGATTCTGTAAAAGAATTCACAGAGTTGAGCCAGCATCAGGTTTCATGAAATCAGGATGGGGTCCCGCTGGAATGTGGCTGCGTCTCCCCTGGACAGAGTGCTCCTCCAGACGCTGGCCAGGGAGGAGGCAGACTGGGCCTCTCCCACAAGGCAGCATCAAGATTGGAAGGAAGCATTCTCCTTCTCGGATCCTTCAGTGTTTCTGCTCCTAACCTGCAGAGTTTATCCATAAACCTAGGGAAAGTCATAGGCATGACATCCCCCAGGACAGCAAATCAGGGCCATGCTCCAGCACCTTCGTGAGCCTTGAGCTTCCTTCCTCCATGGCACTCCTTGTGGCTGGCTCAGCTGTCGGCTGGTTCTGACACAATCCCTAGCAATGCACAGACCAAATCCACGACAGGGCATTCCATGCCATGGTGGAAAATTGAGTCTGTATAATATTTTCCACCCAAATTATGTAGAGCTGCCTTCTTTGCCATAGTACATCTCCACACCGCCAAGGCCAAAATCTCTGACCACACTTCACACGTTCCCTGGCTTTACTAAAAGCTTCTCACGCTTTGCAGTCCTGATTTTTACTTCTCTTCTTTTTCAACATTCCTGGCCCATTGTGCAAAATATTGGTATCTAATAACGATAGACTTTCCTCCACCTGCGTTCTGACTAAATTGAGAAGCAAAACAGAGGAAGGCTGATGGAAGCCAAATAAATGCTAATAATGCTAACGCTATACCTGTACGGAAAGTTTCTTTGCACGTCAAGCATTGTTGTAACCCTTTATACGCACCAACTAATTTAATCATCAGAACCCCCTGCTGTTAGGTGCTGTTCTGTTTAGCGTGTGTAAATGAGAAGACTCATGGATGTACGTTTAAGCAAGGTACTCAAAGTCACACAAAAGCGTTAGAGCGATGATTATAAAACGCGACTGTCTCCCACCAGAGCACAAGCTCTTTAACAAATGGTTTTCATTCTGGACAGACTCCCAGCATGGGGAAGATGTTTGGCTGCTGTCCGGGTGAAAGAAGAGAGCGGGTGGTTTGGAGGAACTCAGTGAGCAGGGATGACACGTCGGAGCGGGGCTTTGTTCCTTAGTGCTGCTCAGGACTATTCAGCACACCCGACAAGTACGGTACTGTATGCCAGAAACAATGAACAAACAAACGCTCTCACCCTTAGGTTTTGGTGGATTTGCAATTTTATGCCTGTTTAAAATGCAGGCATTCCTTTTTTGTAGAAACGTAAATGTTCTTTTATGTTTCTACATCTCTGTGCTATACGCTCCCATGTTTTTGGATGTCTGTGCTAATTTCTTCTTGAGTGGAACATCTACACCCTGCAGCAGATATTGATGTACAGCCTTAGATAGTAAAAGCATCAACTCAATACTGTTACCAAATGCTAAGCTCATTTAAGGAACATTTTCTCTGTCTTAGTACAGTTTGTAATATCTCCTTTTGTCTTAAATTGCTTTTTCATCATTTACTCCTCTATTTGGGCTATGTAGAAAAAAGCTCAGCCACTTAATAGTATTTTCTTTCAACCAGTGAACATAATATATATTGTAAAGCTTCCTCTTTTCTTTTCCTTTTGGTTTCTAGTTCTGCTCAGGAAGATTACAAAAAATAAGAGAGGGAAAATGAAAACCTGAATTTGGTGAACTGTTTATAGATATTTAATAATGCTTTTGAATATGTAAAATACAATATATCTATAATAGTGTATGTCTAAGATACTATATAAAAATATATACTATATATGTTTATATAGTTTATACTATATAGTTATAAATATATGATACTATATATACTTATATATGTTTACTATATAAACATATATGATACTATATACTGAGCACAGTGAAAACCATCTAAACACAAAGACAAAGTGAAAAAAAGAAGAATGTCCATGACCTTTATATTCTAAAACCATGTGTTCTTTCCCATATCATAGAGTCATCCTTAGGCCAATTGACCTTTTTTTAAATTTTTTGAATAACTGTCCTCACATATCAAATTACTTTCCTTTTTCCATGTTTACTTAGCTGCTCTTTGTTGGCCGTTTCTCCATATAATATAAGCAGGATAATGTCAGAGGCTGTGTGTGTTTTTCTTTATGATTATATCCTCACCACCTCGAACTGTGCTGAGAAGGTCAATAAATATTCATGAGTGAAATGTAGTTATAAAAAGAGAGTCTCCGCAAGGAGAAAAGGCACCAGGCAATAAGACCAGGTCATGAGAGCAAAAAAATAAATAAATAATAATGCCTTGAAATGACAAAAAAACTGAGACCATGTCTTCTGTATGAAAGATTATCATCTATCTATCTATCTATCTATCTCTCATCTCGTCTACCTATACCGCCAAAGTTTGATTTAAGTCGTAATTTGTCTTTTATTTCTTTGTTCAAGCCTGGCCCTGTTAAAATGATCAATCTCTCAAAGAATATTCCAGGCTCAGCAAACTTTGAAGTAAGTTCAAGTTTAGTTGTCAAATCTCACTATTGTCCAGTATTTTGTATTTGAATGTGCTTAAATGAAATGCTGTCAGACGAGATCCAAGCATTCGGCTACTGGTTAATCACTCAGCCTCAGAAAGGCCTCTCCAACATCAGCCTCTGGAATGGAGTATCCTGTGATTTTAAATCTGGGAGATATATTCAAACACTCTCTGTTCTGAAACATCTTGACCACTTCCTGACCTTAGAACCTCTATACAAACCCAGGGAAATTAATGTCCCTATGAGCTGTGTTTGAACTTCTGGCACACATGGTATATCCCAAAGGATATATTTTAACATCAGCAAAAGTTGCACTAATTTGGAACCATGATAAACAACTCTTAAGTTTATAAGTTCACTACTGTGCTTAACATTACACAACTTACTCCTAAAATTTAAAGGTTTTATATGCCCTTTCAATGGCTAGATTTTCATTCACCCCACTCTTAACTTTCTCAGTAAGCAAGGCAAACTTTTGGTTGAATTCAATGCCAAGTGTATCTAGTAGGATGGGACTTGAATCCCTAATAAGATGCCCCCAGCCCAGATACTCCAAAAGAGACCTGCTGCCTAGCAATCGCTAATCCCCAGAAAACTGAGCTACCCGCACAAGGAAAGGAGTGCAGGGGAAGTCCACTGTTAAAGCCTCAGGTCTTAATTTTGGGAATACTGATCAATTTATTTAGGTTGGGATCCTTTAGTCTTCCGGAACAGTAGGACAATGTTGAGGGAGTGATCCGACACCTTTCATTTCTTCAGTGTGAAAACTATCCACAGTTATCAGTAAAAGTCAAGTTGTATTTAATGCTATGTGTAAAAACTCAGAACAATTACAGGGCTGTCCTTGATATGACCCATTCAGACAATTTCAACAGAATAAATCCACGTATAGAAATAATGAAATATACTGAAGAACAAAAGCAATAAGAACAGAAATGTTTAGGGTTCTAAAGAATTACATCAGCCATCAACTAAGTGCTTCCAAAGGTAAGAGAGACATACTAACTGGCCATGTGTCCACCAAAACTATTCATGTCCACTTCTACTAACCTTCATCTTTGGTACTTCTTATTACCACCGGAAAACATCTGAAGATGATCGTGCCACACAAGAAGAGCCACAAATTGCTCTTCAATGAAATGAAGAAGAGTCTAGAATTATGACTCTTCAAAACCAGATTTTCATATATCAATTATAGCGGTTAAATTGGAGATCAATATTTCTCTAATTCTTTCACTATTTTCTTTCCCTTTCCTTCCTTTTTTTCTCTCCTTCCTTGCTTCCTTCCTCTTCCCTTTCTTTTTTAATTTTTCTGACTATACACTCATTAATGCTGTGTAACCCATGAGATACATTTTAGAATCCATCCAAATGTGTCATATCCACAAAAACTTTCTATTAACTATGCCTGTTGCAACAGTCATACAACTATAAACATAACAAATTACTTTCTGAAAGGTTTAGATGATTACTATGCCAAATTATTTTATAGATACAAAAGCTTTATTGTTGGCATATTACGTAGCATAGATTATTACTCATAACATTAAGAAATAATAGAGCAAACTTTGTCCACATATGGCTGCAGGGCCATCAACCTTCGCCTTGAGACTTATAGGAGCAGTTGGAATACATGATCAGTTTCAAGCGATGCACATTTTGACATTTTGACATGGGGATCTTAGGGTGTTTATGTCAGTATCCCACTGTGTCTGACATATAGTAGGTGCTCAGCAAATGATTGTTGTTAAATAGTTAAATAGTTTTTAAAATATTATTTTTAAATAGGATGGCTTTTTTTCCTCCCCTGACAGATTTGTCTGATGACAAACGTATAGCCTCCAATTTATTCTCCTGCCTGTGGCCAGAGTGAGTTGAAAACAAATGCACACATCAGTCCCCTGATTTACTAGCTACGCAGCTCAACACGGCCTTTTCCAAGCAAGCAAAGCCCTGCTCTGCCCACCTTCCAACCTCCTTTTCTCTATATTTTCAGTTTTGGATACTATCCTCCAGATATAAGGAACATCTACAGTTTTGTAAGCTATTGTATTCAGTTACATATTTATTTAAGCAAACTCCAAATTTTGCATGTGTTTAAATATAATTTCTGTTATTATCAAAGTAAGTTATGCTAATATATTTGTACATAATTTTGTACACTACTCATTGTTTCATCAGGAAAAATTTTAGAAGTCAAAAAATGAACAAAAATACTCTTTCAGTATTTTTGATACAACTTTTTTATTTATTTTCAGCAGAAAGTTGGCACTAATTTTGGCCTCAGCCTGCTATGTAAGGTGATTCCAGTTCTCATATCACAGTCAAATATATACATTCTGGGGTAATTTAATAAGCTATTTCAAATGATCATTATTTAAATGAGCATTTCTATAATAATTACCTCTTCATAACTTTACCCCTTTTGTTAGATTTTGATCAGGTTATTAAGCCATAAAAGAAGCTTAATTTACATCTCTGTGCCTAATTACTAATTCTAATTAATTCATTGATAGAACTCATTGAAGTAAAAAATGTCAAAATGACTGACATATTATGCCACTCGTGTGATTGATAGAATTTCTGATTGGCTAACTGTCATTGCATAAATGCAGGATTTGTGGAGCTAGAAATCAAATGCCATTCAATCATCAATTATTCAAAGTTTATTGAATTTATAAATGAATAAAAGCATTCAAATTAGTATGCAAATGTATTGATTAACATGCTTTCAGTGACAACAGATGACCCAACTCAGGACAAGGTAATTGATTGGTTCATTGTGCTGAAACATGAAGAGATATATCAGACTTCAGGTATAATTTGATTAGGGCTTCCTCTGTTTCTCTAACTTTGTCGTTGCTCCTTTCTGCTTCTCTCCAGTCTGGCTTGACTTGTGTCCCAGGATTTTACAAGGAAACCAAAGTACATTTTCTATCACACTTTGCTGTTTTAAGACATGATAAACTTCATGAAATTTACCACTTGCACTTACCATATGAAAGCTAAGATTTCTGGATATTCCTCACAGCCAGAAATCTCTCATGGAATGAGTGATTAGCATTACTGACCTTGAGCTTGCATAGAAACAAAAATTTAGGGGAAAAAAACCTTCCAAGAATTTTTTTACACACAGCTCCATAGCCATGTGTGCGATTCCTGTTACTAAAGCGGCTTGCACCTGTCAAAGGGTGCTTGGCAGTGATGCAGACAGGTAAGCAATCATTTAGGGAAGAAACCAACCTATTAAGAAGATCTCAAGATTTTAGAGCCAATGGGAATTGCCTTCCAATGACAATATTAATATAAAGGTGGATCCAAAATCTCTTCAGCTTCTACAAGAATAAATTTAATTTAGCAGGAGATGAGAAAAAATTATCTTCCACAATCTGAAGAATCAAACACTTTAAATTACCAAATTGAAGAGACCTTTTAAAAGTATTAATGAGTTGTAATAAAGTTATTAAAGCACATAGTGTTCAACTAGGTAAGTTAGATTTTTTCCAGCAAAATTATAGAATGAACTACACATGTTTTGAGTACATATTTGTAATGGGTTGTGGAAGGCTGTGTTAAGCATTAATTCTTTTTTTTTTTCTTTGCCTCTCTCATTTCTTCTGAAATACATAGAATAGTGAAGTTTTCAAAGACTGAGGGCAATTTCTGAGATTCTGATTGATAATGCTGAATTATTATTTTGAGAGACTCAAATTCTAGGCCAACTTCAGTTTTACATTTTTGCTCTTATATCATAACTTCTTTGTTTTATAATTAATTCAAATTTACATTATTATATTATCATTAAGAATATCAAATTACATTAAATATATTCTGTCTTCACCAGGAAAATTTCAAAACCTTACATATAATGGTATGGTTTCTGGTATGATCAAGGGAAGGGAAGGGAAAGGAAGGGAAAGGAAGGGAAGGGAAGGGAAGGGAGAAAGAAGGGCACAAAAGTGTCCATGTGAGAATAAAAATATATGAGGCAAGAAATGAAATTAGGGCCTATTAATCAGGCTATGCCAGAAAACCAAGTCTCCTAGAGAAACAGAGTAAATAGTAGAGTTGCATTCTTTGTAAATTATGTTTCTTTGGAACCCAGACTTGCTGACATTAAGGTATGCCCAGTCCTATTTCAAGCCCCGCCCCCTAAAATTCTTGGGAACCCCGAAGGGATGTCTCCCATGTTCACTCCTTCCCTAGGATTCCCTGTGCTTTCCTGCTCCGCCCACTCACACAATGAGGAGGGACCTTCAGCAGTTCTCAAAGCGATGGAAGGGGTCAGCGAGAGAGCTGCTCACACTGAGGTTTCCCATGACTTCTTCCTGATAAAGCACGCACCCCAAGGTTCTGCTCACTCGGAAGACTCATCCAGCACTAACCGGCAGAAAGGACTTGCTCTCATGGTCAGCTGGGAGCTGACAGTCAAAGGCTTCCTCTCAACACCTGCTTCCACACGGTGCAGGTAGCGAGGGGAATGTGGCAGGTTGCATCCTGGCTTTGAAAATGTCCACTAATGATTGACAGACATTACTTCCCCCCACATTTCACTGCTAAGGCAGGTCACATATATGCTATGCTGGTCTGTGACCAGAAAGAGGAGAACTGGGTAATATCTCTAATCAACTATCTCTTTTCTTTTTCTTTTTTTAAAGATTTTATTTATTTATTTTTAGAGAGGGAGAGAAACATCAATGTGTGATTGCCTCTCCCATGCCCCAAACTGGGGACCTGACCTGCCACCCAGGCATGTGCCCTGACTGGGACTCGAACAGGAGATGCTTTGGTTTGCAGGCCAGCACTTAATCCACTGAGCCACACCAGCCAGGGTCACCTATCTCCTTTACTTAGAGCAAGTTTTTCACAGATGGTTCTTAGACCTTTTTCACCAACAGATCTTTGGTCTGTTTGCAACATGTCATCTAGATGTTTTTAGAGGAATCCGAACCCTTGTTTATGCATTGCTGATGATCAAACTTAGGCTTTGGATGCTGTTGTTACTATTGTTATTTCCTTATGCCTTTGCTTTTCTGTCCAGAGAGCATGCATTCAGGGAGCTTCCCTCCTCCCTCCCTAGTGAGAAGCCTTCCCTCCCATTGAAGTACCTGAAAACAAATTATTTTAACCAGATAGTTAAAAAACTTTTTTTCTGGCATCATATCCTACTTATAGATAATTAAAGATACAGCAGCCCCCTTATCCATGGGGGATGAATTCCAAGACTCCCAATGTATGCCTGAAACCATGGATGATACAGAAACCACATGTATGGGTTTTTTCTGTACATACACAACTATGATAACATTTCATTTATAAATTAAGCACAGAAAGAGATTAAAAACAATAACTAATAGTGAAATAGAACAATTGTAACAATATACTGCGAACAAGTCACGTGAAGGTGATCTCTCTCTCTCTCTCTCACCCCAAACATCTGGAATTTTCCATTTAATATTTTCAGACCATGGTTGACCTCAGCTAAATGAACCCAAAAATCACTAAAACCAAAACTGTGGATAAGGGGATACTGCAGTAACTTTTATTGTTTTTCAGAGTCACCTAGTCATACACAAGACCATGAAGTGAGTATTCTAGAGTTTAGGGATTCATTCACTCACTCATTCAAATGACTTATTAGTTCCGCGAGAAACTTTTCTGAGAAAGTTCTATGGACAATGGCTCTTCTGCAAATGCTGACCAAGTAAACTGTCATGCTGATCAATGACGAAGGCCCTTACTCTCCCTAAGAACTTTGTACTCTCTAAACAATTATTCATAATGGAATCAATGCAGGAAACTCTTCCCTTTTTACCCAGTATTATTGAAAAAAAGTGCTCATAGTTGGATATTGCTAAAAACTAGCTTGGAAAAAGTAGAAAATACATTTGAAGACAAGTCAACTGGCATTTCCCTAAAGAGCTCTGGGCCCCATTTCCTAAAAAGGGTTTCATAAACTGTTTTTCTCTTGGTCTGGGGTCCTTATTTTGCTGGATTTTCCCTGTATGGCCAATAATTTTGTTTTCCTTTTTATCCATGGGGATTTTTTTTTTTTTTCTAGTACATTTCAGCCAGAAGGGCAGGAGAGCAGCTGTCTCCACTCGAGAAACCAATTATTTGCCAAATGGATGGGCTTCTTTCTGCCTGGATTCATTGGTGGGTCCCCCCAACACCTGAGGGTAGCATGTAATCTTCACAATATCCTAAATCTTGTTCACATCTGGATCACACTATTCTGCCCTTCACACAGCTTCAAAAAACATGTTTACCTCATTCAGGTTGCAATATTTAGACACAGCATGCTTCCAACTACGCAAAGAAATGAGGTACAAAGGTGGAATTACTTTGAAGTTGATGAAGCTCAAAAATACCAAAAAATTGCACAAACTTCAGGACACACAAAATCTAATATATCCTGCTCATGCAAGTTCAAATTGTTATCATCTCCTTAAATTCTTAAATGAAGAAGGTAAAATCTTCATAATCACTTATCACTGAACTTGGTTTATTTGTTTTTTTTTTTTATATTGTGTGCAAGAGGCCCTAATGTATTAAAGGAAGCCGGAACTATACTCATATAACATAGCCAAACAAATAAGAATCAAAAGCAGAATATTGTGTGAGTTATCTACATAGAAAAGAAGGATTTGACTAAAAGGATCGATATACATTTATATAATGGCAGATGTAAGAATTAGTCTGCACATTTCTTAGCACAAATTACACTTTTAATACATATTTGGTAAATAAATAGATGGACAGTTAATTTGCTAAATTAGCCTGTCTAGTAGACTATAAAGTCTGGACTATTTCTCAGGTTTATATATTACGTTAGCCAATCAGTCAATCAAAAGACATAAAACTGTTCTTGATACAAGTAAATTTTTTTATTTTTCTATAGCCAGTTGCATTTATAAGCTTATAGTTGTCAACATGTAACTGAATTCACAACTAAATGAATTCCTTTTCTGCTAGCATAGGGTTTTAGTGAAATTTTTTTGACAAAAACTTTGTAAGTATTATGTAACTATTAGGAAGAAGAAAGGTTTCCATGGATTTTGAGAGATGGATGGCAATGATATTCAATTGCACAGTTTTCTTTTTAAATTTATCATTTATTACATTAGCAGAAATTTAGCTCAGGTTTGAAATAAAACACATATTCTGTATTTCTAATACTTCTGTGAAAATTAAGTACTCATTTTCTGAAAGTCTAAGGAAGATCTGGAGACCAATGATTTGGGTAGGTAGGCACACAAAGGCAGGATTTAACATGAAAATTTGACTGGATGAGAAAAAAAGTGTCCCCTCTCCTCAGATGTTACATGCTTGCAGAGAGAGGAAATTTCCCAGGCATTGTTTTGAAATATACAGGGAATTACTTTGAAATTGACACTTGGAAGAATCTGAAACCATGACAATAGTTCTGTAAGGGAATGGTTATTTGGCTCTATAATTAAATTGGAATGTGTTCAGTAAACAGATGTGTGCAAATAAGGAACCATCTAAGCTCCGGGTCTGCACTTCCGGATCTTCCTTTTGTTTGCTTTTTTATGAAGACGCCCCATGGCTTTTTGCTGTTGCTGCATTGTGGTTGTTGTTTTTCTCCTCACAAAATGAGCTTCCAGCAGGAACACGCTCCCTGGCCTTCGTCGAAGGCCTCCCAGGCTGCAGAGTTCCACTCTGTCGACAGATGGCAGAAGACCTGATCCCCAGTACTCAATGACTTCGAAAACCACATTTAGCTACTGCTGTCCCCAAGTTGATTTGAAATCATTTCCTTACCACCGCTGAATGGAAACAAACTTTTTTGGATTTCACATGTCACTGAGAGATGTGGCATTATTTGAGAAAGATATAAAAGCTGAAGTTCCCCTCCCCCCAAATAAAAGTAATTTCAAGAGAGAAAACACTGATACACAGGTCCACTACCCCCCATAATGTGCAGTATCCCCTGCTTCCAGCCCTTACATCCTACAGGGCAGGGTACCACTGCCATGAGAATATGGATGTGGTCTGAGCCTATGCAATTCTTAACAAACTCCTGGTGGCTGTTATTTTCCTTGTAGAAACTGATACAGTTTCACTGGATTGCCTTTCAGTTGCACCATTCTGTGTATGGACATTTGGAAATAAACATAAAAAAGCAAAACTTTCCAATATAATAGCGCAGAAGAAAGAGAGTAGATTTGTAGAATATTAAGGCCATCCTGCTTGAGACATCATTGAGTTTAAACTGTTGTTTATTGATGAGCAAACTGGAACGGGAGATACAAGCTGACTTGACCAAATCACTGAAGAGTTCCGAAATTTCTAGTGCTCTTGTTAGCCATATTTCTGGTCATAGAGACGGATTAAGTCTTTAGTTCTAAGACTTGTCCTGCCTCAGCCACTCCTAGGGAAGCTGAGAAAGTCGCAGACAGCACGACTAGGCCAAGTGGAGTGGCTTTTTATTAATACCTGGAGAGTTAACACAAAAACTGAATTTATGAATGTGTTCTTTACTTGCAGAACTTGACTGGTGACCTAAGGCTGACTTGGACCCTTTCGCACAGACTAGAGGATTTGAGGCCTCCTCCTTTGAGTATCTAACACACGGGTGGGAGTTTGTTGGTGAGGTTATTAAAGAATGGACGAGATGGAAGAAGTTTCCTCTTTCCAGTAGGGACAACCAGTATGGGGGAGATGGGGAGCCATCCTCGTGATACTACAAGGTGACTCCATCAACGGTTGCCCTTCCTCTAAAACCCCTGACTATCCTTGTGTTCGTCTCTGAGCTATCACATGTACAGTTCTCATTGAAATGGGCATTAATTTTACTAACTCATGCGACTTTGAAATCCTTTTAAAGGCTGTTTAATATCATTTTGCTGTTTTCTTGAGTTCTTACTAGCATAAATGGATTTTATGGAAAAGAATAAATAATACTGAGCTCTGGATATTTTCCACAATGTCAAGTAAAAGTTCTTTGTGATATTTAAAGTGATGCTACATTGTTTTATTGTGCATTTACACTACTATACTGTATATGCTATTTGCATAACAGTGTTTAACATTTGGGAATAACTTTAAAAAATCATATTCTTCATCAACCTTAATGACAGCATTATTAGCTCAATTCTTTAATGCATAAGCACAGCAGGAGGCTTCTGAGACATTAAGACTATAAAAAAAGTGTAAAAAATGGTACAAAAATCATATAATTCTCTTCTTGCACATGGGATGACAGTACTTGGAATTCCTTGTCCCTTTTGATCTGGGTTCTTCTTTCTCCTTATATTTTACCTCCTCTGTTCAATGTGTTTATTCTTTTTTAAAGTATATTTTATTGATTATGTTATTACAGTTGTCCCATTTTTTTCTGCCCTTTATCCCTCTCCACCCGGTATACCCCCTCCCACCAGCATCCCCTCCCCCTTAACTCATGTCCATGGGTTGTGAATATTAAATTCTTTAACTTCTCCATTTCCTATACTATTGTTGACCTACCCCTGTCTATTTTGTGCCTAGCAATTATGCTTCTTATTCCCTGTACCTCTTCCCCCATTGCCCCCCTTCCTCCTCCCTACTAATAACTCTCCATGTGATCTGAATTTCTGTGATTCTGCCCCTGTTCTAGTTCCTTGCTTAGTTTGGTTTTCTTTTTGTTTTTAGTTTCAGTTGTTGATACTTGTGAGTTTGTTGTCATTTTAATGTTCATAGTTTTGATCTTCTTTTCATATTTGTTAATTTTATGTCTTGCTCAAGGCTTAAATCTAACTGTAACACTATCTTTATTTTTAACATTAGAAATAAACCAATGTCTGTTAATATTGAGCTTCAAGTCCAATTCATTTTATAAGTAATCAGGAAAACGATTGTCTATTTTTGTATAGGAGAACTTAGTTTTTCAGAAGACATGGTTATAGGATGATCCCCCGTCGTCAGGAACAACGATGGGAAAGCCATGGGGTGACCTTCAAAGATGCCCTGTGCTAATAGATCTCTTGCATATCACACATTGAACATAAACAATAAGATTTAAAGTGTAGTTTCATAAAATTAAACTGGTTATTTATACCAATTAAAATGAATTGTGCTACATTACATCACATAATGAGTATCAGGAAGTGATGAATGAACATTGAAATTTTTGTGGTCAGTAATGACTAGAATCATTTTATGATATTAAGAACTCATCACTGAAGCCCAAATGTGGGACAAATGCCTCTCCACCAACCATGGAACAGAAGGGAATCCAGCAGTTCCTATAATGTACAGAAAGAATCTAAAGTATAAGGATCCTGGTATCAGCCACATTCTGAGTGTTAGTGATTTTTCTTTCCTGGATACAGGTGTGAGTTTTAAGAAGTTAACTCCTGTTATTTTCCAAACATAAAGGCAATACTACCTCCAAATCTCATGAAGAATCAGCCCTGGTCAGAATCTCCTTAGTTCTGAGTCTTGTGTAGGAAAATCTGCAACCCCACCTCGCCCTTGTTCAAGCCTTGCGACACAGGAAGTAGATTAACTTGATAAAATATGTACCAGGGAAAAATTCGTGAGAGGGCAACACAAAAACCTGATTGTGGATATTTTGTGAGTATTTCTTAAAATTGTAGATTTAGACATAAAAACATTAATGATAAAATGTGATGACTTATTTTTACACAGAACCAGTAACAGTTTAAAATCTGCTAGGTTCTCCATTGATATCATTTAAGTAGACTTTTTTTCATGACATGCTGTGTGATAAATGACTACACAGGATGCTGTGGACACATCAAAAGAGGGGACAAATTGTCACCCGTTTCTCTAACCTATTAGATTGTAATCACATGTTATAAAAATTAACAGATGATTTTACAAAATGGAGACGGAGTTTAAATACTACATTTCCCCAAAAATACTCTGAATTCTTCCCTATAGAGAAAAATGTGATGGCTCAAAAATTGGTATTTTTATTTGATTTAAAAATTGCATTTTCTCTTTAATGTTTTCTTGAATGAACAAGATCAGCGTTTTTCTTGTGGTTCATTTTAGGGTCAAAGAATAGGAATTGGGGAGGGAGCAAGTGTAAATTGCTGCATTTTCTATGACAGTCCCATTCACTGTGAATTTTCATATAAATTAATTCAATATTACAGTAAGAAAATTCATATACATACACATATTTATACATATCAGTCCTTTATTCAAAAATATTACTGGAAAGAAAAAGGCAAAGAGGATTCTCAATAGTTTAACTAGATAAAATACTTCCTGTTTACCCAGCTGAAAGTAAAAACTGTCCTAATTTTAAAATTACTCTTAAATTTCTTGAACTCCATTTAAATGTAAATGCCTGTTGCGTACAATAGTTACCTTAATGTTTCCTTTTTTCTTGTAACAGAACGGATATGTATCGCGATTTTTGGCATAAAACCCATGTCAGACGGCCCCACAGCTGTTTAATTTCGAATCTGCCACCTCCCAGTAGCCCATCTGGTCCAGGACAGGCTCACCACTCAAACCTGCCCAGTTTGAGAACTATTCGAAATTTTTCTACAACGATTATGATCAGACCATTGGTAAGGCTTTTTATCTCCAGACAGCTTGACTCAAATGGTAAATTATGTGACCGGGGCTTACGGATGAGACCCTGCAGAGGAAGAGAGACAGCTCAGTGTGAAGTTAAATAGAGGCCATTAGGGCTGAGAAAGAGAGGCGATAAGCCGCACTGTTGAATTAACAACTGGCTTTAGCTTCGCCCAAATTATACCTTAAATGAATCCCCTTTTACATTTACCGTTGTTATTATTTATTTAGTTTTGCTTAAGCTGGTTTGAGTTGGATTCAATTGCCCCTTGCAACACTGTTCTGACTAATGCAAAAGTCGAAGGGAGAAAAATTATTAAAATAATGTAACATGACAAAATGATGTTGATAAAGTGATAAGATAAATATTACATTCATCACAAAGCATGAGAGAATACTTTCATATCCAGCGGTACAGAGGTTGAGGCCTTTAAACTGGGATCATTGTTCTATTAAATACGATATTATTAGAATCTGCAAAGACATCATTTGTAAGACATTTTGTGATCTGAAATTCAAGCTTACTCAGAGATGGGGACGATTTAGGACCTCCAGCTATTACCAAGCTGTCTCCTTCCACTCAAATAAGTAGTAGCCAGTCATTTTGAGCAAATTATTAAATAGTGTAAGCCTCTGTTTGTTTATGAAATGCCAGTAATAACATGTGCATCTTAGCCTTGTTTTCAGGACTCAGTGAGAGAATAAATGCAAAAATCTATTGGCACAATTCCTGGCAAGATAAGAAAAAATTATTATTTCT
This sequence comes from Anoura caudifer, assembly GCA_004027475.1. NCBI lineage: Eukaryota > Metazoa > Chordata > Mammalia > Chiroptera > Phyllostomidae > Anoura > Anoura caudifer. Next base: position 85,503 of record PVKU01001277.1, read on the forward strand.
TAGCTGAGGAACAATGTTTTATCCAGTGAGATGCACAGGAAGATTTCAGTTCCGACAGAGAGAGTGGAGAACTCCGCACACGTGAGGCAGCAGCCCAACCGTAAGGACTGGCTTTACACACAGGGCTGAGGACGATGGGGCAGCCAAGCTGGCACCCAGACCACAGTCCTCCGCAGGCCCACTGGCATGAAGCTGAGGACTGTGAGGCACATGCTGGAGCTGATCTGCTGGAGCATGAGGATTGATTGACAGGTCATCTGCTGGGCCGAGGAACATCTACCCACGTGACTGGCAGAGAAATCAGGGACTTCTGCAGAGTGACTTCTTACTGGGGAAAAATAGAAATGCTGATGAAAAAATACTCTCTACTCCCCACCCCAGGCACACACATACACAAATCACACACCATGTCTAAGAAAAGAGTCCTACTGAGTTGATGTCCTGTGTGAAGGAAAGACTATCAACTTCCTCGCCCTGTGTTCTCCTGCCTCTGCTCACAGGTTAGCACTTATTCCCCAGAAATGATGTGGCTTGAGACAACTAAGAGTTAGTATCTCTGAGTGCACTCTGACCTCTATGCCTGGAAACAAGGAGAAGAAATGAAGTTGGACCTCAAGGCATCATACAAAACAAAACAAAACAAAAACACATGCAAAAAACACCAATACAATATCCTTGACCAAAATGACTTGGACTCAAATCACTCAGGATGCCTGCTTCCCAACACACTTCCTTCAGACCAGTTCGCCCACTTCCTCAGGTGTTACATCAGAAGCTAAAGGTTCTATTTCATTGGCTTATTTAGTTTTTAGGTCTCCTTAAAGAGGCAGTGTGCTTTGTCATTATTAACTGATTTATACTAATTTCAAATCCAAAATTAAACTCCACCTAAGAATGAAAAGATTTGCGTTGCTTTGCTCTTTGACCATTGCAAAACTGTCTTTAATTCATATAGTAAAAATGACTATACCCTGAACCAAAGAATTCAAAACAATTTGTACTCTTCCCTTTCCAAACGAGATCATAGAGTTCACATTTGTAAGATATCCTTCATCACGAGCTATGTTCTTCTGCCATCAAGGGTTGAGGTTCTCAGTCCGGAGGTGACACTTTAAAACACAAGCTCTGACCAGCAAGAGTCATCCCTCGGGGAACCCGGAGTGAGCAGAGTTGGGGGATGCACATCAAGCCAAGTAGGAGATGCGCCGGCTTTCATCCATTGCACGTTCTGTTTCATACAAGCAGTCATTAGGCGGAGGGGGGTTCCGGTTGTTTCGCTAGTAATAATTTTTAGATGCAGCCATTTTAGCCAGTGTTCCAAATCTCATCTGAGGGGAGTTGGTGTCATTTTCTCTTTGATAGATGACCTCCATATTTGGGAAGAAATGCCATTAAAATATACAAACTTATTATTAAAACTGATTAAAATGAGAGGAAAAGTAGACATCAAACAGATACATTCTGATATACTCTTGAAACAGCAATGTCAGAGAGCACAGAAAAGCCATTTCAATGACTGTGGAACTCAGGATGGCCCGCCTTTAGTTTGCCATCAGTGGGCAAGGTAAAATGTCCAGATGTCTCAGTTTGGTGGCCCAAACCTTGCTCCTTAATGGGCTGGCTCCAGGTCCACCGAATTTTGTCATATGACAGTACTTTCTGATGTCATTTCCCATCAATTCTCCGTCAGAGGCCCTGCCTGCTTCCCAGGCCCTGTATCTCCATCCACTGATGCTACATATGCCCACAGGCCCATCAAATGCCCATCACCACCAGGGCAGCCCAACCAGAAGGGCACACTCAGGGCTACCCCCTCAAGGCTGAAAACCTTTCATTTACTGCCAGAGCTCTTATTTAGCCAACCACCCCATCTCAAAATATGTCTACCTGGGCCCCAGAAAGCTGGTTGTAGGAATCCACATATTTTTGTTTGATGCTGAATTCTCTGAAGTTTGTTTTGCTTTTCATAAATAGTCCTTTTTTATATGTCTACAATTGTTAACCTTCCCGTTACAGATTTTGCTTTGTCCCTATTGGAAATACTTTGTCCTGACAAGGAGCAGCAATGGATAGGAGTAAGAGAATAAAAAAGTAAATGGCAAGTGATTTTCAGAAAAGAAGTGCTTCCTTGAATGTAAACAAGGAGAACTCAGGTTTAATGGAAAGTATCCAGGTCTTAGACTACTTTTATTTTGACATGGTACTTTACTCGGGAATGGTCACATACAGGAAAAAATAACAAGCACTATCTGCTGTGTATTTAAAACTTGGTTGGTGCACTGAGTGACACAACGTATATGTGAAATAGACACTGTGTGATAGCTTGTCGTCTAGTTTTTAAAAATGTGTCAAAATTTGAGAGCAGAAAAGGAATATTAACACTAGCCAATTTTGCATAATACAAACAGGGTATATACTGCATTCACTTGAAAGAAAACTACCAGAGTGACAAGAGAGACCTTGGAGATTTCAGGATGGCACTTGAAGGGGTCCCCAGGTAGAGGTAGAACTTGAACAGGTGCAGGAGGGAAGTATTTCCAAATGCTTCTAGCCTGTGAGCCTCTAAGCAGAGAATGCAGCCGAGCCTGCTCAGATTTCTGACCCACAGAACCTTGAGATAATAGCTGTTTCCAGCTACTACATTTGAGGTGATTTTCTTACACTGCCATGAGAAACTAAGGCACTACACGAGCAAGCTTGTCTAATAGACAACTGATGTGCTCTACTGCCCAGGGGTCATACGGTCTTCTTTTTTAACATATTCAGTGTTATCTGAGGAAACACTCCTATATGAATTTGTAATTTATGAAGATTAGTAAAATGTTCTTCATTTCTCTAACTGGGGAGTGAGCTTGTGATATACTCAAAAAAGTCCCATTGGTCCCTTTTCCTTGGACTTTTTATCCAGGCAAGAGCCATGCAAAGAACAAGCACATTCGGAGCGCTCACCTTGAAGTGGGAACTTTACAATCTGTCACATGGTTTAGAGATCCCCCTCGGGCTCTCGGGCTCTTTGATGTCATTTAAGTCTTCTTTTTCTCTTGTAAACCATATTGTTTCTGTTGCTTGTACCAGAAAAACCATAATGTCACTGTGAGTCCCTTGCGTTAAATGAATACTTTGAAACTTAACCCGGGTCATTTAAAACAGAGAAAGAAAAGTACTGTAGAGGTCATCTAATTCAATCCCTGCAGTGTGTGCTTTGGAGGACCTTCAATAAGTGAGTAGAACTGAAAGGAAACCTCCAACATGGGAAGAAAACCCAAATAATCATGGGTATGGTGACACTTTTTGAGAGACAACACTACACACGGAATCCATAAAAAGTAGATCAGTAAACTGGACTGCATTAAAATGAAAAATTTCTCCTCTGTGAACAGCAACATCAACAGAATTAGAGACAAGCTACAAACTAGAAGAAAATATTCGGGAAAGACCCATGTGATAAAAGAGTGTTAACCAAACTATAAAAGGAACACTTTAAGCTCAACGATCAGAAAACAAACAGCCCAATTCAAAAATGAACTAATAACCTTAACAGAGACCTCACTAAAGAAGATACACAGATGGCAAATATGCATACTCTACACCATATGCCATCAGGGAAATGCAAATTAAAGCAGCATTGAGATGCCACCACGCACTTATTAAAATGGCCGATGTCCAGAGCCCTGACAACACCGAATGCTGAGGAGGACGTGAAGCCACAGGAACTCTCGTTCACCGCTGGTGGGAATGCAAGATGGTGCAGCCAATTTGGGAAACAGTTTGTCGTTTTCTTACAAAACGAAACATGTTCTTGCCATACGATCCAGCAATCACGTTCCTTGGTGTTTGCCCAAATCAGTCAAAAATTGTGTCCTCACAGAAACATGCACATGCATATTGATAGCAGCTGTGTCCATAATTTCCAAAACTTGGAAGCAACCGGATGTTCTTCGGTAGGTTAAATGGACAAATAAACTGTGGTGTATCCAGATGATGGGATATTATTGAGTGCTAAAAGAAATCATCCATCAAGCCATGAAAACACATGGAGGTAACTTAAATGACTATTACTAAGTGAAAACAATTTAATCTAAAAATGTGTCTACTGTATGGTTTCAACTTTATGATGTTCTAGAAAAGGCGCAAGTATGAAGACAATAAAAAGACCTGTGCTTGCGGAGGGTGAGAGGAGAGATGAAGAGACAGAACGCAGAGGATTTTTAAGGCAGTGAAAATACTGTGTGACAGTATGCTGGTGGGTAGGTATTATTATGTTTTTCTCCACCTATAGGTTGTAAAATACCAAGAGTGAAGCTTAAAATAAACTATGGGTTTTGGGTAACTATATGTCGATATCGATTCATCCTTTGTGAAAAATCGCCATGCTGGTGAGTGATGTAGATGATTTGGAGGCTATGCTTGTGAGGGGGTGGCTGATATATGGGGAAACTCTCTACCTTTCTCTCAGTGTTGTTGTACAACTAAAACTTCTCTAGAAATCAAGACTTTAACAAAAAGAAAATGCATTTTTATATGCGGGAAATAAAATGTGCTGATTGTCATATCACGGTCAGGTGCCCCTGGCTGCTGTAAATTGTATACACTGTCTAAGACTTCCGGTTGGTTAGACTTTACACTTCCATATAATTCCCATGACTTCTAGTTCTGTAGAAAACTCTTGGCCAGTGTCTCCACTAAAGCTGAGGAAACTAGACCAAGTAGGTTAGAATTCTCTTCTAATTCCTAGACAAACGTTAGCGTGGTTTAATACGAAGCTGTACTTAGCTATAATAAAAATATTCGAGAAGATCCTTGTCTTTCCTGAACCTTACTTTGTCATAGGAATTGTTTGCTATAGCTGTGTTCTTGTCATTCTCAGTTCATATCGATAAATTCCTACTCTCTGATATGAAATGAAGAAAATGTTGCATTTCTAATCCTTAGATGTGTGTGTGCTAGATAGGAACATTTCTGAATCAAAAAAATCCATTATTCACTGAAGACTTGCAAAAAGAACCACTACAAATGTCACTGTGTCTCATAGAACAAGCCCCAGAGTTCCCAATTAAGTAGTTAGACAAATTAACTTCAGAAACTTATGTAGATTTACTTGTCTAGGGGATCTGGAAACCCAATGCCCACATAATCTCTTTCTTGATAGTTCTTAAAGGAAGAGGTGAGAGAACTCACTTTTTTTGGTGACATTTATTGCTCATGCTTACTGGTTATACGGTCTAAATGCCCTTATTTGAATTGTAGCTAATTTGATTTCATTGATTACTAAGTTTTTTATACCAGTAGATTTCCTCATACTGGTCTATGAATAGTCAGCAGGAAAAGCTAACAATTGAAATTCTTTGCTGAAAATGAAAATCTCTAGGATGTTCTACTCCTTGAAAATCTCTCATGGAACTACAGCGATTCCATTTTTTTCTAGTACTTATCAAGACCAAAGCTATGAAAAGGTGTATATTTTCTTAATCTAGTTTTTTTTTTCTTTTTCTTATCTTTCAGTCTGAGCTCAACAGGTAATCTAAGGAATTTCCATATTCAAATGCTGTTCTTAAGTGAAAATGAAAAGTTATAAGCAATTAAAAATGTTCATCTGTCTTATGTATTTGTAATAAATCACACAGTTCTTTGGTATGATGGGAAGGCTGGGGGACTCATAATCAGAAAATTCTGGGTTTGAATTCAACTTTCTCATTTAACTGTGTGATTCTGAACTAGATTCTTGAACTTTGTGAATCTCAGCTTCCCAGGGCACGAATATGACTACTAATAACTTACATGACAAGCCCCTGCCTTGTAATGCTCAAGGTATAGAAACATGGTGGATGATTTTTAGAAAAATGGTTAACTAAATGTCTTTAGAAAGGTACTATAAAAGCAGTAACAACTGCAGCTGGAATTTTGTAGTTCACCTGTGTGATTGGTACCTTACGAGCAGTTGAATCTTGAATTAGTTGTTAACTCCCCGGAAATCATTTTCCTTATTTTAAAAAATGAAATGTGGTGGTGAATGCAAAGTATATTTGAAAAGTTAAAGCCCAATATAAATGTAAGACCTAATTTTGTCGTTTAACTTACATTACTCAGCAGTATCTCTATCACATGCAACTACTTTTAGGTTCTATTAGTCTTGGCCACTCGTGCACTGCTGCCCAATATCCCCTCCAATAATTCACGGCAGTTTTCTTAAGAGAACAGTGGGTGAGAATTGGCTGTCCAAATGGGAACTACAAGTGGGAGCCTGTCAAGTTCGCTCCTTAGCATCCAATGGGTCAGTATTAATAGCTCCTGCTCACAAAATGAGAATAAAAAGACGTGTTTGGTTCTGAGCCAAGATAGCTAAGAACATTTCCTTTATAAACAATATAATATATAATGCATCCACGTATTCTCTGAATTAACAAAAGTTGGCGCAAATTATAGGAAACTATTCATGGGAAAAAATCTAAGAAGAAAACGATGTCACATGTTGGGCCACAGGAGAACCTCTTTCAAAAAGGAGGCCATGGAATCTTCTCTAACGAAGGAGAAATAAGACATACACAAGGAAAAAAACAGAGGGGACTTCGGAAAGTGTGGGTGCATTACAGAAAATATTTCCAAAAAAACTATTAGGCACAAAAAGGCCAATATGCTCAGAAGAGAAAGAACAAAGTGGGAAAGAGTGAGGCTGTAAAAATGTATGGTAACAACAGTTAAGTTGTTGGCTTCATTATTATTTCCTTTTGCAAAGTTAAGCCAATATCCACTACTGTAACTTTCCTTTTTTTTTTTTTTCCTGCTAGAAAAGTGCAAGAATGAAGAGAAAAAAAACTTGGTAACAAAATATGAGTTTATATAAATACACCTATAGGTATACACATATATTTGTATGTGTGTGTGAATCTTGAAATTTAACTAGTACTAAAGATTCTGACTTAAAATATACCACTTTTGCAAAAAGCTCACCAGAAGTAAATGTTAAATTTGTAATGAGAGGGAACCATAGAAACAATGATTGTCAGAGAAACCTAGAATTTTCTCCCAATAATGGTAAGAATTTATTGCTTTTAATTACATGCAAGCAAAATTATTGAGGAAAAAACATAACTGGGCATTTTCATGGAAACCTTTGAAATAATTTTGCAAGACTAGTGGTAGTTTTAGTTTTCAAGTCAACAGTTACTTTATTTCACATTAACATTATAAATGCCAGGTGACATGGACACCTCTCTCTCCGAGCTCAATCTCATGGAAAAAAGTTTCAAAAAAGGCTTATTCAATTCTCGGATTGCTGAGACTTCACTGAGATTGTTGTAAACACAAAAGAAACACTTTTTTGAAACAAAAAGATGAGCATTTATTCTTTCTTTGACTAATAAACATATGGGAATTGCTTTTTTCCCCCAGCAGTATCCAAGATTCTCCAACCACTTTCCAACATATTAAATTAAAATGTTGGAAATGCTCTTTATTCACACGTGATTATTTGTTTTATTGTTCATCCAGGAGAAATTCACATCCAATATAGATTTGTATCATTTAAAATAGTTGTTGAAAAGTGGGTGTATTTTTCCTATTATAGAAATAAAGCAATAAACCATAGAGAACCCAAACACATACAACTATTGAGTGTCAGGGCAAAAATGATAACGACTACAATAAAAACAGTAATACTGCTTAAGTTGAACTGAGCATGCAGGTGCACCAGCTCATTTCACCTTTATTGCAACCATATGATGTCCTATCATCCCCTTTGGAGATGGTAAACTGAGGCACAGAGAGGAAGTTCCTGGCTCAAAGGCAAACCTCACTGGAGCCCATGCAGCCTGGCTCTAGAGCTGGTGCGTGATTCCCACCCCCTCCCACCCCACTTAGACTCTGAGCCTTGAGAGAAGAGAGCTGGGTTTCGTTGGAAAAGATATTGGATTCTTCAACGTCGTTATCCTCCATCACACTGCAACAAAAAATAGAAGCACCAGCATGTTGGCCTGTTTTTAAATCCCAGAAGGCAGATGGTTATTTTTAATACAATGACCCAGTTGCATGTGGTGTTTCAAGGTCAGCAGCGTAAAGCTCCAGAGAGAGCCCAAAGTACCAACTAAGTTGAGGCTGGTCAGAGGGAGAACAAAATCATCTTAAAGCAGCATTTCTTGGTTTTAGGTTTAATTGCTCACACAGAGCCATCCCACCCTCCTAGATTAAACTGAGAGTTCAGCCAGCGGTGGAGGAGGATCAGGGCATTGAAGAAAGGAGAAAAAGATGAGGTTATTATAAAAATACAGCACTGGACTTTTCAAAAGGATGCTGGCATCTGCAGTTAGCGTGCCACAACAGCAGAAGGAGAGATCTCAGAGCAGTATTCCTTCTTATTTCTAGACGGTTCAAATGGGATAATAACAGGGACCTCGGATTATGTCGGTGAGGCCGTGGCACTCGTTGCTGTATTGTGTTATAGTGAGAACTGGGGCTGCAGAACAATGGGCACAGGTGTGATAGGAAGCTGCCCAAGCACCGTTCATCTCAGCTCGAGAGGGGAGCTTGCAGGCCCCTCGAACGACTCAGGACAGAGAAGAAATGCCTCACATACAAAATACGTAAACTGCTAGAACAATGCCCAACATATATTTTGTGTTATATTATAAAATATATTCTGTATACTTTATTGTATTAAGTACTCATAATGACCTTATTAAATAATTTTGGGGGAAAACTAAAACAGAGATTTTTTACAAAGATGTCTGGCTGTGGACACACATTCATTATAAAATATATTGCTGAAGGTTTTGCTATATTCTAAAATAAGATTTACCACAGAAGTGCACCAACTTACAGCCAAGAGTATAATGTGGGGGGTTTGTCAGTTACTATGTTATGGAAATCACACCACAGATTTGAACTGACACATATAATTATGATATCACCTGGAAATGCATTGGGCTCACCACTGGAGATAATAGAAGCCCGTCTCCACACGTGAGAACCCACTGCTGTGACTCTCTGGGATGTGGGATCCACGTGTATTCATGTTTGTTTGCTTTGCCACCTTGTTATTGCTTGTTCTATGAAGCGCGACAGAGAGCAGCAATGAATGTAATGATGAACTGAAGAGACAAGTCACGTTTATCTACACTTCCTGTGTAGCAGCAGCACGGACAGCAATCCCGGCCTCTGGCGGCAGCAGCAACGGATGCCATCCTGGAGTGAGGATTAGGGGGGGACCCTGGAGGCTGCATTGAGGCGTGGTTTGGGGAGGAGGTCAGCAAGCACTCTTTATCAAGGCCAAAAATGGTTTCACCTCGTGGGACACACCATCTCCGTCGGAACAAGCCAGCTCTGCCATAAACAACACATACGTAAATGGAAATGGTTGAGCCCCTACGAAATGTTATTTATAGCAACAGTTAGCAGGCTGGACCCAGTGTCCCAACCAGGGTTTAGAACATGAGGACAAGCTTGATGTGACTAAGGCTGGAATTACCCGAAAGTCAATGTGGGAGGGACCTTCAGGGACAAATCCCATTCTGGGATTGTTAGAAACCAGGCTGCATGCTAGCAACACCACAAACTGACGGAGAGAGGAACACCCTAAATCCATGTAAACCAGCCACGTGGGAGGGCTGTTCCAATGACATGGGTAGAGGGTTAACATGTGAGATTGCTGGGTAACTATCCTCAGGAAATGAAGGCCAGCTCCCCAGAGAGAAAACTAGAGGGACCCCTGCTCCAGCACCTCTGCTCATGACGGTTAATGCTCTGTGCACACGAGGGGGGACCCCCAAAACCTGGAATTTCTTTATAAAAAATTGTGTATTTATTCTTACACATTCAAAACTTCAGTCACTTTCAAAGTACTCTCTATTTGATGCAGTACGCTTATCAAGACATTTTTCCACTGCTCAAAACAGTTTTTGAACTTATTGATTTTGATGCCTTTTAGTGCTTCTGCCCTTTTTGTAATTTTTGTTGTTTCACCTCTTCCACATCGGCAAAATGTTTTGGTGTTGTTGCTTCACCTCTTCCACGCTGCCAAAATATTTCCCTCTGAGTATTTTTCATCTGGGGAAAACAAAAAAAAAAGTTGTTTGGGGTGAGGTCAGGTGAATAGGGAAGGTGGTACAGGGAATTCATGTCATTTTTTGTCAAAAACCACTGAACACTCAGCATGTTGTGGGCAGGTGTGCTCATAAATCACTCATCATGAAATGTGCAACTGTGTTGAAAAGAACTCCAAGAAAACTCACTGAAGCCGAAGGCATCCTCTCACAACAACTCCAGTTGGCACACCGATACAGATGGGCTCCTAGAATGCTCTCCTAATGAGGAGAGCCTGTACTAAGAGGGGCCCACCCTCCAGGAGATAACTCCCATTTGGGGGTTCCCCCCTTGTATGATAGCAGCAGACATATTTTATAAAATTCTATTTGCCATTGACTTGTAGCTTTGACTATCGATAATTAAATTGATTTATTCTGCCAAAAGTTGTCTTTCTTTGACAATCAGTCAGCATATTCCATGACCCTTCAAATGTTTAAAGGACATTCTAATACATGTTCTTACTGGCTTTCTCTTATTTGGAAAACTACCGTTCCCTCCCTTTCTTTGGTATGAATACGATTGAATGGGGACCATGCATATCCATCACACACACGGTGCCCAGCACGACAGTGAACTCCCGTGGGCCAGGGTCTACGTCTATTGTGTTGGTTACAGGTAATATACAACCAAACGTGCTGTGAGTTACTACATTCTCTACGCTGATAGCTAATAGTCCTTCTTCCTGCAATGTGCCTTGGCCTTTTGCACAACCAAATATGGCACCTTGTCCGAGTGAAGAACTACTTAGGCAGGAGTAATGAGCGGCAGAGGGGCAGCCTGGGTTTAGAGGCACGTGTGAGAACAGAGATGCAAAGAGAAAGAGCGAGATGTCAGAGGCGATCATGGGGAGTTATATTTTCATTTAAAATAAATAGCTCCTGGCAGGACACCAGGCACAAGGCAGATGCTCAAGTCACATTTTTAATGATGAATTAATAATAAAACATTCAATAATATCAATATATATGGACACTGCCACTTACTAACACTGCTCACAGGCACTCATGCCCACATTTCAGAATACTGGCAATCAAACTGAGTGTTGGCTAAAACTGTGCGCTAGGAGGAAGAAACATATTTGATTATTCACATGGTCCGTATTAATGCTAAAAGACAAAATCATTACGTCCTCACAGGTTTCCACCTCGTCCTTCCCACTTCTCTGGGCCCCTGCGTCCGCTCCTCTAGGAGCGACAAATGGCCTTCCCACAGGGCCCAACCCCCTGACAACCTACTGGCACTCGGCCTCCTTTCGCAAGCCTGACGGCGTTTCGCTTCCTCCTCAAGGCGTGTTCCATGCGTTCCATCAGAATTAATCACGCCTTCCTCAGCTCTCTGATGGCAAAGCTTGCATTTAGCAAATTAATTTTCTCACATACCTAGTTATTTATGCGCTTCTGTCCCGCATACGAGCTGAAGTTCTCAACGGTGTTGACTCTGCCGGCTCTGCACTCTCGCTGGGCCTGATTCAGGACCTTGCACAGAGAAGGTGCACGAACCGTGGTTGTGACACCCAGCGAATGGCACGCCAGGGACATGGCGTCAGCATTCCGACAGACCATGGTTGATTGCAAACATTTTGGCCATGAAAAATGGTATGCAGGATGTATTTTTCAAAAACTGAGACTAATTAAAATTAATTTTCTTCTGAGAGTCATTTTAGAATTTCATGAGCCCATGTGGTAATTAGGGACACTCAGGGGTATCACCAAACTTGGAGTTGGAGTCACTGTTCCATCAAACATGAGCCACTGAAGTTGCTCCCGTGTGGCTGTTAATATCACCGACTGCAAAATGTATCAGGTTTATTAAAAGAAAGTCTCATAAAGAGGTTTGCAAATAAAGTAGTGCTTATGCAATATGGATGGTGTGTGCTTCTGTCCCCTTAAGAGGAAGAGAATTAATAAACAGAATAAAGCAACCGTGTGTTTATTCTCAGGAGTGTCCTTCAAGGATGGCAACGGGAAGTGTAGAGCCCTTAATTCATGCATTTAAGAGAAATACGGCAGGAAGGGTTCGTGAGGAAGGGAGTCAGTTTCAATCTCTTCGGACTTGTAAGGCAATAAAAATGATGGCTCTGAGTTCACACATCAATTATACTGCAATCAATATTTTAATTTTAGTTCCACTGAAAAATAATTTTTCTTCTTCTTCTTATTCCCAATATGGTCCAAGGGGCTAAGCTCAAGCCAACCGGAATAGGAAAGAGCGAAGACCCGCACAGGTCCGAAGTCCCCCATCCTGAGTCGGGGGCCCTTAGAGGGAGGCCCTGGCGTGAAGGGGGCTTGAGTCACCCAGGGCTGCGGTGATCATAGTTACAGAGAACGGGGAAGGGCGACACTTCGATAAAGCGAACAGGCGAAGAGCTGGGGATTTAATTGCATGGATGACACACGGACCAAGTGAGACAGCTTTTCTATAAACCAGCGCTCTCCGGAGGGCGGGAGTTTCATTCTGACTGTCGTGTCAGGCAGAGGGAAAGTGTGGCCCCAGCCCATTTCGCTTCTCCCAGGAGGGAGGCAGATCTGGGCAGGGACAGGGGTAGGGTGTAGTGAGCGGAAGCCTGTGGCTTTCTGAGACGCCCACGTCTAGGAATCAGGCTTCCTGGCACCAGCTGCCAAGATGAACTTTTTGGACAAAGTCTGAAATAGCCTGAAGAACGCACCAAAATAATGAGAATCACTGCTTTATTGTTTAAGTGTTTAAATGTTCAGTCCTTCAGTCGTGTCATGCTACGATGCGACGATGGGAAGCGTAGGTGGTCCAGTAGCTGTCACCCCAGGGAGGATGAAAAAGATTTTATTCCCTAGTCTAAGAGCTGCTTTTAAGAGAAGATGCAGTATATAGGAAAGAATACAGGAAAAATTCAGCTTAGTGCATATTGTTAGGCTGATCACAAAACTCAGTATCAGAGGTTTCCTTACAGCCTGAGAGATAACTAAAAGAGGAGAATACAGCAAAAACCAACTCTAGAAATTAGAATAATTTAAGCTAATAAAAGACTCAATAGAATTTTAATATCTATTAAGTTATTCATCACCACTCTGTGTTCTAAAAGGAAAAACAAAGCACAAAACAAAACAATTGCTTCTATTATAAAAGGACTTCTCTTATTTTGCCAAACATTTACCATTTTGATAGCAGATTTTCTAATGTTGAAAATGCCCAATGCACTATTTAAAACTATTTCAATGGCATTCAATTCCCAATATGCTCAGAATGACTAATATATTTTAAAGCAATTAATTTTGTAAAAATGAAAAATTGGAAGCATCAAGAAAATTAAAACGGTGCTAATTAATTTCCACTGTTTGGAGAGAAGAAAGTGGGGATCTTATTTCAAAGGTGTTTAGTAAGACATTTAAAAAATGTTTCTGAATATCTACTATTAATTTAATAACATCATGAGGTCTGGGAATGAATATTACATTATTAAATGTCCCTGAAAAAATCTTGTTGATTTTGTTTCATAATCAGTCTGTTTGCTTGCAGCTCTGTGTGATCCTTGGTCAATCCTCAAGGAATCCATGGTGAGAATCAGAACTTGTAACAACATAGATGTAACAATATCATTTTTAAACAACATGCAATGTAGCCAGTACTCATGGAATTTCAGGAGCGGAGAGACTGTCCGATCCCATCCCCAGGCTTACTTGTCCTAGAATCGTCACGATTGTCTCCAGTCAGCATGTTCCCTTCCACGACCACGTTTTTTAAAAGATGTTGCATACATATATTTTTAATTGAGGCGTAACTTACAGAATGGAATTCACAAATTCTAAGTGTACTATCCGATGTGGTTTCATGTGATATAGAGCTATGTAATTGCTACCCAATCAAGATATAGAATATTTCCCCTTCAAAATGATCTTTTACCTTTCTAGGTAATATCTAGGGCATTCCTTCTTCTCAGTTCTAGCACAATAGATTAAATTTATCTGTTCCTGAGCTGTTCATGAATGGAATGATGTGGTGTGTACTGTTTTGTGTCTTAGTTTTTGCTCATTATTGTTTTTGAGATTCCTGAATGATGTTGCATGAATCAGTAGTTGTCTTCTTCTCCCTCTTCCTCTCCCCCTCCTTCCTCCCCATCCTTCTTCTTATACTGCTGAGAAGTATCGCCTTATATGGATATATGACCATTTGTTTACCCTCTCTCCTAATAGTGGACAGTTTGGATTGTTTCTGGTTTTTCCTTACCTCAAATACAAAAGTTATAAACATCCCTTTACAAGTCTTGTTGTGGTTTCATGTCTTTATATTCCTAGGAAAGGAGTGACTCAGTAGATGTATGTTTAACTTTATAAGAAACTAGCAAAGGATTTTCCAAAGTGGTGGGGCCATTTTAAATTCTCACCAGCAAGGCAGTAGAGTCCAAGGGATACACATCTTCATCAGAAGAGAGTTGTTTTCTGAGAAGATAAGAATTCTGCAACAGTAAGGGATAGTTAATGAGTTCCTCTTTCTGGGAAATTGCCAAGCTCCTAATTCTTATGATTTAAAGTGATGAAATCAAAGACACTGAAATTGAGAATAGGCTGACAGTCACCAGAGGGGAGAGGGGAGGGAATTTCAGGGGGAAAGGGGAAGGGTTTAGAGCAAAAAGTATAAAAGACACAGGAACAAAAACTAGGGGGCTGGAAATGCAAGGGAGGTGGGGAGGGCTGGGCGGTGGGCTGGGATGGGAGTAAAAGACAGAAAACTATACAAGAACAACAATTAAAATAAAAAAAATAAAGTGATGAAATCTGACATTCACTTTTACAATAGAAAATGTCTTATCCAATTAGAAGATGGATGAGAATTTCACACAAACTTGGGGTGCTCTTAACTTTCATGATCGAAGTAAAGAATATGTTTCTCTCCAGAGCAAAGAAAATATTTCTCTCTGGTGCTTTCTCCCTCAGGGAGTCTACATAAATGACCATTTTTTTTTTTGTATATTGATCTAATTTTAGGAAGATATTGGGAGCGAGAGATAAACAAAAAGTATAGAAATAATAAAAAATACTTTGAATAATAAACATAAGTTGCTGTGAGTTCATTCCTAAAACCTAACTAATCTCCTAGCTTGACTTTATGAAACTTTGTAATATTCTATTGCAATACAAATATCAGAAAGCCTACTAATAACTCCTTCACTCTGCCCAAAGCTTCCTTTCAATTTGGTCCCATTTACTCATGCACAAAAGAGTTCTGATTAAGTATTTATTTCATTCTGCGCATTTAAAACTAGCAAAGTGTTAGGAACTGTCTATCACCACTCTCTCAATTTCTATTAGTTATTAAAAAACACCCAACACATCAATGAGATGACTTCTTGAATTGCTAAAATAGAAGAAAAAAACTTATTGATTTAAGTTTTCAGTCATGTATTAGAGCAATAAAAAAAACAATTTTGATTCAGTTTATTCTTTTCACTTCCGGCCTCTTTAAAAACCTCACATTCTCAATAATTTTCACTTTCTGCTTACATGCACAAAAATACGCTTCAATTTTTCTGATAAAGAGGAAGTTAATCACATTAATTTACTTTATTATTAAGCCAATTTAAAATTAATCGACACTTTTATTTTTTTATTAGGTTCTAATTGGAAAAATATACATAACCACTGCCTCCTTTTCCTTGACTAAAACATGAATAATGAAAGTAACTATCCACTCAAATTCTGGCATGTTGCATTCCCAGAGGTTTCACATGCTATGAGTATGAAGTATAACGGTTCTGTTCCTTAGCTGGGCTTTCAGATGTATTTACGAATATAGAGGACACCGTGGGGTCAGATGGCTGTTGAGTATTTACAGTTCGACAGCTGGCTTCAGGGCGCGGATACTGGAGTCCGCATACTGGGTCCGAATTTCAGCTCTGCCACCTGACAGCTGCGCTCCCTTGTTACATGTGTAACAGACACAACATATTTTTTCCCTATACCTTCGTTTCCTTGTCTGTGTAATGTAGATAAAAAATGGCTGGATCACTGATATTCTTGAGAATTAAATTAGTATGTGCACTACATATAATACTCAGCGCTTAGTTTAGATAACATTTAAAATCATTTGTCTTTATACTAGTTTACTTAAATTTAAATCTTTTTAGATGTTTTTCATGTTAGACTCACCCATTATTCTTAATTAATGCGTGGTATATTATAGTTATGATACAGCATAAATTACTTAGCCATTCCTCTATTAATGAATTGTTAAAATACTTCCAGTACTGGCCCTAGCTGGTGTGGCCCAGTGGGTTGAGTGCTGGCTTGCAGACCAAAGGATCGCTGGTTCGATTCCCAGTTCGGGCACATGCCTGTGTTGTGGGCCTGGTCCCCAGTAAGGTGTGAACAAGAGGCAACCACACATTGATGATTTTTCTCCCTCTTTTCTCCCTCCCTTCTCTGTCTAGAAATAAAATAAGTAAAATCTTTAAAAAATACTTCTAGTATTATACTATTATAAAAAATGCATATTTGCATTACTTGTCACAGTGTTCAATTTTTTTTGTAGTGTAGATACAAAAAGAGCAAAGATGTTGCACATTGTGGAATGTATAATCTGAATTTCAGCATATTGCAACCAAATTGTTCTTATACCCACAATATAGGGAAGTATTCCTTTTTTCTACAGTTGCCCACACTTGACAGAAACTTTAGCTTTTGGAAATCATGAGTTTCACTCTGTATTTTTAATTAATGATGGATTTTATTTTATAGTTTTCACTTTTTTTACTTATCTGTATGTTTTGTGTCCCTGTTTTGGCCAATTCATCAACAGGTTGTTTATTTAATTTTATTGTTATACAGGTTTTACTTGTATATTTGGATAATAATCCTGTATCTTCCCTGTGTGTTGCATATACTTGCTCCACAGTCTACTCCTTCATCTGTAAACTGGTGGTATTTTAAACAAAGAAGTTACAATACTGATACAGATACCCTTATTAACTATAACATGTCAGTGTATGTGTGTGTGCATGTGTTTGCTTGCATGTGCATGCAAACACATACCTGGACATTTTTTTAAATTTCTGAGTTTTTGATAAAGAAGGATAAAATCACCTGTTGCTAAATTCACTGTCTTAAAATACAAGACATGACAATTTTTGTGTTTATTATCGAGGTTGTTGTGGTCTGAATGTATGAGAAAGCAAAAACTTGTTTTAGCGTGTAGGACTTCTAAATAAACAGACTTCTCCCCCCAAAAATGTAATAGAAAATTGGTTTTGGAATTTGCTTGCATCTAATTCTTTTTCATATTCATGTATTATTCTCCACACGTTCAAATATAAGTGACATGTATGCCACACGCGGAGTGGCATCGCCGGGGGCCATGCTGAAACCCTGGGCCTGCCCGAATGGCACAAGCACTTAGACGGTTGACTTTCCTCCGGTTCGTGAAGCTAGGTCAAATCCTGTCTAAAGAAGGGCTTTTCATTAAGGCTATGTCTCGACATTTACAAAACTATGAAAAATGGTTTGTATATTAAATCACGTAAAAAGCCCTCTCAGTCAGTTTTGGGTAACTAACCATCCCAAGACTTGGTGGCTACAAAGAACAATGATTTACTCTTGCTTATTTATCTGAGAGTCAGCTAGAGGCCAAAAGATTTAAATATCCAATCGGCCAAAGGGAATCACATGGCCGTGTCTGCTGGGACGGACACTCCCTCCATAGTACCACGTGGAGCAGAGTAAATATTGTTCAATGGTACCCACCTATTACAGAGAGTCAAGGTGGACATTTCTGGTCCTTTGGGTTGAAATATGACAATGAAATTGTTAGTCAAAACTGCATTTGTTAAGAATAAATTTGTTATAATTATTAAAAATACAAATAAGGATAAGTGAAGAAAATTTAACCACAAAAAATTATTAGTCAATCTTTTTCCTTCTTACACTTGCATTATATATGTATGTATATGTGCATATATACATATATGTATATAATCAGTGTTTTTTAATAATTCATCTAATAAATGAAATGAGAGCTTCTCTATTTCATGACATATAATACCCACATAATATTTATGTAACATGATTTATTTTGTTATTTGTGACAAAGAAATAATGTTCACTTATCATACTTCTTTTTAAATACTTATTGAAATTACTCAGTTGAAAAATAAGTGAGTATGCCTATCTGTACGTCTCAAATTACTACTTAACATTCTGTAATAAGGTATAGGGATAAATGAGCAATTGCCTTTGGGCTGCTGTGAGGTACTCTCAAATCATTTTCATTTTAAGTAGTGATGATCTTTTGTCCAAATAAGCCCAGAATGAAATACATATTCAAGCTAATGATTTTGTCCACTTTGAAAAGTAACAGAAGGATCATGTTAACATTTGCCTTCAGAAGTAAAAAATATTCCATATAAAGGACAAATGTGGTAACTTTCACCTCAGTTATGCTGGTCTTCCTTTGCCTTCCCCTGACCTGCTAACTAAGGCACTAGTTCAAATAGTTGTGTGTGTGTGCACGTGTGTGTGTTTTCAGAATTATAGGACTATGACCCATGCAATAGTAAACATAAAAAGTGCAAAACTGTAACTGTTCCCTATTTTTCCTTAAAAGAGTTGGTGGCTAGTTTTTGTCTAAAATATATTTGTGATAAATATATTAAATCATCACAATAAAGATTTCAAACTCTACCTGAGAAGCAGGCCATGCAGGACATGCATGTACCAGGGACTTTTTTTATAGCACTAAGCTAATTACAGCATTTTGCTGGCTCATTGTATCATATCTGTAAAATAAAGCATTTCAGATAAAATTTCCTTTAGATATTTTTGGAAGACAACTAAAATATTGACTTCATAATTGCAATTAATTAATTTTGGAAAAACCAAGTTTTTTGCTGGTACTGGGTTAGCAACGAAAGAGTCATTTCTTCATTTATCCGCTCAATTAGTGTTACTTTTCTTTATTCACCCATGCATGTATTTAAAAGATATATCAATTGTATTATTGGTGAGATTCTTTTAACATATACTGGGGCTTAGTGGTCAACCAAGCAGGCATGGTATTTAACTTTGAAAACCTTAGTCCAGAAGTAGTGAACAGCATTAAGTTAATAATCACACTGGTTAACTCTTTGAGGCAACAATAGGTAACAAGTTCAGAGATTGTCAGCTTGCAGTAGGAGGCACCTAACTTATTCCAGGGGACAGACACGTGTTGTTTCCTCTGCTGGTACAAGTCCCTTGAACACTGCGCACAGGACTTAAAGGTTAGAGTTCCCTGTTGCTCCTACTATTTCACGTCAAATACCTGACTGCTGATGAATCCCGTTGCTTAAATCTCCTTCAGAAACACAGTCTTGTGTCTACAATTCCCAAAACCAACAGCTGTGTGTATGTTTTTTTAAATCCATTATGTGGCAAAACCAGAGATACTGGATTCATTAGGTGGCAAAACCAAACTGACAAATGCAGTTATTTCCAATTAAAAAGAATATTTACTTGTTTTCCTACTTAATTACAAGAAGCATCTGCAGACCCCTCTAGGGGTATTACTTGATTTATGCACCGCTCTGAAAAATTCTTAATTCTGAAACACTTCTGCTCCAGGGATTTGAGATAAGGGGCTGTGGACTTGTATCATTATGGTGGTCACGGAAGAGAAAACTCCGTCTTCTAGGCCCTAAAATCTGCCGTTTTGGTATTCCACAGAATTATTGGAATATCACCCATGTAATAGTAGACATAAAAAGTGCAAAACTGTAACTGTTCCCTAATTTTCCCTAGAAGAGTTGTTAGAGAAAAATTTACCAGATGATCGTACAGATTTCCTATAGCCCTTCCTCCACACCCCACCCTCTCTACACATTATTCATTCTAATTACATAACCAACCCTGATACATTACTAACAAAATCCATAGTTCGTTCGTATTTCCTTAGCTTTTGCCTGGAGTCTTTCTGTCCCAGCATCGCGCCCAGCACACCACTTGAGTCTAGCTGCAGTTTCTCCTTGGGCTCCTTTCAGTTTCCATTTTCAGAGACTTCCCTCGGTTTTCACACCATTGACAGTTGCGTGGAGGATGGGTCGGGTGTGACGTAAGACGCCTCTCCACTGACATTGTTCTGATGTTTTCTTGTGATTAGCCTGAGACTGGATCTGGAGAAAGCCTGTGAAGGTGAAGTGCCGCGTCAGGACACCCTATCAGGGCGCACACCAATGGCGTGATTGGTGACTGTCCATGTGGACCTCGCATACCTCCTGGGGGCAGTGTTGTCAGCGTTCTCTACTGCAAAGTGATGTCTCTCCCCTCCTTTCTCTACTGTACTCTTTGGAAGGAAGTCACGTAGACAGCCAACACTGAAGAAGGGGTGTTCTGGTCTCCTTCCTTTAGGGAAGAATAGCTACAACATTTTTAGATATTAGCACCAAGCTCTGGGTGCTAAGTATACTCATTGCTACTGGCTCATTGCTACTGGGGTGTCATTTCTTTTAGGTCCTCTCAGCACAGAAATGTATGGAGTATAATAATCCACATATACATAAACATATATACACACACATATATATATTTCTATATTAACCATTGGTCTACATTAAGTCAAACATGAGCTCTTCAACAGGTATTTTGGGGCAGCCATAAGAAAATGTCACAGACTTAGTGACTTAAGCAACAGAAATAAATTTTTTTCTCACAGTTCTGGAGTCTAAAATATCAGCTGTCAGCACTGGTAGATGACAGAAGGGACAACCCATCCTCCCGCTACTTTACAGACTTCAAGACTGATTTTGCAGAGCCACTGGTCATGGTCAGTCTTTTATATGAACCTATGCACCCCAATGTTCATAGCAGCACAATTTACAATAGCTGAGTGCTGGAAGCAGCCTAGGTGCCCATCAGTAAATGAGTGGATCAATAAACTGTGGTACGTTTACACAATGGAATTCTATGCAGTAGAAAGAAAGAAGGAGCTCCTACCCTTCGCAACAGCATGGATGGAACTGGAAAGTATTATGTTAAGTGAAGTAAGCCAGGCGGTGAGGGACAAATACCATATGATCTCAGCTGTAAGTGGAACATAATTAACACAACAAACGGGCAAGCAAAATATAGCCAGAGACATTGGTTGACAACAAACTGAGGGGAGTAACCAGAGGGGAGGGGAGAGGGAAATAATGTGGGAAAGAAGGAAAAGGGATGTAAACGAACATGAATGAGGGACCCATGGATGGAACCAAGGGAAAGTGGGATTGAGGGTGGGAGGTTGGCGTGGCTAAGGCAAGGGAAAGTGGAGGTGGGAAAATGGAAATAACTGTATTCAAACATCAGTAAAAAAAGTAAGAAAAAAAAAGAAGAGAAGTCAATTTGTGAGCCCTGGTTCCTTCTTTCTAGTGCGTTTCATACCCTGTGCAGGCTGAGAATATTTCAACCAAATATAACTAAGCCACACCCAATTCTCAATTTCTGAATGTGTTATGATGATGTTTACATGATTTTTCTATATTTACATGAGATGACCAGCAGTTACAAAGATTTTAAACTTCTACAGAAATTGATAATGAAAAAGATCTCCATGCAGGTAATTGCTGCTAAGGTTATCTTTATCCAGAAAGGTTTTATTATGTACCAAAATAGTGTTTTACATACAAAATTAGTGTCAGTATAATATGCCTTTTCTCCTACAAAAGTAATCTACACCAAAAATGTATAAGCTTTCAAAAAGATGCACAAAACAAAGTCAAGACTATCATATACTTGAAAAACAAACGTAAGAGAAGAGAAATGATGAAATTTCCACCCTTAGAGTTTGGTTGAGAATCTGAATTTCAAGTTAGGCTGTGAATTTGACAATCATGAAAACAGCTACTCTGGTCTGATCTACTAGTACATAGATCAGTTTAATGAAAGAATAAAGAAAACATATTTGCAGGTATTTCATGCAAGGAACAATTAATAGAAATAGAAAAACATTTCAAAAAAGATTGTGAAATGGACTTGCTTTAAATTATTTCCTAAACAAGGACATCAATATACGGAGGATCTGTACATAGTGAACATTTATTTCTCCTCCCTCTCTCTCATGGCCTCTGTAAGTAATAATCATAACAACAGTAACAATAGTAACAGTAACGAAAGGTACCATACTAGACCATTAGAGGCCGTGCCTCCCTGACCCCTGGAGCTATGGCATCACATCAGGGGATCAGACTTGTGGCTGGAGCTCTGTCCTGGGAAGCTAGACATCAGCGCATTTGGGTGGATGCTTCAAGGCCTTCGTACTTCACGTCCCCCATTGGGCCCCAGCTCCCTGATTGGCCAATCCTGTTATTTTATCATGAAACTTCTTAGCGATGCCTTGTATTCCAGAGCTTAAATATTTAAGAGTTTTAAAACACTTTTCTCACAGTCTATTAAGGCATACTTATTCATAAAAACATAAATGATATTCCAATTCTACTTTTAGTCAGATGAGACTAATGCAATTAATTATGATGGCTTCAATCCGGGATGAATTTGTCCTTTCCTTTTACTTTGCTCTCTGTCTCTCTCCTTTCCTCTCCTTTGCTTTTCTTTTTTCATTATTGAATCACCAAATTTTTATCACTGTGCCCCATGATGAAGCTATCACTTAATTCACTATACTGGGATTTTCAGCTCTCTCCTCTTCATTTTGTTGTTTGCTCAATCACTTACTTGTTCCGTCATTTTCAGTCAGGTTCCCGTTTAGTGATTTTGGAGCATTTTAAGTCTCAGCATTAGTAATACAGACTTTTCTTGATTATGTTTAAAGAAGAGCTTCCTAACAAAGATCCCTGCCAAGAACCTGATGACAGTTACTGACCACAGCCACTGTGACGGCTCGCAGCTCAGAGAATGGAAACAGCCATGAGAAATGAGCCTGACCTGCTTCCGGTCTGCCTCTGAGCGCTCCTGGACTCCTGTCTTTCATTTGCTTACTACTTAGGAAGGTCTTGTCAATGATTTCTATTAACAGGAAATCCAACATTCACAGTGGAGACCATTTTCAGGCCCACAAGGCCGAGATTCACTGCGCGTCTTTCACTGTTACCGGATACAGGAGGGGTGTGAGCCGCTGAACCTTTCTACTCCTGCTCTTGTGTGGGCTTCAAGTACATCATGCAACACCATGGTGAGATAAGTGTGATATTCAATAAACTAGGGAAGAAAAAAATATTGCAAAAACAAGTTTTCTGCCATTACAAAAATAAAATGCACTGCTTATCTAAAAGTATTAGATATGAGAAGAATGTTACAGGCGCTGAAAGTCTCAGCAATTACATATATCACAGAGATCCGCTGATAATATTGGTGCATATTTCCAACCTGTATTGCGTGTGTGCTTGTGTGTGCACTCTCTACAGTTACATCGCAAACTATACACGTATATATCTCACAAACAGGTCATTCGACATACTGATTTGTGATCTTTAGCAATGTAATAAGATGTCTTTCCACATGAATAATTATAGCCTATCATCTGTTTTCAGATATGTATTAGCTTCCAGTTTATATACTGTAATATATTTAATTATAACCATTTGATTTACATTTAAGGCACTTCTAATTTCCAATTATTGTTGACAATATTTCCATAAACATTCCAGTGCATATGCATTATGGTTTTGACGCTGTTTATGTATCCTGAGAGAATTTTCTAAACTAATTGGTAAATAAAATGGACATATTTACATTTTCGATGAGTTACATTAAATTTAAAAGGTTTTCTTACTTACACATCCAGGAGCAGTGTGGGAAAAACATCTGTTCCCTGACCTCCTCTTCAGAATTGTGTGCTCAAACTTTGATTGGCTTTCAATTTTCTTAGGAAAATCTGTAGCTAATGGCGTTCCTGTTGAGCAAGATGACACAACTATTTTCATATTTGTCGTTTAAATTATTTTCTTTTGGGCTTTGCCTCTTCACATGGTGTACATTTTTCTTAGAGAGTTATGAGAGATCTTTACAGAAGAGTAACACCAATTCTTCATGAGTTATATACCTCACAGATGTTTTCCCAATCTATCCTTGGGGCCATATTTGTCCTTTTCAACAGAAGTTTTAAATTTTTACATTGTCAAGTTCATGCACTTTCACATTTATGAGATTTTCTATGCAAATGTCCTAAAAATTTTAGCTGGATTTTGAAATTTTTAATGTTTCCCATTTTAAATTTGAAGATAAACTGATTTGTTTGGAGTGTGAGAGGATGTGGGTGGGGAGTGGCTGAGGTTGGTAGAAATCTAGCTCAGTGTAGAGACCACTTCCAAACTGTAATAGTTAGGAAGAAAATTGGTTCTAGCCAATTTTTCTAGTCTCACCCAATTAAAAGACTGATGAGAAGAATGGTGGAGGAAAGACTTCCGAGAACGTGATGGTGGCTGTTCTGGAACTAGCAAATTATGTCCTTTGCTTTATCAAGGTAGAAAAATAATAACAACAACAACAACAAATGCAGCCACTTAGCACTGGTTTAACCTAAGGAATCTGTCAGCTTACAAATCAGACTTACACAACACACAAATAGGATGAATCTTCACTAATAATTCCAAGGTTATAGGTTATCAAGACTTCAGAAAAAGTAGGTTGGAAACTGGACAGGTCCTTCTTTCTAACATCAAACACATTTTCTCTGGTGCAGAGTAGATGAGATTTGCGCATGAGGTGGGTGGTAATGGCCACACCCCAGAGGCTATTTAGTCTATGAAATATCTTCATTTCATATCTCAGCTTAGGCAACATTTTCCTGAGAATCATGCCTCGTAAATTCATAGATTCTGGATTATGATTATATAGCATAAGCACTCTTTGAATAGGGGTATCCTAGTATGAGCAATCCACAATAAGGACCTTATTCCTATCAAATAGCATTAATCTATTTGCCTGGAGGTCTATTTCTCACATTAGCGAGAAAATTAGACCAGTCCCCTGATAGTATCCCTTGGTCAAGGAGGTGACTAGATCATAAGATGGTCACTTTAACTCCATCCTTCCCAGGGCTGGCCAATGCACCTGCAGCACAGACAAGTTTATAATGAGTGAATTTGATGTGCTGGGGGAGTTATCCAAAATCCAAAATTCAGTGGGGTAGGCATAGAGAGCAGAGGTAGAGAAATGTGTCGGTTCATTAAAGAAGATTCTAAAAATATTTTTAAACCATCAAAATATTCCAAAAGCACTTTACCTATAATAAATCAGCATTGGCCATAAAATTTAGAGTTCATCCACTTTAGACAGTCATTTTAGATCCTGCCTCTAATCACTTGTCACAAAAGACAAGTATGTAAATGTAGTTATATTAGTTGTAGAAGAATGTGAATTAAAACAGATTATAAAAGAATTATCAAATTCATAGGTTAGTATTGCCAAATTTTTTAGCAATACAGAGATTTTTATCAACAAATCTATTTGGCCTAGGAATACTTTTTTGTCTACAAACAAGAAATACTGTGAAATATGGATTTTCCAAATTAAGTTATAAACAGAAGATTGAGAAATAAAGAATAATTACAAATATCTCTTTGATCTGAAAAAAATAATCTCTCCAAGGAGAAAAGAGAGTTCTACCTGTGGCTAACAAAAGTCAAGTAGACTTTTTTTTTCCCCAACAACAGTTTAATAGCATCATTTTGGACTTTGGTTATTATTTTTGCAGGTACCTTGGTTTCTCCTCTGAATTATAACTGCACTAAAGGAAATGAGAGGTGGGCCAGCACTACTCTGTCTAATTTCCTTTGATTTTCTTCTTCAACACTCACTTTTTCCTGTGCACCTTTGCTCCACGTATTTTCTTTGTGTCGCCGCACAAGCTGTGGGACATAATGAGTGGCGTTTTAGCACCATTCTGTCCCCTACTCCTGGTCTACAAATCACAGCAGAGTTGCTAACAGCTTGTGACTGACAATCTTCCTTGATAGACAATCTGTGATCCTTTCAGCCTTTTACTAATAAGCTCATTAGGCGAGAATGGCTAGAAAGCGTTTCTGGGATAGAGCAATGAACTGCAGCAAATTCAGTGCATGTCTGGCCACTCCAACTTTAGAGAATCAATCTTCCCTCAATCAAAACTTTGTCAAGTCCTGCTGGATGTCTGCCGAAGGTCACTTTTTCTTTTCAATAAAAGTTTGTTGGAAAAATATCAAGGAAGCTTTCTAGTCTAATGTAAGTCAAGGGAACATTTTTCTACATCAGAATTGTGAGCAAACACACGGCTGTTTTCTCCATTGCCCCATGTGCTGGGCTTTGCCATGGCAGGCCTGGTGAACCAGCACAGACGTCTTGCATCTGAAATAGTGGACGGTGTTTGCACAGCACTGAGCATGGCCTCTGGTCTCTGCTGAGGCTTCTGACTCAACTCAGACGATAAACAGCCGACTTCAGGAATAATAGCTGAAGTTTTCAAGGCTCCTCTTTCAAGAGCTAATAGAACAAGTAGAAAGAAACAAAAAGGTTGTACAAGTTTTGAATATTATTATAAAGCACCTTTCCCCAATTGATGTTAGAGCAAACCACACCCAGCAATACACATTCTTTTCAAGTGTGCATAGACCTTATGCAAATGTAGGCATATTCCGGGCCATAATACAAGGCTGAATGCATTCGAAAGGATTTCATCCATGTGAAGTACCTGCTGTGATGATAAGTTATTAAATTAGACATCAGTAACAAAAAGAGCTCTAGAAAATATCCAACTATCTGGAACTAACACACTTTTAAATAACACATACAATAAAAAGGAAAACAAAATAGAAATTAGAAAGTGTTTTTGACATATAGGAAATGGAAACACAACCTATTAAACTTTCTGGGATGCTGATAAAACAGTATTTAGGGAGAAAAGTTTTAACACTAACCACCTACATTAAAAAGGAATAAGTCT
Source organism: Anoura caudifer (assembly GCA_004027475.1). NCBI lineage: Eukaryota > Metazoa > Chordata > Mammalia > Chiroptera > Phyllostomidae > Anoura > Anoura caudifer. Next base: position 112,431 of record PVKU01001277.1, read on the forward strand.
TAAACCACTGATGGCAAATTCTAGCTAATATAACTAGGAAATGAAGAGCACATTAAACCCAAAGTAAATAAAACAAAGGAAATAATAGAGATTAGTGTAATAATCAATAGAATAGAGAATAGAAAAAACATAGAGAAAATCAGTGAAACCCAAAGCCTTTTTTTTTCCTTGAAAAAATCAATAAAATTAATACACCCATTTTTTCTTTCAGGAAAAATGTACACATTTGTCAATATCAACAATGACAGAATTTATATTCCTCCAATTTCACAGATATTAAAAGAATAATAAAGTAACATTTAATCAAATTTATAACAACACAGATGAAATAGCCAACTTCCTCAATAGAAAATTTCAATTATAAAGCTTACATGCAGAATAAATAATGTATATCTTAAATAAATTCCATTTATTCTTTAGTCCTGTATACTAAAGAAATTAAAATGTAATTACAGATCATCCCTCAACGAGATGTCTTCATTGGTGAATTCTATCAGGCTTTTTTGGAAATAACAATACCAATCATATACACTCTCTTCCAGAAAATTGAAGAGCAGGGAATACTTTCAAATTTGCTGTGTGAGACCAGCATTATTCTGGTACCCAAACCAAAGAGATTAAAAGAAAATAAAACTAGACCAATAGTCAATATGAACATGTAGAGGCATAAATCCTTAAGAGAGCAAATCAGGAAACATAAAAATATTTCCATTTCAAAGGAACTATTATGAAAGAAAAAAGGCAAGCTACAAAAAAGGAGAAAATATATGCAAATTATATTTAAATAAAAACTTGCACTAAAACTGCATAAAGAACCCTCCATTTGTTGTTGAAAGACACACAACCCAAGGGACCTCTAAAGGTGTTTTTAGAGGTGTTCACCATCATTATTCATTAGTGACATGAGTACTAAAACCACCAGGAGATACCACTTTATACCCATTTATTGTAGCTAAAAAGGAAAGAAAACAAAAATATTGACAAAAATATGGATAGATAAGAACCCTCATGTATTACTGGCAGGAATAAAGAATGGTGCAGCCGGTTTAGAACTTTCTTAAAACACCAAGCATATATTTGCAATAAAAACCCAGCAATTCCAGTCCTAAGAGTTTACCCAATAATAAATAAGTAAATAAACAAATATAAAAACAATATGCCCCCACAAAGATTTGTATGAATTCTCACAACACCATTATTCCTAACAGTCTCAAAGCAGAAATAACATGAGTGTCCATCAGGCGATAAATGCATAAACCCCATGCAATATGTCCAGGCAATGGAATAACATTCAGCAATAAAAAAGAATGGGTTTCTGGTCAAGGCTACAATGTGGGTGAACCTAAGTATATTATGTGAGGTACCAAGAAGAAAAAAAAAATTTGTAAAGGACTCAAAAGTAAATGTTTTAGGCTCCACAGCCACATACAATCTCTGGAATATGGGTTTTTTTTTCTTTCAGTTTCTACAAACATTAAGATGCAAAAATTAGTCTTAGCTTACCTGCCACCAGCTTTATTGAGCTGTGGTTTGCCATTCCCCATGCTTACGAAAACCCGCAAAGGTCAAAAGACTCTCTATAGTGTGCAACCCTAGTGTAAGAGAACAGGCAGGAAAGGCAATACAGCTGAATACGCCCATTCGTGCAAAAGGAAATCCAGGAAGGATGAGCCAGTATCCAAGGAGATGGGTTCTCTGTGGGGAGTGGGCGGGGCACTTCATTTTTTACCTTTCCAGAGAATTCCAACTTTTAGAATCATGCTAATCTTTCCCACACAAAAGTAAAGTAAAATCAATAATGAAGGTGGGGAGCTAGCAGAATGCAAGCGCAAACAAATAATCCCCAGTATATTTAAAGTGAACAACATAACTATGATCAGTGAGAAGAAAAATTAAACCCAGGTATGTTCTAGAAACAGTCTATTGTCTACATACCCTCAGGCAAAAGACACAATGACCTCTAAACAAATATGTACTTTTTCTGTGACTCTGAGATGATTTCTAAAAAGCAATTTAAAGAATAAAGTATTTATGAGGCATTTTAGATAATTTTCAAAGAAATTGGCATAGTTATCACAGAGAGATAACCAGCAGATTATATTATCTGGACCCCAAACAATTTCCTAGTTTGTGATTCAGGCAGCTCTTAATTTTTAGTGGTAGTGTGAGACAGGAATATTAATAGATATAACATATTACATAAAGTTATTTCAGTTTATCATTTCTTTTCTTTCTACTGAACAATCCTGTCAGGTGTTTTAGAGGCAAGCAAGACTGCAGGATGGTAACAAATTGAAAATTTGGGATAAGTCAAGTCTGGAAGTGAAATTTGCAAGTTCTACTCATCAGATTTGGAATCCTAGATAATTTACATAACCTTTAAGAACCTCAGCTTCTCTTCTATAAATTGTTATGAATAATCTTTTAGGTTAGAGGCTGCAAGCATACAATTTAATAATTAATTTCAAGCTCCAAGAATAAATCAAAGTATATGTGGGGCCTTTGGGCCGTGAAAATTATTTTCATTGTTTGTATTTGTAAGCAGGTGAGAAGATTGCCTCATCCCCTTTTCAGCTGCTAATGAATGTATTTTAGTAAAAAAATAAAAATGGGAACGGCACATGGAAAGACTAAGGAAGCCTGTAGGATTCAATCCAAGGCTCAGAAGGAGAAAGGAAGAAACCATCTCTTTCGCTGACTAAGTACTCTCTTCAATCTGCCTCAAGAGAAAAGCATTTGGAATGAAAGGGTTTGGGCAGGAACAGAGAAGAGAGTGTGAAGAGATAAAGTGTTTTTACGTGAAAAATCTGTTCTATAACTTGTAAGGAAAGCGATGTCAAGGGATGAAGTAATGAAAATTTCTTTAAGCCAACAAATGATAAATTGCCATAAGAGCTTTTTAGCTACAACACCAGGTTTAATCATGTTGGGAACAGAAAGGATCCCGAATGCATAAAATTCGCCTTAACCAAAATGAAATTCCACCATCCAGTGTGATTGCTCTGTATGTGGGGAGGTGCAAACTGGAATATTTATGAGACTTCCATTGTTAAATGACAATGTGATTGCTAGAAAAATGACGAAACACGCAGTTCACAAAAGAAGTCATCTAGGCCTCTTACTCTTGGGGCCTTGCGGAAGTTTGGAGGCACAGGTGCACTCCTGGGAGGCCAGGGGAATGAGACACGCTGTCCTGGAACCAGAGGAATGTCATTGTCCTACGTCTCTGAGACTCGTGTTTTTCACCTGTGAAAAGGTGAGGTTAGAATAGAGGTCTCAGTGCCTACTGCCTAAAGGCCTGTTCTATGTAAAGATGAGTAAGAAATTCTCATAAACCATGTGAGGTGCTTCTTAAAAATAGATCAAATTGATTTTTAACAATGTTCAAAATAAATGTATTCCAGGAAATAAATAATGGGATGAAGAGACAGCTCAACAGATCGCCCTGCACACATAGTGTGATCACATTAAAACAATAAAAAAAGGACTTTAGAAAGACAGACTTCTAGATAGAAACAGTTGTTGCCATACAGCAAGATTATCCGTGATAATTTTTTTTCACCTTTTGCTTTTGTCTGTTGCCTCAGATTCATTATGTAGTAAAATATGCAGACTCGTCCTTCACTAAAATCTATCATCACTTGAAATCTGTAACATTGATGATCATGGTACTTCAATGGTATTTTAACAATGGCACAAAGCAACGTATATGGAAAACGTAGTGCAGTTCAATAACAAATATACGCGTAAAATATCAGGTCCTTTTATCCTACTCGAAGCTAATGCTACCCCTTTGTGAGTCATTTCCAGCACTCTTAAGACGTGCCATCCAGTCTTAGACAGCATCAGTTTCTAGAACTTTACCCTTACAAATAGCCTGACTGTTCTACGGAACTCTCAAGGTTCCTTAACCCACAGTATCTCTCTTCATAATCCAGAGTCCGGCCATACTTTGCCCGGACCAAATAAGCTGTGCTCTGGTGCGTTATACCTCTTTTCAGAGGTACCATAGTGATGAGAAAAGAACCCATCGAATCCTCTCGTTTTGTTTCAGAGTCTACAGGAAGTTAAACTGATACCCTAACCTCAGAAATAAGTTACACACACAGTAGAAAGTAAGGAAAAAAAATAGGAGTCCATTTGTTGGAAGGAACTTCACCATCCTCACGGAAGTAATAGCTTAAAGTTGGTGTTTAGTCCCGTAGCTATAGTAACGTAGATGCTCCACTTCCTGCAGTGGCCATGAGGACTTCTGGTGCCACTTCAGGATCACCAGACAAGTCCCCCCAGCCTCAAGGATGGGAGAGAAATAGGAGTGCTTTCCTTTGGTCTCTCAGTCCCCCAACACCTTTGCCATTCTCAGTGATCTTTAGAAGATTGTAATAAGATTACCGACTGAATAGGATGATTTTTATTTACCTTTCTCTAAATTACCTTTCACTTCTGAAGTCAACTTTCTACATTCTTAGTGATTTGTTGTGTTTAGAAAAGGTTGTTTTGATAAAAGCTTCAAACACTATCCATGTGAAACATTTCTCAATCAGGACTTCCTCAGATGAGTCTGCGATTTATTGACCTACAGAAAAATAATCATTTCTCTCCACTAACCACACACTTTTGGGACCCAACCACATTATGTTAGCTATTCTCTCGTTCACTGTGTAGGATCGATGCTGACCCTAAGGAGTCACCCCACAATGCTTCCATTTGCTCCTGATGACTCAATGATGACAGTTCACAGTGTCCTTGTAATGACTAGCTTTGTGGCTGAGTCTGAGAAGGAGAGGCAGATGCAATGGGGGCCAAATGCAGACCACCCTCCACCTTCTGGAAGTCTTTTGTGCAACGGCCTTGTCAGTAGAGGCCAAGGGATCCATGGGGGCCTGGGAAACCTGAGGGAGGGCAGAGCCTCAGGGGTGGAGGACCTTCCCGGCTCTGGCCAACCTCCTTCCACTGAGATGCAAGCAAGAAACTTGTTGAGTGAGCCACTGTGACCTGGCAGTTTCTTCGTTACAGCCCTTAGTCTGTTCTACAAAGGTCAAGTCTTCTGTAAGCTCTGTGTGAAAGCAAACAGGGGCTGTTACTGCCTTACCCGATGTGCTTAAGACACGCAGTCCAATAAACTAGAAAGCAGCTCATGTGTCCACATGCGCTTTTCATGCTACTATGGGCAACAACCACTCTACTCAAATTTGAGCTATTACATGTCTCACTCCATTTACATAATCTGAACCACACGGGGTGCAGAGGTCATAACTGGAGCAGGAGAGAATGATTAGATTTTTTAAACAAATTTCACATAGAAAGTATAATCGGAATTGGACTGGATCGTAGAACAAGGTCTTTTCTGTGAAATTTTGTCCTTAGAGATCAGTAGAAACCCAAGGCTCACTCAGTGGCACTGTCCATCTTCCTGGGCAGGACATTCTTTCATTTCCTAATATGCTGATAAGGTTTCATAATATATTATTACTTTTATTTAATATGCATGCCCATTCCAGACAATGCATTACTTCAGGTAATTTGCGCTGCACCCTAAGGAGCAATAAAAGAAATACAAACTATTTTTAAATAAATATATAATCTAGAATGTATATCATTTTAAAAGCTGACAGGTGTGTCCTTATTTTGGTAACTAGATACTACATATTTGTTTTTTTAAAAATTATTTTTATTACAGTTTATAATCCATATTATTTTTATTGTAATATATTTTTTATTTTAATTATTGTTCTTGTACAATTTTCTGTCTTTTACTCCCATCCCAGCCCACCCCCCATCCCTCCCCACCTCCCTCCCATTTCCACCCCCCTAGTTTTTGTCCATGTGTCTTTTATACTTGTTGCTCAGTTTATAATCCATACTATTTTTATTAGTTTCGGGTGTACAGAATAGTGATTACACAATGGTGATTGCGCAAGTGTATTGGGGGATACACTTTACAAAGTGGTCCCACCCCGATATTTCAAGTACCCATCTGGCACTGTACAAAGTTACAATGAGCGTGTCACTGGGGCCCTTGCCCCTTCCGCAGGGCTCATTCCTGCAGGTGCGCACACAGGTTGACACCCTCGGGTGATGACTCTACCTCCCTGCCTCCCAGGTTGCCGACTGAGCCCTGAGGAACCACCTCTCTGGAAATCTGTGTCTGCACCACCTTCTCCCATCAGAAGGAAAAACACAAACAACAAGGAGTGAAAGACCCCGAGGCGGCTCCGTAGGGGACAGTACCACCTGAGACGGGTGTTTTCTTTCACTCCCCAAATCCCTCCGCATTACCTATAGAGAAAGGAAGAACTGAATTTTCTGGAATAAATCTCCAGCTTGTCTTTTACAACGGAGAATTTTCAACCAGTATGACACAAGAAGTTTTAAAACATGCACTACCTGGCTCTGCTCCCTCCGACTGCCAAACACAAACTGACAACAGCCAACACAGCAACAGCTGCCTGGCGCGAATGCCCACAGATACACAGATCGGGTAACAGCGCTGCATCCCATGCGTCATGTTGCGTAATAAGGCTGCATCTGATTGGTTCGATCTTGGTGCCAGAAATCCTTATATACAAGTCTGGGCACCTGATTTTTTTTAAAAGTCGCTTTGGAGCAAAAAGGGTAGGCAATTACGATTAATGTGTTTTGGTAAATAAATCAACATCATAACCTATTTTTGTCAGATCAGCAAAAAATATACTTTATGGCGTGTGGTAGAATTTTAGTAATTAGTTTATGTGTGGCATCAGCTAAACACCACTTTCCAACATTTTATCATTTATCATCCCCAATATTTATCAGGAAGAACTCATTTTGTTATTCATTGTTTTGAACACTTTAAGTTTATCAGAATATATTTACCCCAGCTGTGGGGGTGGTGACCATTTGGGGAAGAGCTGAGGGACCTGGGGTAGTGGGAGGACCAGAAACATTCTGGAAGTTTCAAAGATACATTCTTTTGTAATTCTCCTGTACTTAGGATGTAGAAACCACAGGCAAGATCACTGCCACCACAGAAACAGGAAAAAATCATTTTTCCAATTCTGTCAGAGCCAAGTTCACTAGGGGAGCTGAATTCTGAAGGTGCTCAGCCCCCTGAAGACACGCGGGTCACATTGAATTGTTTAACCTCTGGCAGAGCTTTGGGGGCCATGTTGGTGACCATGAGACCCAGTTAAAAAAAATCAAGTGAAGTATTGATAAATTCTTTAAGAAGTTCCAGTGAGCATAAAAATTTATGACGCCTGAGAGCGTCTGAGTAAGGACAGGGTGGGCAGAGGGTGGGGTGTCTGCCTCGGTTGTTTCTACCAGGGCGTTACCAGAAAGACAAGGGGTAATGTAGGAGATCTGGGAGGCAAAAGTGCTTTTGAAAAACCTCACATTCTTTTGGAAGATGCCCAAAGATCCCTGTGTGTAAGAGGTTTCTGTTTTGCAGGCCACTGGGGATCTATCCCCCTGTTTGTAGATTGCCCCTATTCAGTACCATACAAGCAAAATGTGAAGGTCAGACTTCCTTGATTTCTAAAAAAAAATTAAGAATAAACATTCATATATATACTTATGCCTACAGACATTTATGCAAAAGATGGTTGGTAGATTGGAAGTGATATAGAGATGGAAGAGAGGTTTATATTTTACCAACCCAGAAAACTTCAGATTTAATATTAGCTGTCCCTGTGGTGGCTCTCATAAACTCAGCTGTTCTGTAAGGAATACTGCAATATGTTCTCACTCAAAGTTAACTCATTCTCCATGATCAATTTGCCATCTGCTCTTAAAGAAATATATCTTGGACATCTCGTAGGGAAGGACTAACAGTGAAGGGAAAACATGGCCACCTGGGGACTGAGTCTTTGAGCAGTCTTACCTTTAAGCCCATCTGTAAGGCTGAGTCTTTGGAGGTCTGATGAGGAAATTAACTTTGCTATAGGATATGTCTGAACAGGGAGAAATATATCAGTGGTGGGGGGAGTTACAGAAAAAAATGATACGAGGAAGGCCCTTCCCAGTAAGATTTAAGCAGATGAGCGAAGGAATTGAAAGGCATTTCTGCAACAGGACAGAGCGTGGCAAAGGGGTTTTGCACTGGGAACCTGCATGGCAGGTTCTGAGATACTGGTTGTGTCTGGGAGGAGTGGACGCACTCGGTATGACAAGAGAAGTCTGACACAGACTGCGAAGGGCACAGATTTACACGCTAACCAAGAATGTCGAACTTTATCCTGAGGACAGTGAAAGCCTAATCCAGGTGTTCTACATTGGTGGGTGATATTACTAATTTGGTTTTGCAAAGTAAAATTCATTTCACAATGCTACTACTGAATTGTGGTCTCATGTGAAAGTCATAGCTGTGATCAAATCTTTTTGGGACTGCTCTCTTGGGTCACAGAGTATAGTTCTAATCCGATGCTGTAGGTTCATCCCCACTTTCGCTCACAGTTTAGGCACACTTGCATTTTAATAGGTACTGAAAAGAAATAGAGGATTTAAGTAATGAAATTATCCTAAACAAAGCCATACCTGTTTTATGTAAATCTGTCTTAAGCAAATTCAAACTGTTGTGAAACAGACCTCCAGAAATTTTCATCTTGCAAACTGAACTCTATAGCCATTAATCAACAACTTCCCCCTCTTTTCCAACTTCTTCCAATCCATGGTGACCACATTCTATTTTCTGTTTCTGTGATTTGTGATGATTCATAAGTGGAATCATTAAGGAATTGTTTTTATGGGACTGGCTAACTTTTCTAATTTTTTAAAAAATCTACTAATTTTTAGTAATATAGGAATGCCTGTTCTGTCGATTTTAGGCTTTCCAATAGAAAAGTTGTGTGGCCTCGGATTATAAGGAATACATACCCTCCTTATCTGATAATGATGCATTTTTAGAAAAGTTTGATAAGTTGTATCATAGCCCCATAGATAATAGAAAATATTTTAATGATGTTTCCTCTATTATAGATTTAACAATTTAGTAAATCAACAAATATTTATTGAGTTCTTGCTATATTTCAGGCACTGTTTTATGCTCTGGAGATATAGCAGTGAAGTATGGAAGGACATCTTTGCTTCATTGAGTTACATTACAAGAAAGTAGGGTGATAAGATAGGCAGCTGAGCCCTGGCTGGTGTAGCTCAGTGGATCGAGCTCGGGCCTGTGAACCAAGGGATGGAGGTTCGATTCCCAGTCAGGGCACATGCCTGGGTTGCAGGCCAGTTCCTGGCAAGGGACTCACGAGAGGCAACCATACATTGATATTTCTCTCCCTCTCTCCCTCTCTCCTTTCCTTCCCCTCTAAAAGATAAATAAATAAAAAATGTTTTTAAAAAAGATAGGCAGCTGATAGATACAAATCATCAGGTACTAAGAAGCGGTATGGAGTAATATAAAGGGATGGTACAAAGTTGAGATATGCCTTAAAAAAGGAAGCCAACCACCCCACCCTCAAAAAAAAAAAAAAAAAAAAAAAAAAAAAAAAAAAAAAAAAAAAAAAAAACGAACTAGGACAGGTGTAGGATATTTCAGGGAGAGCAAAGAACTCACATGAAGGCCTTATGACCTGTGAATCCTAAACATGAATTTATCTAGAAAAACCAATAATAATATATTTATATTATTTTTAAAGCTCCATATTAGTCTAAATTTTCTTGCCTTCATCTAGTGGTAAATAATTTTTTCTTGTATGATATACAGAGACGTCTCTTTATCATTTAATGCAAATTAACTCCAAGACATTTCACCAGCTTATTCCCTTTGTCCTTAAACTCAGCACCCTATTTCTTCACCTCATTGAGTTACAGCATTGTTGGAAGAATAAAATTAGATGAAAATAATGTGTATAGTGCCAATCAGTATTTCAAGATGAAGCAACATCATTATTATTTTCAGCAATAGTCGTAACATTGTTGGGAGTGGTAATTAACAGTCGTAGTATTTATACATTACTACTTATAGATCAAAATCCAAGTAAAAGCACATTTCAGCCTAGCACTATAGGCTTTAAAGAGAGAAAGGAACTGTTGGGATGTTCTAATCACATTTCTTATAAATGAGACTAGATCAGGCCAATCGAGTGAATGATTACATGTTACAGGTAAGTTGTATGCAGAAGAACAAGCAGGAAGTCAAGAGTATGCAGTGCCCATGAATGAGGGCTTGGCTGCCTATCTAGCTTTCTTATCTAGACATGAGAAAAACTGCAGTAGAACTTCCTGTTCACCCAACCTTCACGTGCTTCAGCGGGGAGCAGAAGCCGACTCTCCATAGCCAAGTGTTACCTGGGGATAACTGGCAGATCTGCTGTAGGATTCAGCGCAGACACCAGCCTCTAGAGAATGCGGCAGGCAGATGAAGTTGGCTGCTGCCTTAATTAAATCCCTTGAGGATCCCAATTACCAGGAGGAACCACCAGTTCACTTCTTTCGGATATTTACATATGGGGTCAAGATCAAAGGCATTTTGAGATGTAAATACCTGTTCAACAAATATTATTTGTCTTTAGGGTCTTAACACCTCCCTAGAGACCAACCCAAGAATGAGGCTGGAAAAATACATGCAACCTCATACCTATCTATCACTGGAGTCTCAAAGTACAGCTTGGTGCTCTGTTTATTTTGAATGGAAGCTGCGACAACAGGGCTGACTACCAGTCATCTGGACACCAGGTTACTTGGTGATGCGAACCAGAAGAAAAACGATGAAGGAAAGACAGCTTAGTGGAAAGGTTAAGGGCTTTATTTATTAGCTGTATTAACTCAGGCAAGATATTTAACCTTCTGGAATCTCAGTTTTTCCCCTTCACTTGTAAAATGGAAATAATTACACCAAATTTGCAAGTCATGAATGTAAGATTTACTGCTTCACAGATTTTGTCTTCAAATAGAGTTGAATTCCTTTTACTTTCTATAATCAAGTTAAAACATTCACTAGCACTAAGTTTCTGGGTAGGTTGTGGGGCCCATTTGTCCTCAAATGCTGGGCCTTCTAGCGTCTGAGTGGGCGAGGGCAGTGGGTCACGCTGGTGGAAGCCTGGAGAAAGGAAGAGTTTAGAGTAAACCCTTGGTCCTCTCCTGCTTCAGACAGTGTCACTGTGTCCAAAGCTGGTTTCACTGGTATCTAAGCGTCTCTCCCTCCTCCTGGACAGGATCACTGTGATTCCAGATGCCATGGTCAGTTCTGGCCCCTGGGCATCAACGACACTATTCCTTCCCTTTGATTCTCCAACATTTACGTGGAAGTGACTTTTGAGTGTTGCTGATCTTGGGTTGTCTAAAAATCACTCAGTGATAACAATTGAAAAAGTAAGGAATTTCGTGAAAGCATTACATACAAAATATTTGTATACATACTAGCAAGGCAACAATTTCTATAGGACAGAAAAAAGTTGATAAAAAGAGAAGTAAATGAAACACTAAAAGGAGAATATTTAGTTTCTCCATGCTCCATTTATAATTTAAAAAGCAGAATGGTTATAGGTGTAAATTATATAATTAATAAAATAAGCCTATTTTAAATATATTACATTATAATATTACAATAATTAATTAAACTTATAAAATTATTATTATAGAGTTATAAAATTATTAAAATAATGATAATATTTTATACTATGTTAAATATATTTAGATTATAACAAACTCTAAACATGCTTTTTAAGTATAGACTGCTATCTAATTTAGATTCCCATAATGGTAAATTATTTTTTTTTAATTTCTACAACTGAGTTAACAAAAATGTAAATATTAAAGAATCAAAGATTGATTATTATGTGTAGTGTTTAAAATTTCATTTTTAGAGTTCCATAGTTGATTTTATTATTATTTTAATAGTTCATTTTATTGTATTTTTCCCACATTACCATTTATCTCCCCTATGTCCTTTTCCTCCTCCTCCACCCACCTCCTTCTCCTCACAATTTATTTTTAAACACAGTGATTTTTGTAAATAATATGATGACTGCCTTATTTTGCAAAGTAAGTAATTCTTGGGAAGCCAAAATTTTAGGAAACATAATATACTACCTACCTTATCGTTAAGAATTTTTAAAAATACATCTTTACATTTATTTTTAATTACTTCTTAAAACAAGCTGAGGTGGGTCAGAAGATGGTAGAAATATAGAGAAATTGGTCTCTAAAAGCCAACAGTTTAAAAATTTATACAATATATAAATATTATATTTAATTGATTCCTTCTTTCCATTTCAAAGTACTTTTGCTTCCTAAGAATAGGTATCTCACTCTAGTTAGAGAATTTGAGAATGAAGAAATTCTTGTGTTTTCTCTTAAAAAAGCCATGACACTTTCAGAGGTAAGATTGTGAAAGTAATTTCAATACTAGATATAATATGATAAAACTGAGAGATATAAAGTGTTACAGGATTATACAAGATACAATAAAAATACTGCCATTAGTAGCACTAAATTGGACCACATGAAATAGCAAATATTTCATGGTTTTGACCTACAGGAATTGCTATTGTATTTAGCTCAATCTAATATTATTAGACCTCATAGTGTAAAAATGAGGCTAGATCTTGTAAAATGATATATGATTAGACTTCAGTTCTATAGCAAGTGGCCTGAATATGACAGTGGTTGAACAAGATAGGAGATTTTTCTCTCTATTAAATTGATTTTGGAAGTAAGTGAACCAAGTTGGACTATGCTTTGCACCACAAATTCCTGATAACCTTGGTCTCTCCAAATTTATACTCCAAAGTCCGAACCTGCTGTGACCCTCACTCACCCCATTGCAGAAAGCAAGAAGGAAGCAATGATGGGAAGGAGGGACAGAGGACACGTCTGCCATCACTTTAGGAGATTTTCAAAAGGATGTCACAAAACAACTTCAGACATCCTGTTGGCCAGAGTCCAACTACAAAGTTTCCTTCACCTCAAGGGACATTGAGAAGTGTAGTATTTTGTAGGCATCCCTGCACAGCTAATAATTCTAGATAGAGTAAAGGTGTACAAAGACTGAGGATGAACCAGCTTCTTTGCCACTATAAATAGTTTACTAATTGTACAAGAAATGGGAAAGGCCTGGCAGAAAAAGCAAAAAACAATGTGTAAAGTAAAGAACACGGAACAAATATTACTGTGTCTTGTCAGGGAAGGGCCAAATATTCAGTCGGTGCGGACAGAAGGAGATGAATTTGAAACAATAGCACTGTGTCGGATTGTAGACGGCCTGTCCTTAGTCCCGACTTTCTCATTGTTCAAGCTATTGGAGAATTGTAGGCTGGAGACGGAACAAACATTTTGCTGTTAAGGAAAATCACTGGGGCTGCAACACGGAAGGACTGAGAGGGGACGAGAATGAAAAAAAAGATAAACACTTTTTTCCCTATTGCAGAATAATGGGTGAATTTCCCTAATCCATTGCCCTTTATCAATACGGATGAAAAAGATAAAGTATTAAAACTACGAAAGATATAATAACTCTAATATGCTCATTTTATTCTTTTATTAAATTTAAAAGGTGTAATTTAACTTGAAGCATGCTTAACACAGAAAGAGTAAATAAAATGGATGTAGAATTGCTGCCTAATTTAGATTCCCAGAATGGTAAATAAAAATGTTTTTTAAATATCTATAACTGAGTTCACAAAAGATCTAAAAATGAAATGAATCAGATATTTTATTATGTGAAATATTTAAAATTCCATTCTTTAGAGTTCTGTATTTTATTTTATTATTTTAATAGTCTATTTGATTGTATTGTTCCATTACTATTTATCCCCCCATGCCCTTTTCCACCTCCTCCCTGCCCTCCGTCCCCTCACAATTTATTTTTTAGACACAGTTGTTTTTGTAAACAATATGATGAAAGTTGTATTTTGCAAAATAAATAATTCTTGGGAAGTCTAAATTTTAGGAAGCATAACAGACTAGCTGTCTTACTGTTAAGGGATTTTAAAAGTACAACCTTACATTTTTTAAATTCCTTCTTAATACAAGCCAAGGTGGGTCAGAAGACAGCGTTGAAGGGGAAATGATATGAAATGTGAAGTCATGTTGCAGATAGCTGTTTGGACACGTAGCTTTGTTGTTGCATCTAAAAGCTAATAGAGTGGTTCGTAAAACTGACTGCAGAGCACATTTCAGAACTAATAAAACAAATTGACTATTGATGATTACACAGGGCAAATCCAATTACATCTCACAAAGCCCTATATAACTCGCTCTATTTCTTCTTTAATGTTTTCTATATATATTTCAACTTAAAGTTTGGGTAACAAGACAAAAGAGATCCAATGTGGGGAGGCAGAGAGTATCTTAGACTTTAGAATCATAAGCCACAAGTGAATTTCCTGGTCTACCTTTTGCAGCTCTCAGTGTCTGGAAACATGATTTAAATGCTCTTAGTTTCAAATTCATGAAATTAAATGCACAGCACTTTTTGAGTATTATTGACATATATATAAATGGTTTGTAAACTATATAATCCAATACAATTAAAATAGTAATTATTGATTTAAATGATGAATAAAGAGTGCATATAATATCAATGAATAACAAAGCTCAGATTAACGCACGCACATACGCTCAGACACTGTCTTCCCCAGACTTCCCTGTCTTACTCACCTTGATTTTTACTAATGATGCTCTGGTAGAAAAGGGAAGATTTCCCTATCATACCTGTCTCAGAACCTTGGCACAACTCCACGTGATTGTGAAGACAGTATTTTATCTTTCATTGTACCCCAGCTACCTGCTGCATGGATGACAAATGTTACAGAGATGACAACGCTGCTTTTGGGAACTGAGAGATATAATTAGCAGATACGTACAAAATGCTTTAATGGCATCCCCCTTCTGCACACCTACACCTGCCGGACGCCATAATAACGAGGCTCATCTGCCACTTGAACATTGATCAAATGTCCCACTGAGGCTTCAAAAATCTGTGCTTCAGCGAGTTGTCACCACGGACCTGGCACAACCACACGACTGGGATCGGGGACACTGCAAACTATCTAACATCTGCTGCTTCATGGAGGAGCATTTTGTTGTGTTTAATCCCATAGGCTTATTTGCATCCTCATAATTTTCTGATGCTAGGGATTAATCATTCATGAAAATAATAATTACAAAACTCATTTAAAAGCTTGAAAAAAAAGCCGGCCCCTTTTGATGGACATTGCCTCTGAAAGAAGAGGGAAAAAATAACTCATGCTTTAAGGAACTCCGAAGTTCGATGTTCTAAAATCGGTGTGTTCTCCGTTCTCCCCCCCCCGCACAGTTGTGCATGCTGCTATTGCTAAGGGTAGGTGAAGAGCAGGCTTCATCAGTAGTTACGTGTGACAGGATATATTTATGAGATATTCAGTTTATTTTCTTTAGATGACTGAAAAATAAAGCCCAGTAAAAAGATCAAAATGATATAACAAAATATAAAATTTGAAAGGAATTCTAGAGCCCATTCTGCCAACTACAATTCATTTCAAAGAATAACACTCTGATATCCCAAAAGTTGCTCATTCAGCATGTGCTTTTAAAGTCTTATATCCAATAAAGAACTAATTTCTTTTGTGTATAAAACTAATTTTTAGAAAATACGTCCCTATATGGAGCTCCAGTGGGTGTTCCTACAATTTCTAATCTGCCATATGAACTGTCATTTAGAGGGTCATGAACTACATTCACCATCTCTTCTATGTAATCATTTGACTGCATGGAGAGAGCTACCACCTCACGTGCATGACAACGGTTCTCCACCAAGTCCCATCAACAGGCCCTTCTCTGTATTTCTAATGCTATCACTGATTCTGTTTCCTGCGCTTAGTTCTGAGTTTCTTACCCAAACCATCCTTAATGATTTGGGATAATTATTTCTTCTTCCCTATCGTACAACAGCATTCAGATTTTAAGTTCTGCACATTCTTCTACTGTGGACTGCTTCATCTTTTCCCCTGTTCAATTCCTTCAGCTACTTTCACACCTTCATTCTGTCCAAATTAAACCATATGAAAATGTTTGTATCAGATCTTTTTACCTCCATTCTATTCTGACTCTCCTTAAATTCATTTTACTCAATGGTTGGGGATCAATATTCCCAAACGCTGATAAAGTTATATTCTACTGCTCAAGGCCAGTTAATAGAGTGCTGATGCCTACAGGGTATTGTTTGTATCTCTAGTCCCACGAAAGCATCCCTCTAAATCCCTTCCCATCCGCTGCCCCCCTGCCCACACTCACAAAGTGAAATGCCACCTACTGAGTTACTTTTCCTTCTGCAGCAGTAGCGGACGTCTCCCATTTTCCCGCCACCGCCCTTACAACATTAACCTCAGATACTCTCAGCAAGAAGGAACCTGAAACTTTATAACATTTTGTCTGTGCTGCTCTTATATAGCTCCTCCCAACTTTTATTATAGTGTTGGTACCTTTGGACACTTTCCCTATTTCTGGAGAAGACATGTGGATCACATAGATCAGTGTCGCCCATGACACTTGGTGTGTACATAGCACATAATAGACATTGGGTATCTATTTATTGACTTAGTATATGTTAGTTAATGAGTTTCTAATAATAATCCCCCCAGAAACGAATCTATTACATATTCCCAAGAAGGCATTATGTTTAAAACTTATGAAATAACACATGTTATTTGCGACATGCCTTTATTCATTCCTATACATAAACATACTCTAGATGTGCCAACAAACCAAACTCAGACGGTCCAGTCTTCAGTGGCAGCAGGTGTCCACTGTTCCTGCTCTGCTTTTCACTGAACCAGCTTTCAGAATGCAGTACAAAGTCCCTTTTCCCAGATCCCCAAGAAGAGTGGGGACCAACTGGTTCCACATAATGTAAACTGAGACCATTGGCTACCTTGAAAGAGAGCATTTAGCTCAGCTGCCATTTAAAATATGGTTTAGAACATCAATTCCAAATCTTAGGTGAAATGCTAAAAAGTACGTTTCTCAAGGGTTAGATGTTTCGATTGTGTCCGAAGACAAAAACAACCACCAAAAACCACTTCCCCTCTGTCACAGAGCTGTGAGATGGAATGCCACGTTGGCCCACCTTTAATAACGTAACATGCAGGGAAACATCCACATGCGGAAACTTCATGTCATTTACTGCCTTACAAAACTGTAAGTGGCCTCTGAAAGTCAGTATATTCTGACACTTCGCTCCCCACAGATCATGTGCTGAAAGGTACAAGAGTTAGGCATTAAAAATTGAAAGCAGAATCCAGTTCTCTCAAATTGGATAATTGGAAGCTAGCGAAACATCTCAACTGTGCATGTAATAACAAGTAGGCTGCTGGCAAAACGTGAGTAATCTGGTGCTGTATTTAAATTATTAACTGACCCTTTAGCAGACTGAATCCCGAAAACGTAACAACCTTCAAAGAAGTAAGAGATTTCTTTTGCCAATATTGTGCAGTTGAAAGACTATCAACAGCACTGGCTGGTGTAGCTCAGTGGATTGAGCGCGGGCCCGCAAACCAAAGGATCATGGTTCAGTTCCCAGTCAGGGCACATTCCTGGGTTGCAGGCCAGTTCCCGGCAGGGGATGCACAAGAGGCAACCACACATTGATATTTCTCTCCCTCTCTCCTTCCCTTACCCTCTAAAGATAAAATAAATAAAATCTTTTAAAAAATCTGCTATACTAATGTTACCTTAAAAATATTTTAAAGACTTATAAGAATAGTATCCTTATGTACTTTACAGTAATTGATATTTTAGGGTACCTATAAGAAAACATCAAAACTTCCTATAAATTATGGGATTCCAGTATGATCCTAATTTGTGTGCCTAGTGATATCAGGGAACCAAATGATACTTAGGTAAAACATCATTTATTCTTTCCCATTATGGGCCTATTTCTAGAAATCACTTTCCAAAAATAAGACCGTCTACGGATAATCAGCTATGTTCCAAAATCAGAGGAGATTGCTGTACTGCACCATCCATGTAACTCCCTGTTTCTTGGCCAATGGCAAACATCCTCCGTTAAAGTATCCTTCCGGCAGTGTTGCTGGTGTTTGAGAATTGAGAGCCCTGGGAGAATTAGGCTCAGCCAGGAGAGAAAGGCGCTTGGCATAAACACAAGAACACCAGATAGGCTCCATACAGAACAAGGAGGATGTTAAATCTATTCAGGCCAACGCATAATCTTCCTAAGGTCTATGATGAACCACATAAACTCTCTCATCAAAAGTGGCATCTACCAATTAGACCCTGCAAGGGTAAGTGTGCTTCGGTTTGAGAAAGCACAGCTGTGGAAAATAAATAATTACAGATATGTGTGATATGTACAGATACTAGTTAACCTGAATAGCACACTGCTGTGCCACGTCATTTAAAAATAACTGTGTTAAATGATGATGATAGAGGGAATGAGCAATGAAGGAAAATACACTGTTCAGCATGTGGGTGTGTTAAGACAGGTTTTTATGAGAGTTTGGGATTTCCTCGTGAAAGCCTCTTGAAAACATGGAAAAGCTTTTCATCCAGAAATATTAACTCCTGATCTATTCAGAAATGTCTTTCTTGGGTCCTATGCGTAGGAGGAATTATTCGTTCATTTAAACAAAGGAGGGTTTCCAAAATGTGGTTTTGAAATCATAACTACTACTATTCTGATAAATTAGCATTTTGTTCAGAATAAAGGAAAACTGAAATGCAAGAGATTTTAGAAAATAATACATGGCAGCATTTTCGAGAGATGTTTACAAATGTGCTAATATTCATAGATAGTATGTCCTATTTTTCAGTGCCTCCATAGAGTGACATTAAATATTGACAATAAATATTATTTTGCAGTCACAGATCTCATTTCTGTTGCTAAATTCACTGGCAGGTGAAAATAATGATTTTTGTAGAAGAAGGGGAAACTCTAAAACTCTGAAGTATGTTGTTTCTTTGGTGTGAAGCAAGGCTAACTAAAACATCTCTGGATAATACAACTTGGTTACGTGCCCTGCTCCGGCTACTACCTGACTCTCTCTGACTTTGTACTAATACTTTCCTGAAAAAACAAAACAAAAAAAAACAAAACACAATGTATTCAACCTACATTCTCCCTGGAACTTACTCCCCTTGAACTTCCACCCTATGGCCCTGCTGAAAGTCCTGGGATGTAGGTTCCCAGTTGCTCCCCGTGGTATAACCCACTGACTGGCACGTCCGTGTCTGCCATCACTGAACCCTCAGCAGCCACCACCAGGGTCCCCACTTTCTGCCTCACTGGAACGACAGCCACTTCATTCTGTGAGGGGGCCTTCTGTGTGGGACTTCTCCCCTTTGCAGTCCGTAACTTTTCATCCCTGTTGCTAACTTCTCTCTCTCTTCCACCCCACAAGGGGTCTTAAAAACCACCTCCAGGACATTGGTTTCTCAGGTCTCCATCAAAGCACAGCTTCGCTAAGTACAATCCCCCAGCTGACAGCCCTTCCATATCTAACAGGCATTTCAGCGTCCACATATCCACATCAGAACTCCCGAGTTTACCCTGAACCGTCCAAAATCTTCTCTCTTCCCAGGCTTGCTCGTCTTCTCCCAAACCATTCTCCATCCAGCACGGAAAATGCTTCTTCAAAAATGAAATTCATGTCATTTTCTTGCTCACATGAACCCGCCACTTGCTTTCCATTGCATTAACATTGCGTCCAAACTCCGTGGCTTACTCTCCACCGCACTGTATGACTTCGTTCCTGTGTCTTCCGTCTCTTGGGGCCCCTGGTACTTCTCACTGTGGCCATCCCAACTGCCTTTCTTCCTCTCTCTGGGTCCCACTAAGATTATGCGAACCTCAGAGTAGGACACATAGTGTTCCCCCTCTCCGAACTTTTAAGTGCCTTTTTTATCTTTAAGACCTCACCTGAAATGGCAGTTTTTCAAAGAAGGCTTTTACTATTGCCAAATTTCAGTTAGATGCTTCCCCCAACTGTTTTATTTAAATTTTTCTACTTGATTTCCTTATTCTTATCTGTAATTATCACTCTATTCAATTTAACTTTGTTTATTTTCTATTTCTCCACACTCTATTATGAGCATCACAAAAACAGGCTTCACTGAGTCTTGTTTTACTGCTGAATACCCAGTTCCTTTAACAGTGTCTGATAATGGACACACATTCAATATTTTCTGAGTGAATGAATGGATAGATGCTGCCAGAAAGGCAGATTCGGCTTTTAGCTTGTTTATATTTTAATTAGGGGAAGTCACAAGTATGCTGAAGCCAAATTGCACTACCCAAGACAGTTATATTCTTTTTGACTTCATTAAAGCCCAAATATCGGCATAAGCAAAAGACCAGCATAGCCCTATTGCCCAGTTGTTCGCGTGTTCTGCGCTATTTCACCTACAACACGTGACAAAAAATGGTATGCTACTGGACTCGTTTCATATATTCATTCCCCTTTATTCCATCATTACATAATTATGCACTTCAATAGCCTAGTCTACAGCAAGTGTGTTTGTGTGTGACCCGACAGACATGCTCAGTGCATACACGTGAGCATGATATCATCATCTGGAAGAAGGTTTTATTTGCTAGAAGGGGCTAATAAGATAGTTCTTCAATTGCATTTAGATTTGCATCTGTTTTCTTTTTATCCAAAGTACACCTCTTCTTTACTTTGTGTTTTTAGGAAGGGGATGCTGTTTAACATATTGGATATTAAATAGGTATAATCC
Organism: Anoura caudifer; assembly: GCA_004027475.1. Lineage (NCBI taxonomy): Eukaryota > Metazoa > Chordata > Mammalia > Chiroptera > Phyllostomidae > Anoura > Anoura caudifer. Next base: position 133,086 of record PVKU01001277.1, read on the forward strand.
ACAGTGTCCCAAAGTTGCAGGCAAGATTTGGTGTGCCTGTTTATTTTTCTGGGGGGCATTTCTACGGCTGCCACTGGCCCCTTGGTGTCATGTAAGAATAACTTCACTTCAAGGAAGAGGATGTTACTTCAGTATGAAATACTTCCATTTCTAAGTTCCCATCTCATATATAAAATGACTAAATAAACTGCACCAGGGAAGCAAAACATAACTTACACAGTTTCAGAGCTACATTCTCTAGAATATTCATATTAAAAGAAGAAAAAGACAGAAAACTGGCAAATGCAGCTTCTGATGCAAACTCTTAATTTATACATATATAACATCAAAAATTTACTTTGCTGATTTTGCTCTCTTTCGTCTAAATTTAGACAGCAGTAATGAAAGCTGCAATTTTCCTTTGAAAATTACAAATCTGTAGCAATAACTGTATCTATACCTACTCTGCCTATTTCTGAAGTGTTCAAAAAATATTCTCATCGCTAGAGAGCAGGTGTTTGCTGTGACATGTGTTTCGTGACTGCCTTCCTGTGCAAAATAAGAACTCAGCAGCGAATTAAACCCACGCCCAGGTGTGCAGGGAGAAGGACTTTCTCAAAGAAATATGTCCATGACTCCTCCACTGGGCCAGAAGAGGCTCTAACTTTGTAATTTGGATGGACTGGAAAGATGATCATTGATTTTGTTTCCTTGCAGAGGAAGAAACTTACAGTAATTATGCTTCGCTTATTTTACCGTAAGATTTCCTTTTCTATTTCACTTGTGAAGTAGTTTCTTTTTCTGCGGTGTCCTGGGGAAAAGTAAGGGATACACCATCCAATGTTTCCATGAAGCAGTGCAGAAGCTATGCTGGCATCTTTCCCTGGACTTCAGGCTCCTGGAGGGCAGGACCTGTAACTCACCAAGGTCATCCACACACATAGGATGTGGCAGTAAACCCAGCAACAGGATATGCTGAAGAACGGGATGGGACATGCAGTATAAATCAGTGGGAGCTGAACTGATTTGTGAGCTGAGCTGAGCATGGCAGGAAAGCAACTGGCTCCCCAGTGCAGTGATTAATACAATAAAACATGCTCGGAAGAGGTCCAGAGCCCGGCTGTGGAGAACGAGTGCCCACTGGCTCTCTAAAATAAAATTGTCGCCATTGAAATAGCAAGTATAATGTTGCAACTAATAATAATGTGTGAAATTAATAAAATACTAAATAAATCTGAATATCTGATACTATGCTCTTGCAGCAAGTAACAGAGAATTAGATTCAAACTGGCTTTGATAAATGAAAATGGATCAATTTATTTGAGAGAATATAGAGGAAAGATCAGGCTTATCAATCTAGTGACTTAATGAAGCATCATGGACCCAGATTCCTTGGGTCATTTGCTCTGCATACACGTGGTTGGCTTCATCTTAATGTAGTTCCCACGCTGGGCAGGCATGGCTAGTGGATGCTGCCAGGGCACACACACACACTCCTGTTTGTGGATGCAGGAGAGATAAAGAAGCAAGCCCTCGGAATAAAGAAAACCTTCCCCAAAATATTCAGAAAATTTCTTTAACCAGATGGGGTCACAGGTTTTTTCCCTAACAAAATGTCATAAGGGATATTAGCGCTGGGCTTGGTTGTTTGTTTGTTTGCTGTTTTGATTTTTGCTGCCCCAGCAGCGCCCACCTCTGGAGTACATCATGGGGGCCAGCGTCAGTCAGTTCCTAGGGGTACGGGAGCTATGCTGAGCTGGGGTCGAGGTTGGGGCGCACGCAAAGTAGATCTGAAAAGTTTTCAAAAGGTAGACAGAATAAAGAATTTTCAGAGTGGAACAAATTTTCTCCTAGGGAAGTATGTAATTGTAGAAAGCAAAACGATGTGGGTAGGAAGGGAAGACCTCGTAAACAGCAGATGACCCAGCCACAGCAAAGCTGTGGGCTTTATAATTATCCTGGCCCACACATTGTTTAAAAATGGAAAAAGTGCTCAGTAAAAACCCACCAGAGGCATCTGTCTGAACACAAAGCCCTGGAAAGAAAAGAGCTATTGCTGAACAGATGACAAAGTCTATTCTGCCCACATGGTGGAGATAAGTCTAGTTAGCCCAAGAAAAGTCCTGCTTGACTATTCGGTGTCAGGCACTCTACGGACCTGTTCTTCTGCCCCAATACTGCAGAGAAAGAATCGCAAGATCATGTTCATTCCAACCTGAATCAGAAGGGTAGCGAAGGGAGCCTGGTGGATCAGGGTCAGCGGAAAACCTGGGACTTGAGACACGTTACTGGCCCACAGAGCTAATTCAGCCGAATTGGGCATGTGGAGTATCGAGCTCCCCGAAGCTCCCTGGTTCAGCCCATTTGTGGGTATGCCAATCAGCTGCATATCCGGTGGACTCACGTCCCTATCCTTTGTTTTCTGCGTCTTCATTTAATCGCAGCTCTCCGCTCTCCCATATACCCAGATGGCGTGCCATATTCTGTAAGTTTGACTCATCACGTGTTGATGATAGAAGTTAATTTTTAGAGATGTATCTCAAGGAAAGAGGGTTTTAAAACATCAGGTCTTTAACATTCATATGCACCACAAAACATGCCCCTACCTCCCTTTCTCCAAGGCATTCACTTGTTTATAACCCAACTATATTTAACCAACCCTTCCTGTGCTCTTCCCCACTATCAAACAGATAGGTATTGTAAATTTCATAGCCCCACTCCTAAACCTGACATTGCAATATGTGAGGCACCCTCATAGTTCTCTACTTTATATATTATTTTTATGGTGAGAATTAAAGCTTTTATGAGGCTGTAATTTTTGACCTTACCACCGCTTTGCAGGAACTCAATGTTATCCTATTTTACAAAGAGCTAAACAGGGGAAGGAACACATTTCCAAGGTCAAATGAATCTTCTGAATGTGGAAGGGAGAGACTCCAAGCAAAAAAAACACCTTTGAGCTTAGCTGAAAATGGATTGACTGTATTACAAAAAAATATGCTTAATTTTTAATAATATAAGTTGCACGCATTTACAAAGGTTCTAAAAATTAAAATATTAATATTTGAGATGTCATACATATTTGATTACTGTAAATAAAACCAAACTATTTTAAGAAAATATCGGTATATATACCCTATAAAAAGCAAGTAACTTAAGGGGATCATTAAACCCTTAAAATAGGTAATAGATATCAATAAAATGTAGCATTATTTTATGCAAGAAATATGTAGTGGAGTGTGCCCTGATTATGCATGCACTTGGTAAAATTTAAAGAAGGATACATAGTGTGCCTACCCCGTAGGGACTTAAAACACAATAACGGAAAACATGATGGAAACCAACTTGGAAGACATCTGGAAATAGCAAATAAAAATGGTTTATAAAGTTATTGATGAAGAACAGCATAAGGACACATTTAAAGGTAACTTGACCATGTCTTACTGACTGTGACCCAAGTCACTTGGAAATGGCTTGAGATTCATCTCACAAAGTGTGCTGTGTAAAGGGAATAAAATAACATGGACTCAGCTCTTCATTTCCTTATAAAATGTTTGAGAACAAATTATTTAATTTATCTGACACTAAGTTTTCTCATTTAAAAAAGCTACCTATAAAATTTTTAATGTCAAGCACTATATTGGATATTGGTTTAGATTATATGTGTCACTATTCTTAAGGTAAAATTCCCATAATCTAAAATTCACTATTTTAAACATTTTAAGTATATGGTTCAGTGCAGGGGGGGGGTAGCATATTCACAATGGTGTGCAGTCACTACTTCCTAATTCCAGAACATTCCCATCACCCCAGAAAAGAGGACCAGCACTCTCCACGTCCCCCAGCTCGCTTTCCTCCTCCTCTGACCAGTTCTCTCAATACTCCAGTGAACAAGGACACATGCGTCGCCTACGGCACAAGAAGTTATTGAAAAGATTGCTTGAGATGCTTTTGGGCGTGCCCTGACACACGGGATTTCAGGCGCGGACTGCCCCATACTGAACGCCTTCCTCAGGCCTCCGTCCTGGTCGTCTCCAGAGCAGCTCTTTCTCCTAAACACGGAGATGCAGCGGGGACTTATTCCAGCTTTCCTGCCGTTGCTTGTGTTCACTTTCTATTTATGTCTTCCTTTCCATTTATATGTATCTACACACAACCAAGTCCCCCTTTTTTGTGACTCATTAATTACACTTGAACTTGGGCTTTAGTCACAAGTAATATTTTCCTATTGAAAAAAAAATATGAGAGCCTTATTCGAGTAGTTTAAATATATTACATAGAAACCTAAATCAGAATAATGTGTCCTTTGCTCAAATCTTGGACTGCTTGTGTTAAATCTGTGTCCCCTGTGTAAGTGTCAACCTAGGTATAAAAATGACTATCACGAGCCACGACTATTTGAAAACCTTACCTAGGAAGAATACCTGTTTGTCAATTTCAATTGCAAGTGTTGCCCATTGTCATAAGGCTCTAGGCTTTCATATTAATTATTTTTTGGACATAAGGTTATCCCACCCTCTGGATCCCTGTTTCCCAGCTGCCTTTTTGCATTTGGTTCAAGACCCTGGACTCCACCCCCTTCCACAGCTGGCTCATTTGGCTAAAGCTTTTGACCACGAGACTACCAGTGCCTGCCCTCCTCCCCACAGGTATTCATCCACACATTGGTTGGTTTTTGAAGTGATTTAACAAATAGGGAATATGCTGTAGTTGAATGAAAAATATTTCCAGCTAAACCCTTCATTTGTAGACAGGCCTCCCCAAACTTTTTTATTTAGAAACATCAATGTGTGGTTGCTTCTCACATGGTCCCCACTGAAGACCCAGCCCACAACCCAGGCATGTGCCCTGACTGGGAATCACACCGCCACCCCTTGGTTCACAGCCCACGCTCAATCCACTGAGCCACACCAGCCAGGGCCAGTCCTCCCCAGTTTTTATTTGAGAAATAGAAACCCTGTGTTTGAGTTGGTTTGTTATTAGTCTTTTATCTTTCTTGAAAGGCCTTAAATATTGAACTCCTGCTTCAGCATGCTGTACAGGTTGAGATCTATTCAAGGCACTTCTTAGTTCTTTCTCAATATTGTTTTGTGTGGATTGGAAAATACGTGCATGTTATTCCTTTTCATCATGAAGCATGTGTTTGCAGGTAGAATGCAATGGGCAGTGTAGTTGAAAACATTTTCTATAAATTTGCATACAATCACACTCATAGGAAAATATATATGTTTAATTGTGCGCTTCAAAGCAGAATATATCGATGTAAAATATGTTAGCAGGCTGTTTGAACTCAAAACTTAAGACAAATGCAAACCATTTTCAAATTCCCATAATTTCTTAGGAAAGTCTTTTGTGCAAGCCTATGTGTTGTGGTAAAAATAACTTCCTTCTCTAGATATTCTTAGTCTGCTATCGACCTCCAGGTATCACTTTTCATATCCCAACTTGTAGACGTTGAGTCTACTCACATACTTAAACCAGGACAACACAATTACGGATGGAAACCAAATTATTTTACCTTTACCTTTGGCCGTTTTCTTTAAAATCTACCTGAATATCCACCCTCACTCAAGAGAAGGATGGTGACTTTATTTCTTGGGCTAGATTCCTCCAAAACCAGGTCATTGGGTCCCACAAGCTTATCTACAGAAAGAAGATTATTAGATATTGTGTCCTGCCCAGATAAAATTCTGAACTCCTTCTCCATGTCTGTGTTCATAGGCCCTAGTCCACGCAGCTATCTCAAGGAGATATCTCTTAAGATCAAAACAAAAAGACCGTAGCCAGTTGCACGTAATTACTGTAGCCCCTGCCATCAGAGGGATCGTTTGGAGACCGTGGAAGGCTATGCTGGTTCTACGTGTGCTACAGTTTAAATATGCACAGCATTTAAAACAGGGCACTTTAAAAGGCCAGTTTTTTAAAAATCTTGCTATGTACATGGTGCATAAATCTAGAAATTATTAAAACCTTTTGTTAGATAAGCAAAAATTGTCACCCTTGCTCATCATCACCTCTATTATTGTCTGCTTGGTTGACTTCTTTCCATACTTCTTTGTAAGCATAAGGTTCATTATTACAAAGACCAGCCCTCATTGCTTTGATGGACCAAGTGCCTATCTAGTTCAGCACCTGACATACAACAGGCATTCAATAAATGCTTGAACAATAAAGGTAAGATAAGGAAGTATTGCCCGTAAGTTTTTGAACTAATAATATATTTTAGAAGCATGGGGATTATGATTCTTCCCACTAATTTGATTTAATCGTGAGTCAGGATATTCTCTTTTGAAACATGCAAAATATTTATCATTACTATGTCCTCCCCATGATGTATACCACTGTTTATCATTGAAGGTCAAATACTTAACCATGTCTCAAAAGGGTGAAACAGTGGTTTGCCAGGGTTTAATTTCCATTTTCAGCCTAGTCTGCATATTTCCTGGAGTCTTTAGGACAAAAAGTTTCAGTCATCCCCAAACTCAAATTGAAATTGGGCAGCCGGTTAATGCTTCATTTAGTTTATGGGATTCATGTCCGGGCAGTTGTTTGAATGTCGGCTCACCCTTAGAATATTGTTCTTCCTCTGCATGTGTTCTCTCCCCTGATTGTGACTGAGGATTGCATCTGCTTAACTTTCTTTTTGTTCAGCACAGATCATGTCTGTTCTGAGCCGTAGCCTGAAAAGCCGGAGTCTGATTCTTGGAGCAAAAGGTTCCCTTTATTAGGCTTCAATCAGCTCAGATGCATGTGGTTCCGTGCTTGCCAGTGAGGGAGCTGAGGGGAAAGCAAAAAGTTCTTGCCCTTGTGAGCGCTCTGGCTCCTTTGAAGATCAGGGCAAAGCTGTGGTTCCTTTGAGATCATGAAGTTCTTCTTTAGTGTTGGGTTGCTAAAGGAAATGCGTGGAAGGAACCATATAAGCAAGGCCTTTTGTGATTATTCATGGTTTTGAGAGTTATGTTAACCTCTTTAAAACCCAGGAGGGATTTCTTAGGTCATCCTAAGTGGTCAATTATTGTCATTGCCATAGGGACCTTCTCCTTGCCTGTGATTAGGAGGAAGGCAGAATAGTTTAGACAAACTCATGTTCTCTTAAGGGTTAAGAGCCAGAACTATCCCAATACAACAACAACGAAAAAACTGCATCTCAGATTGTTGAAATTTCTAGCCAAGCTATTAAAATAAAATCATCTGAAAACAAAAAAAGATAAAAACACAACACATATACTGCTAATGCTTTCTACAGAGTTGCATAGAATATCGATGGCAGATCTAGCTTTGATGCACCACCATATTTGACAAGATTCTGGAATAAATCCCACGCCAAACAGTCGCATGTGCTGGGACACTGGGCATGCAGCTCTCCTTTCACCAGACTTGGCGAGTCCCACGCAGAGGCGCTAGGCCAACGCTCTCGGCTTCCGCCCACATCTGCATCCCATTATCTCTCTCATCATCACATCCTCCAACTGTTCACATTTTTCCATGATTTGCCTTGTCTTCTTTCCCCAAATGCTGTCATGTACACATAGGTATTTAATCAATGCTTCAGCAGGATAATGATTTATGGTGTTGTGGGCAGGGTTTGTTTTTTTTTTTTTCTCCTTAATGACCACTAGAAGGTAAAACTAAATCAATAAATACTTAGCATCTGTGGAAACAGAAGGTATTTGTCTGCTAATTGGTGTGGTTTTGAGGTGCTTTATATTTCAGTAAACCACGTGGTAACAAAGGTTACTGCTACTTTGGGTTGATTTATGCTATGTCAAAAACGACCTTGCTAATTCTAGAATGTCTGCCTTATGTCCTGAAGGCCATTATTGATAAAATATGAGAGGTGTAAATAGCATATTTCCCTCTTCCTTCCTCTGTAAGTTACTCATTTTAGATTCGCTCTGGGCCTCGCCGCCCTGATGGGAGTGGCCATGGCTGTTTTTACCATGTCAGCTGTCTCTGTCAACCACCGCTGATTGTAGAGAAGAAGTCAAGAGTTCATCTGCATAGGACATCATTCCAAAGGGGGTCTGGCACTGCGGAGGTGAGAATCACTCCTTAGTTAAACTGCTTTTTATGCAATAAGATGTTCAAACGCATAAAAATTTTGATAGCAAATGCTCCTTATCCTTTCTAGATTAGTATACAGAAAGTATTTTTCCAGGTGATTAACATTTCTTCAAAATATGCAAAATAGCATACGCTTGCCAATTACAATTTCATACATCCACATGCCCTTGGAAGACATAAATTATGAAGAGTTTTATTTTTAAGACTAATTACTTCATTAGGCTATACATATTTTTCATATATTTGTGAACTGCCTGTAACTGTCCCTATAATTGACCAATTATGGGTCAGTTAGACAACTTTGTGTGAAATTGAACATTGAAATATACAAGGCAAAGTATTATATTTCCTAAAATTATTTACTTTCTTAAATTTAATTAGATAATTTAGATTATAATTTTAAATACTGTAATTAGTTGTCATAGTTTAACAAAAATAATTATCAATTTATAAAAATCATACATCAAGACCATTTTTGAAGAAATAGTGTAGTATGATACAGCCCTAGATTTAAAAACTGGTTGTTGGGTTTGAGATAGAGTTCAGAAATGTATTGGATTGAAACTAAATATAAGAAATATGGCAAAATGAAAATAAAAGTGTGCTTGTATTTTATACGCTCATGTGTGCATGAACATATATATAAGTTGACTAATTAATAAGCATTTTAAGAGCTAACATTTTAAAGAGCCAACTTTTTCTATAAGTGTTTTGCTCTAGCAGTATTTCAGTTATTAGCCATTATTATAATAAGATATATTCATTTTATTGGAAATTCTATTGATAAGCATTTATTCTGAATAAAGATATGTTAATGTTTAAAAACTAAGCATATTCATAGATTCCATACATGAACAGAAAAAGGAAATAGTTTAAAAAATCACTTGTGTTTTGCTTTATGTCATTATTTCTTTATTATCAACACTATATAGTATCAGTGAGCAGGTTAGTAAATAGTATAAACAATATAGGCAAAACCCTACCACATGCAAACAGAAGTCTAATTTCAAGGGAGAGTTGTCATCTGTGAGTGATGAAAAAATTTTGACTCAGGGCAATAGAAGAAAACCTAACGCAAGAAGACCAAACTCTAAGTAAATGCACACTAATGAAAGGTTAAAGGTGAGATTTAGGATGTCATCTGTTGCCATTGAAATTGTTAAAGGGAACTACATAAGAAAAAGATCAAAACTATAAACATTAAAATAGCAACAAATGAACAACCGTCAACAACTGAATCTAAAAAGCAAACTAAGCAAACAGAACAGGAACATAATCATACGTGTGGAAAGCCTTTGGAGGGTTATCAGCTGGGAGGGGGAAGGAGGAGAATGGGGGGAAAAGTGCAGGGATTAAGAAGTACAAGTTGTGGGTACAAAATAGATGGGGGGTGTTAAGAAGAGTAGAGAAAATGGAGTTGTCAAAGAACTTACACGCATGACCCACGGACGTGAACTAAGGGAGCGGAGTGCTAGAGGGAGTGGGGGTATTGGGCAGAAGGGAGCAAAGGATGAAATATTGGGACAACTCCAATAGCATAATCAATAAAATATATTTAAAAACTTATGCGTAAAAGTGATTTTCTTTGGTCAGAGTGTTTCTTTATTATTTTTATTGTATCATCTTTTACTAAGATAAGGTTTTTGTTCTGAATGATGTTTCGCCTAAGTCATAGACACCATTAGGTCAACGTGGTGCCCACCTTCTCACAATGACCTTGCATATCTGTATCAGGCTATACCAGTGACAGCCCTGTTTGACAATGTAGGGAGTCATGCACCTGTAGGGACTGATACAGTTATCAGAGGCACAGCACTACCTGCTTGTACGAGAATCTGTTTCCTAAATTAGGTGTATTGTCTCTAGTCCTAAATGGGTCCATATATCTGACCTTGGCCAGCATTGCTCTGATATGGGCTGCTCATGGGTGCAACAAAGGCTTTAGATAAGTGACCATTCATTTCTTGTCCAATAAACAGGCTTAGGTGCCCCTGCCCAGGAGGAACTGAAACCGATGGTAATTGAGCAAGCAGAGAAGGCTGATGGGGTCTGGCCCACGAGACACTTGGTGACCTTATTAGTAGTGCCCTTCTAATTCATTAGGGCTGGGCTGGGACCTGGGATTCTGCAGTAACCAGTTCCTGGGTGATGCTGGTTCAAACTTAGGAACAAGGGATCTCACTGGCCTGGATACCAGCAACCAAAAGCAGTTAAACTCCTAAAGGTAATTCCACATTCAGCAAATAAAAATGATTCTCATAGTAAGACCTCTAAGGTATTCATTTACTTCTGATGTGCAAGCTGCTTCAGCAGGGTAATGATACCTCTTATACAACACTGACCTCTAAGAGCCTCTAGGTATTATGTTCTTAGAAATGTTATCTTTATTGCTGCATTTTGCACTCTTTATTTATATTTACCATTCCTTATTCTATCAGGTGAGGCAACTTAAAGGAAATAAAGATAATTATAAGTAGTAGAAAATTAGAACATTAAGTCTGGAGAGTGACACTAGAAAGACATTTTTATTTATTTCACTTCATTTTTAGGGCCATATCTCAATAAACTTTTGATTCTTACTGTCTCACACCTACTTTTAAATAGAATGGCACTTAATCTATTTTGAGATGTTTTAGAAATGGAAGTACATGTATAACATAATGCAATTACATTTCAACTTGGAAACCTTACTGAAAGGAGTCATTAGCATACTTATTATTGTTAGAATTTTCGACCGTGGAAAGAGCTCTAAATCAAAAAGGAGTTCAGCAAGAATACCTCTGGTTTGGAATTCACTTGTAGAAGTTTTGAGAGTGATTTCCACACTATGTATTGGTGTCCCCATGTACGACAAGCAGAAATAATAACACTGCCTGATCTACCCCATAAGGTTGCCATTGGAATTAACTGCAATCCAGATGAAATGTTCCTATATAGTAAAAGTGTGTGTGTACATATGTAGAGATGTTTACCCTAATAAAAATCATTTGCTTATTAATGTTGCTCATGAAAAAGCTAAGATGGGACTCACAGAATAATTAAATTAATTTATGTGCTATTTCATACTTATATTCATAACTATCAAAAATAAGACCTTATTTGTAACATATCTATAAAGTGGTCTTTTTGCACTTTATTTCTCAAAACCTGAGAAAACTTCATGTGCACTTACAATTTCATTTTGTCTTGGGAAAATATTTTGCCTTTAAAATAGCTGATAATTCCTATCAATTATTACCTTACCATAAGCTCCTACAATAGAAAAAGCTGAGGCCTGGAAATAGCCAGTCACTGGGAACCACAGCAAACTGTCTCCAGTTTCACCTGAGATTCTCTGGAGGGACGCTTTGTTCACCTAATGTCGTGGATGCTTTCAAGGCCACACGTCTGCTTTGGGTGCCAGGTCCACACCTGTCTTCTCCTGTGGCCGCGCTCACCTCAACTGCAATGATTGTGATTCTAGATCGATTAGGTGACTGTTGTCAAAATGACTTAAGGACTATGGCCTTTTAGTTGTGAGAAGTGGTCCTTTGCACACCACTGTGTAGACAAGTGAGCAATTCTCCACCTGAATACCCACCCCAGGTGACGTGTCTCAGAGAGAGCTGTGCCTCAGTTTCTTTTCTGCAAAACTATTATTTGGACTAGCATGTCATGATGTCCCTTTTAGCCCTAAGATTTTGTTTTAAAGTTAAAAAAAAAAAAAAACTTCTGAAAGTACAAATAGTCTGTTTTTGAAAATGTCCTATATTGGATATTTCAAAGTTATAAGAAGTTATTCTTAGCACTAACAGTTGAGTGCCCCTATTTGAGACATAGTTGGCTATTTTAAACTGCTCTCTACCCTTGCTTCATCATTATTCATCTCTCCTCTATAGTTTGAGGGTCAAAGATAATGTCTAAAGCTATTATTTCCCCTAACCTGAGAAAATATGCCATATTCTCATTGAACATGAAGTAAATGATTATAAAATTAAAGGTCATAATGCCAGTTTTCAAGGACAAATTCCCTACATTCATTCTTCTTTCTTTGAAAGTTAACTGTCACGTTTGTCACCAACACCCTTTGTTTTATTCTGCTGTGTCATTTTCATTAATGTCATTATCTGCCATTTTCTCTTCTGTGAATGCAGTGTCACGGTATTGATGAAATGATAAGATGAAATATAAAGATAAGCTCCATAAATGTTTGCATATTAATGTGAAATTATTTGAGAAAAAGGTAACTAGAGATGAAAAGCAATTAAATTTCTTTTGTATAATATTTTAATACTAAAAGTCTGTGATGCTATATGAACTATGTTTCTAACATTAGCCCAGCAGTACTATGCAAAATAAGCTAGCCAGCAAAGAATCTAGATAAAGCCTCTACATAAAAGTTGAATCAATATTTTAAAGGTTTCCTTTAAAAAAAGATTTTATATATTTATTTTTAGAGAGAGGGGGAGGGAGGGAGAAAGAGAAGGAGAGAAACATCAGTGTGTGAGACATACACAGATCTGCTGACCAGTCATTCATTGATCTGTTGCCTCTGGCACACCCCCAGCTCGGGACCTGGCGGCAACCCGGGGATGTGCCCTGACTGAGAATCCAACTGGCGACCTTTCTGTTTGCAGACCCGTGCTCAATCCACTGAGCCACACTAGCCAAGGCTAAAGGGCTCCTTATAACGAAAATGGTAGTCCATAGTCCACAAAACCATAATTATATTTTGCTGAGTGTAATACTGCACTCATAACTTTAAATTATCCACATGGTGAGGATGCAGAAACTATGGCCATAGCTAATTAAACTCTATATTCCATGAGCAGCAAAATTCATCTTTGTTTTACTTCAATCGGGTGGACAAATTTATTGTGATTCCAAGAATAGAAGGACTTTTTATAAACAATTACTTCCAAATTTATTTCTTTATTTCTTTTGTATTGCTGTTCAAACATAGTTATCTCCATTTTCCCCTCACCACCCACCCCTACCCCACCCCAGTCATCCCCAGAAGGACTGTTTAATATTCATCTAATTTTGTCTATGTTATTTTAAAACTAAATAATATGTATTAGCTTTTTAACTATATGCATTCACAGTTAACTTTTAAAGCTATTACTTTTCTACAGGAGTCAAGATTAAAACTGTGTGCAGTTTTTCAACTTTGTCATTTTTTGTGTAGTTTTACTTAAATTTATATTACTAAGTTTATTTTCCATTGAAGGGTTCCATACTGTGGTAGAGTAACACTGCTGATACAACATTCATTAGCAAACAACATTTTAGTGATAAAAATAGAATATCATTTATCTTAAATTTTCATATATAAATATATATTATATATAATATATATAATATATACACATACTATATATATTACATATATAAATATATAATACACACACACATATATATATAAAATGAACCAAACAAATAAGTCAAATTTTAATCCATAGTGCACTTTGCTTCTTCAGGATTCTTCCTCTACCACCTACCATTCTGGGTACCATGTTTTTGGTGAGAGTTATCAGTGAAAAGGAGTCAATTGGCAACACTCTGAGATATTGCGGAATCTAGAGGGAAAATAAATTACTTCCTTGATGTTGATTAAATGTCTTGCTATTAAAAGACAACTGAGGTAAATGTGAACAGCACATGTTGAAAATTCTGCTACTATTTGATCACTGTGGAGGTGCACGTGCAAAGATGATCAGCATGCGAACAGCACATGTATTTATGGGAACTTGGGCCTCCTTAGATATTTAACGTATAATCTCAAATATGTTAATGAAAACATATTTTGACATATTTTCAAAAGAAAATGTTCTCATTCATTCTCAGATGCCAAGTGTTAATTTCAGAGAATACACAGATGAATAATACAATGATTTCTACTCAAAAAGCATTTGGTCTGGTGCAAGGCTGGGCCTATCAGACACCCTTGTCCTGTGTAACAAGCATGTCCCAGTGGAGAGGGGATCATGGAACTCCTTGAGGAAAGGGGCAAGCAGGTAGCCAACTATGTGGAGCACTTAAATGCTGTGGTAAGAAGAGTCATATAGGACAAAACAACGCTTCCACCAAAAACAACTAGAAAGTTTGAATAAATATAAAAATCAAATCTGAAGCATCAGAAAAGTGATGAAACTGGGATAATTAGAGATAGCATTGTTCCAGAGAGAGGAGAACTTCAGGAAATCGAGCTGACTTTTGCAGAAGTGTTTTCCCTGAGGGACTTTGCTGATGCTGCCTTTACAGAGAGAGGAGGCTGCGGATATAGGCTACACCCCAGAAGAGGGCTGCTGCTGGGAAGAGGAAAATTAGCAGAGGTTTTGGGGGTCTGATGGGGCTAGGAAGAGAAAATGGAGACACGATGGCCCCTAGAAGGCTGTTTTTCCCTCTAAAGCTGCATGGAGGATGACGAGGCTAAACAGACTCAACAGGAAGCCTTTGCAAAGCAGAACAGAGCACGTCTGGCCCTACTGATGGGACAGTGCATAACTTCATCCAACGTTCAGGGAAAGGTTGCCCAAACAACACCAACTAAATATCTGAAAGCTCTGAGAAGTCTGTGTCCATGGGGAGAGTAAACCCCATGTAGAACTAAATGTTACCCAAAACACAAGCCAACAGGTCATACAATCCCCAAAGCAAGGGAACAGAAGAGCTGATGGAAATAGACCCAGAGATAGTACAGATATTTAGCTAGCAGAACAGGCATTGAAAGAACTATAATGAAGCTGTTAAAAGAAAATAAAGGAACAGATTGAGAAGGTGAAGTGATGGCGAATTATTCCAGAAAGTTGAAATATGTAAGTATATGTATGCACACACACACAAACACACACACACACACGTATATACACATTTATAACGAGTCTAGAAATGAAAACATTTTTAAAAATTAAAACCTCAATAGATGGATTTAAAAACAGATTTGACACAGCAGAACACAGAATTAATGGTCTGGAACATATGTCAATGGGAGATAAACACACTGAATAAAATAAAGAAAAAAGAAGACAAGATAAAGGAAAGAGTATAAGAGGAATGTTGGACACAGAGGAAATGTAGAGCATATCTATGGCTGCTGTTCCAGGTGAAAATTAGTGAGAGAAAGAGGAAGAACTGATGTTTAAGGGGTAATAGTAAAGACATTCCCCAAACTAAAGAAGCACATTGTGGTAGCCGGTCCCTCCAAAGAACCACACAGCCTTATACTCAGGCCCTGTGCAGTGTCCTTCTCTACTGAAAATGAGCCAGAACTATACCTTGCTTTATGCAATGGAAGTAGGGACCCTGTGCCAGCTTCAGGCCTGAGACTTAAAATGGCCCAACTGCTTCTGCTTTGAGCTCTGAGGAGCCCTGACCCACCAGGTAAGAACTCCAGCTACACAACTTAGAGGGGCCCCAGAGGACAGGCACTGTGGACATAGAACAACTTCACAAGGAAGCCACAAGTCACCTTATACATGAGTGGAGGAAGCGTTCAGCTGGACATTCAGCTGAAATGGAGCTTCTAGTATTGAAGTGAGGCCAGACTCAGCTGCCCTCAGAGTGTAATGATATGAGAAACCCTAGGCCAGACATTCGAAAGAACCCCAGCCGTAATCAACTAGTGCACAGAAACATGAGCTAAGAAAATGGTCATTATTTTAAGACACTACATTTTAGGGTGGTTTGTCATGTAACAACAGAGCAAATGTCAACCTACCAGTCAAGAAGCTCACTGAGCCCGAAGTAGCACAAAGAAAGCCACATTTAGGAATAGCTTAGTAAAACTGCTTAAAAACAAAGGAAAGGACTCAAAATCATTCTGGGAGGAGGATGCAAATTATGTTCCAAGATGTGATAGTAATCTTTAAAAAACAAAACCAAACAGAACCCTGAAGCCAAAAGACAGTAAAATATCATTTTTATGTACTGAAGAAAATAATCTCTAACCACAATTATATACTCAACAAATATATCCTGCCAAAATAAAGGTAAAAATGGCGGATGAAAATCCATTAGGAGGCTCCAGCAGCCCAGTGATGGAAGAAGAGAGCGGCTGTAGAGAGAAGGCCTTCCTTGCTCTGCCCCCTGTGCGCACAGGACACACTGAAGGGAGGAGGAGACGCGGCCGCCGGTCCACTCGGTCAGCCAGTTGGATCAACCTTCTATCACAAACACAAAAAACGAGAGAAAGCTGTTGTGATTGTGTTATCAGTCCACTCATGCGCTAAGGCAAGAAATATTGCTCCAAGTTTCACAATAACTTAAAATTATATAAAGCAAAATTTGAGAACTAAATGAGAGACAAATCCATAAATATAGTGGGATTTTAACATTCAAAAGAGCTAGAGAAATCGTAGACATACACACACTGAGGAAGAACACGGAAGCTCTAAGCAATACAGTGAACACATGTGGACTGATTGGCATGTCTAGAACATTGCATCCAGCAAAACAGATTTTGTACTTTAAGTGCACATGCAACATTTAAAAAATTGAATCTAGGGCACATGCCTTGGTTGCTGGCCAGGTCCCCAGTGTGGGGGCATGCAAGAGGCAACCACACACTGATGTTTCTCTCCCTCTCTTCTCTCTCTCTTCCCCTCTCTAAAAAATAAATAAAAATCTTTAAAGATTGACCACTTGCTAATCCATAGAGAAAGTCTCAACACATCTCAAAGCACTGATAAAATTCAGACTGTTTTTCCCATACCCATGAAAAAACTGGTTAGGAAATCCCCAACTATTTGGAATGCAAGCCATACACTACTGAATAACCATGGGTCAAGGAAGGAATCACTCGAGAATTAGAATGATAATGTGGATAGGGCATATCAAAGCTCGTGAAATTCTAAATTGGGACTCAGAAAAGCAAAGCATATAACACACACACACATATATGTGTATCTATGAAAGATTGAAAATGCCTGACAAATTTTGAGGCTTTTATCCTGATTCATGATCAAGGCTTTTATCTCAAGAAGCAAAAATTTTTAAGTATCTTATTCTCAGAAATTAGAATAGAATAATAAATGAAAATAAGAACAGATAGTGAAATAGAAAACAAGCCCACAAAGAAAATCATCCACATAGGCCAAAGTTGATAGTTTGAAAAGTTTAATAAAATTGATAAACCCCTAGTAAAACTAATCAGTAAAAGAAGAAAGGAAACACAAATTACCAATAATAAGAAAAACATCATTACTTAGATGCTCTAGTGTGATAAGGTAATAAACAAATAAAATTAACAATCAGATACCAGACAATAATGAGATTAATAAACTGTAACTACATCAAGAAAATAAAGGAATTTCAGAGGCACAGTTTAGAGTTAAGGAAAACAGACAAAAACATGCACACTATGATTCATTATGTCAAGCATAAAAACAAATTTACGCTGTCAAAAGTGGATAGACTTTATCCTTGGTGGGTTAATTAGTAGGAAGCATCTTTGGCTAAGGTGGTTGTGGGCGAGGGCTTTCCTGGGGCCTTGGAGTTCATTGTGTTTTGATCTGAATGCTAGGTACATGAATGCATGGTGTGTAAAAATTATTTGAGATGCCCAGAAGTTTTTTGCACTTTTCTGCATACATGTTAAACTTTAGGAAAATATTTGCATGAAAAATTTTAAGAAGGCACATATTCTGCCAGTAGATACCAGGTACCAAAAACATATCAATGCAAGAATCTTTCCTTTCCTTCTTAAATATTTAACTTCATTTTCTTAGCCGAAGGACACAGGGATATTTATTTGTAAGATCTCATACTGTGTTTGAGAGGTTAACCTTCTTTTCTTTTATTCTGAGAGATCAATCTTTCTCTTTCCTGCTTTTGGGGTGTTCATGGGCTTGGACTCTCCATGTATGTGTGTGGTGAGCAGGAGCGGACACAGCTCTTTTTGTCACTGCTTTTCCAAACACAAATTCATCATTGCAATTATGATAGGCACCTAATGAAAGAGTGAAAGTTTGGTCTGAATGATTAATGTAAATAAATAAAGAGATACATACTAGATTAAAATAAACAGACTAAAAGACCAATAACCAAGCCTTCTCCAAGGTGAGTGGAAGGGGAAATGAGAGTGAGGTGGGTATTCCCTCAAGGGCCAGGCATGAAGGGTCTACAATGGGAAGAGTAGGGATCCTCCCGCCACGTAAAGAACACGCATCATTCGGTTGGCTGTGCTAATCCTGAGAACCGCCACAGGATGTCAGTGATAGAATTTTCAACTGGGTTTAATGTCGCATTAGTAAAATTGTGCTCATTATCACATTGATGATCATGTCTTTAGATCAAGTGAATACCAAATGACCTTACAACGTAAAGGTACCAGTTGAAAAAGCAATGGCAAATGTTGGCATGCAGATCATATTGGTGCCCAGATTTAGAAGAACCATTGTATTGACTTGCTCATCACTAGCAGAATTACATTGAAAATAGTCATTGAATTCCAGCAAAAAAAATAATAAAAATAAAAAAAAACCTGTCAGCTCACATCAATGTTGTTCATTTTAATTTGATTGACTTTGTATTTTTATTGCTTATGCTTAATTGTACATATTGGTTTGGTTTTAAAGTTGCAGAAACACCATAAGCATAGAGACTTCATAACAATTTTATGCTTATGCATATATTAATTTAAACTTATAATTTAAACTACATTGTATTAAAAACAGAATTTTCTTTAAACCTTTCAATGGGGAGTCGCGTTTTAGTGAATTAAAATACTGGAGTGAATACACTTGTTGAATGGTGTGTTTGTTTTGAATGTGTAATGTCAAAGCAAAAACTGCATTGATACAAACAGGTAAGGAAAATGTTATTCAATGCTATTGCAATAGGAGAGAGGCCAGAATTCTGGCTGAACTCAACTCTCCTAACATAAAGGACCAGAGTGTTTTTAGAGTTGAGGTTGGATAATCTTAGGTTATCTGCATTAGCTAATTCTCTTTACCAAAAGAGAAGTCAACTTTCTCATAACATCATCACAGAAAGTAGTTTTATAATTCGGATCAATGCACCTACTGAGTTAGGTGTCTACCCTCCCACAGAAAATGGAAGGTAAGTTCTATCTTCCTTGGTGATTGCATTTCTAAGGGAGAGATTCCTGGACTTCGAGAAAGACATTCCTGGGATGTAAATCTAGCAAGAAGCTTTTTATGAGATTTACGTTCAAAGAAGTAGAGAAAGAATATTCAATTACAAGATTTCTGCAGTAAATGCTCTTGAGGAAGGAGGTGAGGGACCAGGAGTATGGAGGGAGTGTCTAAAGTCTGGCCAAGTTCAGGGAAAAGTTGATACCCTCGTGGACCTTACAATTGTCAGTTGGTCATGCTGACCACAATGCACTCATGTAACCTGCACAGTTTAATCTAATTTTTACAGCAATGTTTCACATTTGGAACTAAAAGTTCCTGATTCAGCATATTAAGAAATCTTGTGTAGAATAGTTGTTTTTCTTTCTTTTTTTTTAATTCTGTGAATGGTATCAACAACACTTAGTAAATTTATTACTAGATTGCCTTTACTGGTATTTATTTATTTTTATTCAATTTATTTAAACTAACAAAAATAGTTAATACTTTTCCCTATAGTATGTTGCTTTAAGCGTTGACTCATAGGCCACACAGATAAGTGTGAATAACACACAGTAATTAGTTGTTAAAGGGCATTGAGTGGCTGCGGTTGTGTGGATTCAAGCAAGGAGACCCTGTAGACTACATTTAATTAGGTCAAAATAGATTTAAATTGTGCAAAGCAAATGTTTGAGGGCAACCCTAAAATTTGCCATTCCGGACTTCACACCTAATTTGTAGAAGCTTAATAAGAGAAGGGTGCATGCTCCAGCAGGATACATCGATAAGTTAAGCACATTTGCAAGAGCAATGTATTCTTAGTCCAAAAGCCCTGTGTGGTGACCTGGTATGTTCCAGGGACACAGGGTCGATGAGGTGGTAGCCCCTTCCATCAGGGGGTTAACTTCTGAAGGGAAATACACATATTCACCGATGATTTTGATTAAATAAGCTCCGACAAAAATGTCTCCTTTCTATTTCTGAATAGTGCATGTGTGTACTTAGTTGGCCAATTTGAGATTTCTTGAAAAATGTAAGTCATGCTTTCCTAGTGTCCCTATTTTCTATCTCTGGTCCACCTCCACTAGGCAACAGAACAAAGAGTTCAGAATATATTACCAATGAATACTACATTAAGGCTCACCTGTTAACATGTGCATGAGTGTAAAATTATACCTATATTAAAATAACATATTTATATTTAACTGAACAGCAAATACCTTTTATCTGATTTCTCAATACTTTTCCTAAGGGTTCACTATCATATTGGTATGCCACCCACGTCTTTAAGCCCAGCACAGACTGGAAGGTCTCTGGTTCTTGGTGAAGAAGTAAGAGTCCCAGGTTCAAGACCCTTTTTCTCAAGCAGCCATGCAGCACGTCAAAGACTATATGCAGGAAACTACTTTCCCCCCAAAAAATAAGCTATTATTTTAGAAAGTAATAAATAAAATTACATTTTCCTGGAGCCATGTCAATCAATCAGGCTTCACCAGAGCTCACTGTTCAAGGATGAAGCCCTTTTCCTGTGGCATTGGATTCCAGGGGTTTCTTCTCTCAGATTTTTGCATAAGCTGTTACATCGTATTCTGTCTTATAATTTCATGATTTTTATCGACTCCCTAATTTATTTCCCAAATTCACTTCCTAATAAACTTCAGAGTATGTGCCTGGAAATATACCTAAAATTGATTTTACTCTTAAAAACCTAATCTTCTTAACTCTACTAAACATTATCCAAAAAATGAAGACATTAAGATGATAAGAAGCATCTTCCTTTCTTTTTAATATTAAAGAGAATAAAAACAAATTTAGCACATGTGGGTATCTTCCATATTATCAACACTCTCTCTTCTCTTACAGAGGAGAAGAATCTCCACAGCTCTCCCACATCTTGATAGGAGTATATTGTGGTGATATTTACATTCAAATGGAGACAGGATCATAGAGGGTTTAGCTGGAGCTATTTGCTCATCAGGACTATAGGCCCATCAGGACTCATCCTTTTTAAGTATTCCATTTCTTTAGAACAGAATCTAATTGTTTCTTGAATGATCCTTGTGTTTTGCCTCAGCAATTGTGCCTGATAGGCCATTCCATATGCTTATTATGTTCTAAGTAGGGGAAAAAATCTTGCAAACATCTGTTATGGGCTGCTTTTTTCAAAAAAAAATCTCATTTTCTCCTTTGCAATTGTTACATTTCTGGAAATTGACAACCAATTGACATTACACATTAATAAAATAGTGAGTGTTTTCACCACTGAAATATCTGTAGTTTTACTTCTGCTATTTCCTTGATATTAAATCCTATGCTATTAGAAGTGAGAATAATCTTGACTTTATTCTCTACTAGAAAAATAAAAGACTAAAATAGAATGTAGATAGCAGCTGCCCTCCATCAACATAAAGGGTTTTTTTTTTTTTCTTTTAAATGAGGCTGCCACTTGATCCATAAACCAACCTTAAAATTCTAGGGTACACAAGGTAGAGTTGTAGCAAAGTAATACAAATGTTCTTAAAATTGAAGAACTCAAATTTCCCCCATTTATTTATTTTATGCTTCTATTAATAGTAATAATGCTTTCCTCTTGATCTTATCCTTCTTTCATTATCTTTTGTTTTGAATGCCTAAATGCTATTTATATGTCTATAAATTATAAATATATTTTCATAAGCTCCTTCAAACTTTTATATAGAGAGGGTAAGGTTTAAATAAGCAAAAGATGATACTAACAATAAGGAAAATGTCTTAACTATATATGGTATCAACACATTTACTTCTATGGTCATATATGACTTCCATGACAGCCTGCGGAAGAGAGCATTAGTATTTTGCTTTTCATACCACATTGAAAAGGAGCGTGAAACTCAGAGAAATAAAAAGGCTTACCCCAAATAACACAATTGGATAAGACCTAATTCTTTGCATTATAGAATTATTTTGATGCATCAATTTTCCATATAACTTTTGTCCAATTTTCCATATTTTTATTAATAATTGACATAACTAGCTTCAAATCTGGTGGATAGAGTAATTGAATTTTTAAGTAACTTTTAGAGTGTGTGTGTTTACACATACTGAGACATCAAGATTATGAAATTATAAGAACTTAAGGGAAGCACATATGACATAACACAAAGAAGAAATTCAGAGAGAAAGGAAAGAGACTTTGAAGTTTAGCCCATATGTAATCTTATCTGATTGACACACTCTTTTGGCAGAACATATCCATGGATTCATAGGTGATTAAAAACAGACTGATAGGCCCTGGTCAGTGTGGCTCAGTTGGTTGGAGCCTTGTCCCATAAACTGAAAGGTTGTGGGTTCAATTCCCCATCAGAGCATGTACCTAGGTTGTAGCTTTGGGGTGCAAACCAGAAGCAACAGATGGATGCAATCAATGTTTCTCTTTCACATGATGTTTCTCTTCCTCTCTCTCTCTCTCTCTCTTTCTCTCCCTTCTCGTTTCTCTAAAATCAACATGTCCTCCGGCAAGGATAAAAACAAACAAATAAAACTGAGGACACTGAACAGAAACTCTTGGGAAATATTCTTGTATTTTGGTGAGAAAGGTCAATGCCATTCCAGTTTTGATTGACTCTCATAATGTGATCATGCAGAAGTATGAGTCTTATTTATTAACTTATTTATTAACTTTATTAACTTATTTATTTATTTATTAACTTATTTATCATAGGTTCTCTAGATTCTTCAGCAACTCCTCATGAGCCTATCATGTTTTGTAGAAACACCAATGGGCGATTAGTGGCTACCCTCCTTCCAGGTCAGCCACAACTGTCCTACCATCTGATTATACACAGGCATCACATCATACAAGAAGCCAAACACCAGACAAACCAATGGAAAGTTGGCATTGTAGTGATTCAATGCTCTTTCCAAGTCAGGCAACTTACATTAAACCTTGTGTTCTTCATTTTTTTGTTTGTTTGTCTTCTAACCATTCTGTTTGTCAGGATGACTCACAGCTTCCCAAGATCACAGCAATTGGTAATGTGGTTTGATGAGAACTTCGGAATTTATACACATACTCTCAGAGATGATTTGGAGATGGCAATAAGAGGGTTAAGTGCTCCTGAAGTTCTTCAAAGTGGACAATGCTTTTTTGGAGGAAGGGAGAATTATATTATTGGATGAAGGTTACTATAACCTTTTATCAAGTGTCAACTACATAATTATTGATGGTGTTGTATCACACAGCTATAGTATAGGCTACATGCAATGGAAATTTTAAACTCCTGCAGTAATCTCTGTGTTAACAGTCAAAATTTTTCACTGTCATATCAAAATATAATGCTCCCACTTTGGTTAGAATTGCCACCCTCCTCCTTGTCAAGCAGTTTGAAATTTCTTACTTATTTTACATTGTTTTCCCCAATATTGCATGGCATGGATTCCTTGGGTGATAGAAGAATCTTAAGTTTTGGAGCAAAGGTCAACATTCCACTCATATTTCTTCCTCATATTCGTTGTAAGATCGGTGCCTACTGCTTTACCTTTTGGGGGATTCTGTTTTCTCAACCTAAATGTGGGAATAAAATAAATCTCATAAATATATCATAAACTTTTTATGGGACTTAACTGAAGGTAGAATTTCTAGCAAAGTCTAGAAAAGGCACTCAATGAATTTTAAGCCTGTTCTATATTCTTCATTCATCAGACATCTTTCCATTTTTATACACTTTTGTTCATTCTCTGTTTATCATTGCCACTAACCATGTAAACACACTTGCTTTAACTAGTACAATGGCAAATTAATGGGTAATCCCGCCCCTCCCCCTGCGCACCCTCTCCAGCCAGGTTGGGTAACGTTTCTATGAATTTCTTCAAGTGCAGAACTCACCGTGCTGCATCTCCATAAAATATGTTCCATATTCCTCTAGGTTGCATTTAAAATAAAGTAAAAGCTACTAAACGTGGCATTTAAGAGCCTCCATTGTCCAGTCCAACGGCATTTTCAACTTTAACTCACTACATCTAATGTCCCCTTACGTAGTCTATGTGGCCCCGGTCAGGCCAATCCATTTGGTGTATTCCTTAAATATCGCCTTCTCTCAGGTCAGGTGTCACTTTTAACTTAACTATAATAATATGCAACTTGTTATTTATTTAAAAATAGGTGCCAGTATTTTATATGCATCATCTCATCGATCTTCACAAAACAAGAGAAAACAAAACAAACCCTGCAACTTCGGCGTCAGGGGCAGAGAATGGGCATCGAAGCCCTACCACCTAATTTGGAAACAGAGTTTTGCTACTTCCTAGTCCTGTGACCTTAAACAAATTACTTAATATTCCATTTTCTAGAAATTCAGAAGGCATTGCATCTCAGTGATTTGTTTAAAAACCATACAATTTTCCAGCATCTCAACTCAATGTTTCTTTTGTCAAGTAAGGCAGAATATTCTCACATTTACTCATGGCAAATAAGTTTTTTGTTGTCAACAGTAGCAATTAAGTATAAATGTAAATAAATATTGCTATATTAATCATTTTGTTTTCTCAGACTCTTGAAGGCACGCACGTGTGCGCACACACAGCAGTAAATATATACGTGGAAACCCATTGGCTCCATTGACTTTCTGGAGTATAACAGTAATTCATCAAAGGCTTCGGCAAAATACAGGGGGAGGCCAAAGGAGGTTTACAATTGTTTGTATAGAAAATAGTGCAATAATTGGTAAATAATAATACAAGAATAAGCTCTGTGTTTTGTGTACTCACAGCCATAAACCTACTTCTGCCCTAGCCTGTATTTGACCGCAATGTTCTTTAACAACTCAACACTGACCAGTAAGTTCAGGCAAGAGAAGGAAAAGTAGAGCTACAACCCCGCCCCTGAAGTTAACAAATGCAAATATTTCATTATGACCTTGCATTGTTAGTGAGTAACTTTTTACATCTTTTCAGATAAATCTTACACTCATCATCAGATGGCCTACATAGAGTAAAAGCAGTCTTAAAATATACATTTTTTGATGTTTTCACAATTATGCTTAAATCCTTCTAATAAGGATCAAGGATGATAACCGAGGCTGTTTTTCCTCATAATGAAGTGTTTTCCTTCACGCCGTTCTTTTCATCTCCACTCCCTTTCATGTTCGTGTTACAAAAGGGGAGGGTCTCCTTCATGCTACACCTCTGTGTGGAATGCTAATAAGATGTAGGGTTTGAACTAGTCAGTGAATCACTAAGCATCACAGCTTTGGTGGGTGTGAAAGTTTGAGGAGTAAGTGTGCATAATCCCGTCAGCGACATCCACCCGAAGTTCTCACTCCTCTGAGCAAAGTGACTCATTATCTCTATATACAAAGGATACAAGCCTCCTGGTAAAACTGTGAAGAACGTAGAAAACAACATGTATTTTCTCCTAGTCACAAACGCAGAAATTAGTTCATTGGTCAGCTACACATTCATTCCTTCAGGAAACAGGCAGAAATCATCTCTCCTGTCCCAAGTTCTGCACTGGAGATTGAGCCAGGCCACCCGAGGGTAACTCCATCACAATATAATATACACATCTTATAAATGCTGTAGCGAAGTGCATCTGTTTGCACCCCACACATCCTGCATGTGGCGTACTACCTACCCTGCGTGCAACGGTGGATGGCATGGGCTCTCAGTGTATTTCCTAGGCTGTTCTTTTTGGAAAGCCTCGTGAGTATTCAATTATGTGGCACAACCAGGAGTGATTTCAGCTACTTTGTATTTTCATCCCTTTCTTGAAAAATTGAACTAGCTCTGAAGTTTCATTTTGAAACCCAACCCACTTTCCACATTAAACATTAAATTTAAAATCTAAGATATTAAAAGACATAATAAATTCAGTGTGTCCAGAATTTTTAGTACACTTACGTTATAAGAAAATGGAAGCAAACTAAGTTATCTATTTGTAACTAAAATACTTGATCAACCACAATTGCAGCAGAAAAGGAAATCTATAGAAACAAAGTTTGTATGCATGTCTGTTGAATCAATTCAAGGCATTTAAGAAAGCAACATGTTTTCATAATAGAGCTCATTCTTTAAAATTAATCTCTACAGGTTCCTGTGGTCTTCTGTCCAGTAGCAATGCAGGCTACTCAACAGAAATATTATCAGCGTAATGAGAACTAGTAATAGTTAACGTGAGTCCAATATTTGTTTTCACATTGTGGCTGTTGGCTGTTGATCTTGAGCAAGTTTCTTAACCTCCAGTTCGTTCTGAGAAACGTGCAGCCAGTGACATTCCCCTCAAGTTGTTGTATTAAATGAACGCCTGAGAACTGCTCAGCCCAGTGCCTGGCACTCTGAGCACGTAGTGTCAGCTGTTCTTAATCGCTCCTGGCCCTGTGGTTCTATTCACGTGGCCACATGAAAGCCGTGAGGCTCCCAGAAAACACCATCCTATCCCATTTCCAATCACTTACAGAAGGTGAACCTGCCAAAATTATGCCCTTGGCTCTCAATGGGAAACCACCCACTGCAATAACACAAATTGACCTCTATTGAAAGATGTGTTTTTACTACTCATTTTTGCATGCGCACAATAATCGTTGGTAATGGGAAGAAATATACCACGATTTTTAAAATCCATGCGGAGTTTGAGCGTGTTGGCCTAGAGATAAAAGTAGAATTCTCCTTACACAGAGGCACATTTTTTTTTTCTTTATGACAATGCTTTATTCAAGGTCTTGGGTAACAGAAATTAAGGTTATCAGGAAAATATTGAAAAGAAAACTAGTTGACAAATGAGAATAGAGAAGAGAAAGGAGAAAATAAGTAGAATGAAGACTTGAGCCACCTTCTGGAGCTTTCACAATAAAAACTGACCCCTGTCAGTTTCAGTATGTGAGGCCATCCAAGGGACATATATTCAAGTACATGAACTTGTACGTATGTACCCTCAATTGTAGTTAAAGGATGCCTGGAGAGAAGGTTCCTGTTTCCATACTATTCCTCTTTGAGAACAAAGTGTTAACTTAGTGACTCCTCTTTTTTAAGGCATTATTAAACTTATACTTGAGCTAAACATAATGCTTAAGCTCCATGTTAATAGCAATGATTAATATGCAGTAAGCGTTTATAACTACTAGACAACGCCTAAGTGCTCTGCACAAATTGCTTCATTCAACACACAAAACTCTATCAGTTTGCCATGATTTGCCATTTACAGAAGTAGTCATGGAGGCATGGTTGGTTAAGAAAATTCTCCAGTGACCTCCCCTGCTAATAAATGGCAGAGATCAATTTCAAATCCAGGGTTTCTAAGAGAAAAATCAGCTATTCTAGAAGATTCAAGGAGCAGCAGGAAGTAGAATGGCTTAGGAAGAGCTGAGGAGCTTTACCCAGATCTCAGCCAGAACTCAGTGATTGGGGGAAGGCTGCGGACCCCTGAGGGCACCCCGGGCTTTGAGCGAGCTGGAAAGCCGGTCTCCACTTCGGTGAATCTGCCTTTCGTGTTTCGCCGGCTCATTCTGAGTAGCTCTCAAGCGGGACTGAAAAGGTATGCTCACTGAGGCATGTTTAAATTAGATTTGCTCTTATTGCTTTATTTACCCTGTCATGATAAATCATAACATTTCCATCCTCTGCTTAACTGCTTATTAAAATAGCATGAGATGGAAACACTTTAGTGGACAGAAAATTAAAAGAAAGCTGTTTTATTTTTTCCTGTAGAAAACATTTAACTTTCAACTCTCCTTCTGAATGGACATGAGCCGTCTTTTTAAAATCCCACCCTTCAGTCTTGGCATCAATAGTCATCGTCAGGAATAGAAATCAGTAACACAGTAGTAAAACAAAATAGCAATCAACTCAGAGAAAATGGTATTTTAAACTCATTTTACTAATGAAATATGCTTCATCACGATAGGCCTTTAAATATAGAGAGTTATTTTAATTTTTGTAAACTCAGATCTTCCTACCTTTGCTAGGTTGCCATGGTTACAGACATTCCTGTCTATTGCTTAATACCCAAGTGCTCCACCACCTCTTCCATTCATAAATCCCGTCTCAGTTGCCACCTTTTGCTGAAACTTCCAATTTAATTTATTTTTCAAATAATTTTAACAATTGACATTGTTAAAGAGAAAACCACAGGCCTAAGTTGGAGTCATTTGTGCCAAAGTCCGTGTTAGGAAACCTAGATATAATACTCTAATAATTGCTGTTTCAACCTCCATAAACATGTCTTAATCAACCAGTCTGGAATTTTTTGATCAATACCAAGGAGGGAATGTGTCTTTTAGACCTCTAGATCCCCTGAGAATGGAGAGGTGATCTGCATGATAAAAACCCTTGCTTTTCCCTTGTTCTCCCTAAAACTAGATGTCCAGGTCTGAAAATAACCCTTTCTTTTCCTTTGCTATTATCTTCCTAGTGATAAACTAGATGTTAAGTCCAACCCTACCTTATTATGTATAAGAGTTTTAAAGGTGTGGCTAAACTTCTGGAATTTAAAAATATAGAGTCATGAAATAACAACAGAACAATGTGTGAAGGCAAACAGCCCTGAAGTCAGCACCTGCCTGCATTTATTAACCTCTATCTTAAATTCTAAAAATTGGATTTTAGTGAACACGAAGGAAGTATAAAGTATGTGAAATTGTGAGAAATTACGGTAATGCTAAACCCAGCACAAATCCAAGGGACAGAGATAACGTCTAGTTTTTGTGGTTAAAGGAACCGAGGTAGAAAGAAATAAAGGCCAGAATGGAAAGGGGAAGCTGCGGTGGATTATTGGGAGGGAAGTGGTCTTTGGATAGTACAGGAAAAAGGTAAAAATATTATTTATGCTCAATCATTTCAAGTTAAATATGAATATTAAAGTTACAAAGGCAACCGTGAAATAATAAAAAAATAGTATGTATAACAACTTCCATATAAAGAAAAATAATGAAATACATAAAGGAAACTCAATCCAAATAAATAACCAAAAATGAAGAAAGAAAGAAATAGAGGAAAAAATAGGAAAATGGAAGACAAATATTATGGAAGAAATGAAATCATGTGTAACTGTTATTATAATTTATGTATTTTTAATTTTTATTGTATTATTTCCATCACCATTTAACCCCCTTATACCCCCGTCCCCCTGAAATTGCACACTGCTATCCATGTTCATGAGTCCTTTCTCCTTCTTGCTCAATTTCTGCACCCCCTACCCTTCTCCCCCCCAATAACTGTCATTCTGCTCTCTATATCCGAGTCTGTCTCCATTTCATTTGTTAGTTCAGTTTGTTCATTAGAGTCACATATAAGTGAAATTGTATGGTATATGTCTTTCTCTGACTGGCTTATTTCACTTAGCATAATGTTCTCCAGGTCCATCCCTACTGTCAGAAAGGGTACAATTTTCTTCTGTTTTCATGGCTGAGTAGTATTCCATTGTGTAAATGCCCCATAGTTGTTTTATCCACTCATCTGCTGATGGACACTTACACTGCTTCCATATCTTGTTGTTCTTATAATTTAAATGAATCAAAATTTTCAGTACATATATGAACCACTGAAAGCATTTGAGAAATTTAAATTAAATGATTAAGCAAATACTTCTAGAATAAAACAATATATATATAAAATATGTATATAATATATATAACAAGGTTTGAAAGGACCATAAAAGACTAACAAAAACACAATCCAAAAACCAACTCAAATATTTGCCATCCATTTTTCCTATACATTATTTATATCTAAAATATATAAAAACTTTCTACAAATAAAAAATGAAACATAAATCAACTGAAAAGTGAATAAAGGTGCAAAGATAATTTCATAGAATTGGGAATACATTTTATCATTAAATGTGAATATACCCTTGACTATACTGATAAAATAAAAAATGCAAAATAAGATCTGTACTCACCAAATGGTAAAAACTTTAAAATCTGATAATGAGTGTTTTTGTGGATGGACACCCATGAGATCACTTACCCACATCTGATGGTCATATAAATGATGCGACCACATTAAAAGTCCAGTGGGCACTGCCTAATAAAGTTGAATATGCACATATACAACAACCGAACAACTAAATATAGGCACACACACATCACACACACATAGGCATGCATATGTGTACATATGTATACACACATATCACAGAATACACGCATGCACATATTCATCAGATGACCTGTAAAATAATGTCCCTCTGTCAGCATTGTTAATAATCAAACACCCCACATGCCCACACATGTGCACATAGCAAAGACCACCTCATGTCCATTTTTAGTAGAATGGATCAACATACACATTTTGGGTTATTCATACAATGAATTATTGTTTATTGATGAAATTTGTGAAATAAGATTTTGGGTCACATTATAAACTCTTTCAGTATTTGCAGCTGTTTTTAGTCTCACACCATAAGATTTTCAGAGGAGCAGGAAGTACCTTATTCTTCCAATGATTCCATTATAAAGTTACAAACATAAGAGGGGATTCGCATACATGGGCGCGTGCAGCAAGCACCATCATTACGGAACCACTCTTTGAATCGACAGCAAGAAGTTTGATTAGCCACGGCACCTGCCAATTAAATTTAACTTGAATTTAAATTGAATAATTCTTGACATTCCAAGTAGAACTTTGAAGAAGAAAGGTCTCATTTTCGGCTGCCCACTGAATCACAAGGCAGATAGTCACCCATTTCAGGGACCGGAAGGAGCAGTAAGAGATAGTGGGTAATTTTTATTCAGAGTCAGACGCAGCTTTTCTTCTTATACCATGAATGACATCTTCACTGTTAAATAAACTTATACTAAAAAAGCCAATATACCAGACATTAATAGTCACGAAAATAATTACTTCCTCTAAAGCAATAGCAAAACTATTTGAATGTTTTTCACAAACAAATTTTGGTGCTGGGTGAATTGTTTTCATTATTACAATAAATGAAATTTGATGACTTCGAGATGATAATGTGGGCAAGCTTTAGGTAATGCTCTCAGCAAGAACACTGGCTGTTCTGTTGGTAGAGTGGGGAGCAAATGGGTGTACAGTTTTCATTTGTATTCAAAACTTACGCTCTTCCACTAATTGTATTGTATTTTTCTCCTGCAAAGGCTGTCCTGAGACTTTACTAGCATTTTATCTTTCTTAGTTTGTCTGTGACTAGCGCCATTTGAAACAAAATTTAAACTGTTGCTTTTTCATTCAGTCAAGAGCAAATGCTACTTAGGACTTCGTGTGACACACTGTGAAGGAAAAACAAAGCATAGCCCCGTATAGGATAATCTGGGATTATATTACAGTCCAATATTACCTTTTTTTGTTTTATTTCGGATTACCAGTGTACTTCTAGGGCTAAAATAATTCACACTAAAAGTCATTTTGAACAAACATCGTGATATCATTGATTGACTAAAACGTAAAAATCCTGGGTTCTTAAGTGACTCTCTTGTGCAACCACAATATTAATGAAATCTGTTTCCCGTAGGGGAAGGAAAAACGACTCCCAAGTTCAATGTATAAAATCCCTTCCAGGCGGGCAGTGGGGACAGAGAGGGGCACTAAGTGCCTCGCTGGCTCCCAGCCACGCGGTGGGTGGCTTCTTGCAGCTCAGGCTCCGATACACATTACGGAGTGAGGATCACGTGGAACTATTGATCAGAGATGATTTTCTGTCAGAGAGAGACAGCCTTTCGCTATCTCTTGGCCTTGTTAGAGAAACTAGTCAGTAAGAAAAATGTACGTTTAGTCTCAGGGTTACAGGAGAAAAGAAAAATATTCCTCAAATGGCATCATTAGAGGCTGGCAGGATGTGCTCAGAACTGCCATTTGAATTTAATTAATGGACCAGTTTGCGGAGTCTAATCACTGGTTTAATCTTTTCCCCCACCAAATAGAGAGGCTCTGTAATCAGTTTCAAATGGAAGCGCTGACTTCAGTTGGCAGCATGATTTTCTACATTAGAGAGCAAGCATTACAGCAGAAACGTGTGTTCAGGCTGAGCTCAGGGGTGCGGTATAAACGTAGTGTGGGTTGAACACCGTCTGCAACCACCAGGAAACCGTGCACTTTCCTCTAGATCCACCAGTTAGTGGGAGAAAATTCTGGTCTGGGAAGGAGACTCTGGGCGGCTCTGTGCGGAAGCAGGCACCCGGCTCTCCCCCAGCGCCCTTCCCGAAGCTCCAGGTGGTGAGCTAGGCCTGGTTCTCCGACGGCCTGGCTTCCAACTTTAGGAAGAAGGGAGCCTTGGGGGGAAATCCCAGGGCCCACCTGCATCAAAGGGGGCTCTTCCCTTGGGTCATTTCAGTCTGCGCTGTAGCTGAAAGGACCACACAAAAGCCTGGTCCTTTCCTTGGAGACACCAAGCAAGGAAGAACCTGCTGTTCCTTTAGAGAACAAACATATCTTCATCTCAGTGGGAAAATACTATCTAAGTGTAAAAACAATCCACAGCAAAAATCCCTGACTTCTTTTTCTGTTTATCCCTTGCACAAAGTGTACACCACAATGCCCACAGAGAATGTTAATTAGAACATTTAAATCCACATTCGTGTTAACTCTAAAACAACTGGACGGTAAGTTGGAGATTACCTGCCCCATATTATTAACAATATAAAGGACTTACTGGTCACTTTTGGGGTAGCCCCTGCACTATACAATTCACAGTGTGCCCCCTTCAGTGAACGTTGCCCTTGTTCTGTCCACCAGTATACATACAATTGAAACAAGTGAAGAGGGTGAGACACTAGCTAGTGACTTTGTAGAAGCAATATAATGACAGCCATTTCCTAGTCTTGTTACAGTCAAACCAACAAAAATTCCTCAAACAATTACGATAAAATCTTTGGAATTTCTAAGTATCATATTAGGAAAGTATGTAGAAATAATGAGAGTTATTATTATTCTGTTTATATTAATTTTGCAGTCAAACTGTTTCATAAATATGATTTATAGAAAAAGTGTTTCTCTGAAATGCAAGTGATCAAAGTGATAAAGATTACTTACGATAAAGTAATCTTTATGTTATAGTTATTCCCCCCTCCTCTTCTTCTCAGTTTTAATTTTATTTCCCCTTTGATGTAAGTGCAGTTAACAGTTTATTTTGATTTGAAGAATAATTGCTACAGATCATGAATTACTTGCATCTCTGCATTTTTTTAAAGGTGAACTTTTAAACCGTTTTTATGTAGGGCAAGTTGGCCTTAGGGTTGTTCAACTGTGAGCAACTGAATGCCTTCTTTTTCTTTTTATTTTAATTGTTGTTCAAGTACAGTTTTCTGCCTTTACCCCCATCCCAGCCCACCCCCTGGACCTCCCCACCTCCCTCCCATTCCCCCCCTTGTTTTTGTCCATGTGTCCTTTATACTAGTTCCTGCAAACCCTTCATCCTTTTCCCCTGAAATTCCCTCCCTTCTCCCCTCTGGTCGCTATCAGCCCGTTCTCTATTTCAGTGTCTTTGGTTATATTATGCCTGTTTGTTTGTTTTGTTGATTAAGTTCCGGTTAAAGGTGAGATCATATGGTATTTGTCTTTCACCACCTGGCTTATTTCTCTTAGCCTGAATGCTTGCTGATTCAGTGTGAGGAAAGAGGCTGTCGGGGTAGAGACCAGGTGAGAAATCTGGGGAATCTCCCTTTGCCCAAGTCTACATGTGCGGCTGGGCCTCAGAAAAGTCAGAAAGGTTCAAAGTTCAAAGTTCAAAGAACGACTTTCTCTTTCCCAAGCCTCTTCCCGGTGCACCTCCTTTATCGCAGCCTCCATTCGAGACTAGACGTGCCTCTCTCTGTGGGTCACGTTATACGAATTCAGTGCGCGTTGAGAGTTTGCTGTCTATGTTGGCTGCCCTGACATCCAGCTCCTCACATTCTGCCCCAAATCAAAACAAAACTTTTCTTCTGTTTATTTAAGTGCCTGTGTGCGGGGTGGGGATGGGGGGAGAAGAAGACTTTGAAGAAGTCTTGAGAAGATAGAGCTTTGCACAGGTGAATGATACCGCTGATGAAAGAATCAGCAGAGGAGTGATGGTCATGGAGCAGAGAATCATTGTGGAAAATGATGGAGAGAGGAGAATTGATTTTAGCTGCAGACATGGTCAGTGTCCCATTGGGGAGAAAGTGTGGAAATGAGGTTATTACGGAGTCTCTTAATGCTTTATTCAGCAAAAACTTCCTTTGTCAGGCCCTCCAAAAGAGCTGTATTAGAGTTATATTGCTTTTCTCTGGTTTTGGGGTTGGATTTGTAATTTTTAAAAAATGTTAAAGTGACACCATGCCGAGTCTAGTGTCAATTAGTGTAGGTCTTGTTTTATCCGTGTTATATTTGCTTTCCTCTGCCTGTGACAAAAAAAAGAACCACAACCCCCCCCCAAAGAAACCCAGCTATGCATTCTCCCAGTTTAATTAACCAAAACTTAATAACAAAAGTCATTTTTTGTAGTCTAGCTTCCTAACAGAGAATACTGTTTGGCCCATTTTTGTCAGTTTTTTCTTAGCAAAATTGCCTGCCACTGGTGTTTGGGTAGGTGGGGATTGGTAGAGAGAAAGGAGGTGGGTGGATTTATTAATATGATATCACTGGAGGGGCCTCCTTTTTTGTGGGGGAGCCC
The DNA here is from genome assembly GCA_004027475.1 of Anoura caudifer. Taxonomy (NCBI): domain Eukaryota; kingdom Metazoa; phylum Chordata; class Mammalia; order Chiroptera; family Phyllostomidae; genus Anoura; species Anoura caudifer. Next base: position 167,745 of record PVKU01001277.1, read on the forward strand.
AGTTCTTAAAGAGGATGGCCCACAACTCGTGACTTTCTAAACTGTGTCATGCTGTTTGGTGAGGCAGTGTCCCCTAGTACCTACTCAAAACTCTGCACGGCCTGCAAAATAAATGTTATAAATTATTAGATAACTTATGACTGCTTTTACACGTAGGACTTAATAGCTTTTTGCTTCTAATTGCTTCTTTTTGCTTCTGATTGCTTCGCGTTCAATTACCCCACACGGCCCAGAAATTAAAATGTCATTTTCGTTTTCCTTTGGTCAGTGCTCATTTCAAGCCCCTTAATGATGTTCTTCTGTCCATTATGCTAAAATCATCCAGATTTATGATTGAACACCCTGCCTAATTGGACCAGACTAAATCCTCACTCCAGGCTGGATTCTTCCTCTGCCCCACACACATTGTGTCATGTGTTTTATCATTTACAGATCAACCTCACAGTTTTCAAAGATTTCCACATATAAAAAAGGGAACTGAACTTTTTGTGTGTTTTTAATTAGAAGAGGATTCTGAGTAAACTAAGCCAGCTACTTTCATTTTTCATAAAAAAAGAAATGTTAGACCAGAGTTTAATTGATTACTCTAAGATCCCAGTTGTTCAGAGTTAGGATGAAAATGTAAGATTTGATTCTCAAACACATCACAAACATGCTGCTCCAATAACCCAGTCTCTTTTTTTAAGATTCTCAGCTCATAGGAAGCAGCTTGTGTATTTATTACTTATGGGAAATAAAAGACAGGGAAAAATTAACTCACAACAAGTAGTACACAGATTTTTGATTTTGTAATTCAATGTTTAGATGACAGATACCAATAAATGCAGGCCAGCTTTCAAATCCCATCTGCCCTCTTGGCAGGAAAGAAGATCTCACTTAAACTCAAGGTTTTGGCATTACAGAAGACCACAGTTAGAAAAAAATGAGGTGAAAGCATTTATAAAACAAGAAACAAATATCTGGACCCGCAAAGAAGCAACAGATTGCTACAAACCACAAAAAAATATCAAAAGATGATAATACTTTACAAGTTAAATAAGCTTAACCAAAACCTTTAAAGGCTCCAAGAACTGAAACACACTTGGACAAAATAGATACCATATTCGGGACCTCTACCGGTGACATTAATGCCCTGCTTATTAAAAGCAGTGTAAGACGTTCCAAGGAACGAACGATGCAGCCCACAGCAAGTAAATGGGAAAATTAAGCCTAACATTTTCAGCACATCAAAGAACAAGGCTTTTGGCTGTGCTCCTAAAATTATAGGACGTATGGCAGTGGGGAAATACTAGCAACTAGTTACGTGTCCATTAGCTGTTACAGAAAGGCAGGTGCCCATGAGAAACCATCCGTGCAGAGAACCGCTTTTATTCATCACACCAAGAAGAGATAACGCTGCTCAGTGAAGCAAGTCAGTCAGAGAAAGACAAACACCATACCAATTCATTTCATTTGGAATCTAAAGAACAAAATAAATGAACAGATAAAATTGAAACAGACTCGTGCAGAGAGCTGAACTTTGGTTGCCAGAGGGGAAAAAAATATTTGCAAACCAATCTGCCCAACCAAGGTGATAATATTTAAAATATATAAGAAACTCAAAAAACTCATTTGGAAAAAAATATTAAAAATGGGAAAGAGGCCCAAATAGATATTTTTCCAAGGAAAATATGCACATGGCTAATAGGTATGTAAAAAAGTGCTCATCATCACTAATCAACAGGAAAACGAAAATCAAAACCATGCTGAGATATATCACCTGAAACCTGTAGAATACCTATTATCAAAAAGTTAAGAGATAAAGTATGGGCTAGGGTGTGGAGAAAAGTGAACCCTTGTATACTGTTAGTAGAGGTATAAATTGGTATAGCTATTTTGGAAAGTATTATGTAAGTTCCTCAAAAAATTAAAAATAAAACTATCATGATTCAGCAATGCCACTCATATGTATGTGTATATATACACACACACACATACATATATATATATTCAAAGAAAACTAAACTAGAACCTTGAAGAGATATATCGGTGCCCTTGTGTTCATTAAAGCATCATTCACAATACCCAAGATATGGAAATAACCCAAATGTTCATGGACAGATGAGTTAGTAAAGAAAAGGTGGTATATGCATGCAATGGAAAATTATTCAGCCATGAAAAAAGGCAGCCATGCCATTTCCAACAACATGGATGAACTTGGAGGACAGTATGCTAAATGAAGTAAACCAGACAGAGAAAGAAAAATATGGTATTATCTCCCTTGTATGTGGCGTTTAAACAAGCTAAACTCACAAAACAGCGTAGAAGGGCAGTCACCAAAGGCTGGAGTTTCAGAGAATGAGGAGCTGTTTGTCAAAAAGCACCAACTTTCAGTGGGATGAGTAAGCTCAGAGGAGCTAACATACCACGTGGTGATGATGGTTCATGCTACCATGCTGTATACTTGAGCTTTACCAAGACTATGGATCCTAAGGGTTCTTCCCATGTACACACACAGAACAGTCACTGTGTAAGGTGACACATGCTAATTTGCTTGATTCTGGTGATCATATCACGAAGTAGAAGTGTATTAAGTCATCACTTTTATGCTTTAAATATAAATAAATTTTGTTTATAGAAGATACCTCAATAAAGCTGAAGAAAACATTCTATTAATAAATGTAGTGGCCACACGAGCCTTGGCAAAGGGCCTCGCCCTTCCTGCCCATGCAGGACCATGGATAGTGGTGATTCTAGGATTTTGGTGTCATCAATGTTCTTCTAGTACATCACATAATTTTTTCTTACTCTTATATTTGCCTCTTGATTATAAATGACTATTAGTATTTCATGTGAGTGAAATGTGTATGGGTCATTTGTGGTTAGTTTAGTTAAACTTATAAAATGATATTATTTGCATCAACTATATTTATGAACCCAGTATTTCCCAATTATTTAATAAACTTTGATGCTTAAATTCAATGCAACTCAAATACTGAGTCATCAATACTTCATTAAGTGACTATAGGAAAGGCAAGGTAGATAGTTATAAAGCTCACCTGTGAAGGCCCACAGATAAAAAATAAGCAAAAAGAGACACATACTGTAGACTAAATAGCTTATACCCCAGAAGAGCTAATAAAATTGGGATAGATATACAGTCAATTCTTTTCCTTTGGGCTATGTTTTTACCCTTCAGTTTACCACTAGAAAGCATACCAACATGTTAGTATGAAACTCATGATATTAAACAGGCATCTTTTAAAATCAAACCACCAAAAAGGCTTGAATTCATAGGGCATTTGTGCGCACACAAAGATTCTCTGAATGGAAGCCTGGGAACCCGAGGGTGGCGACTCCTTGTGCTGTAAGTCATGACAGTGACAAGTCCATCCTGCAGACCCCTGCAGACTTGTCTGTTCAAACCCTCTACCAACATGTTTATTATTATGCGTGGATGTTACACATGTTTTCTTCCTCTCTCCCCTCTTCACTTTTATTTTATTTTCCAGAGCAGAATGGACCCGAATGAAACTGTGCTTTTTCAGAGTGTAGCAAGCCACTAGAAAACATGACAAAGCATAGTTGGGCAGCATTTCCTATGAATTACATTATCACTGAGGCAGGAGAAAGAGTTTGATGGAGCAGTGCCCAGGCTCATTCGGGTTTAAGGAATAGGAACTTCTTACCCACCTGCCAATGAAGTGGGAGGCAGGGAAAATGCATATTAAAATATGATATTTCATAGAGACAGTTATTTGGAAGTACTCATGTCCCAAGCCTACTTTTCGTAATGGGGAAATAATTCCCGTTGTCGGTATGGACGGCCACATATGCCCTTTGATGTGTAGTCTATGAATTCTAATCAGGTATTGCCAGAAAGATGGAGTGTTTTTAAACTCAGAGTGAAATGTAAGATGGTTTTCTTCCTGGTTTTTCATAGTAAAAGTCCTTGAGGTAATACAGAGCAATGTTGGACTGTCTAATTACATTTCCAAGAGTGGCCTCCAGCTCCTGACTTGCCTCCTCCCCACAGAGGCCATGTTGGGACCAGAACCTCTTTTCTGAAGGTGTCTCCACCCTGCACCTTATCCATGGAGCTCCAACAAACTGCATTCTCTTAGACCCATTACATCCCTAATGGGGTCCATTGCTTTCCTAAGCAGCCCTTGTAATTTTCAGCAAGGTCCTTTAACTCACTTAATGTGAAACGTTTGTTCATGCCTAATTGGCCTGAGCCCGACCATGTCTGTGACTTCTGTGAGTTGCAGAGGGTTGATGGTCGGGGTAGAGTCGCCTGCTTCCAGCAGCTCCATTGCGCACTGAATTTGAGTCATGGGTGCGGGTTTCATTTGGCTGGTGCTCTCTCTGAGGTGGCCCTCCACGACAAGGGTAGTAAGCAGAAGGTGACAGCACCTGTGAGTAAGTGCCTCTGCACATGCAGGCAATTGTTGACAATGCAAGTCTTCCCTCCGCAGTTATGAAAAGTTTCCATCAAGTGCTGGAAGCAACCCAGGTGCCCATCAGTAAATGAGTGGATCAAAAAACTATGGCACATTTACACAATGGAATTCTATGCAGCAGAAAGAAAGAAGGAGCTCCTACCCCTTGGGGCAGCATGGATGGAACTGGAGAGCATTATGCTAAGCGAAATAAGCCAGGTGGTGAAAGGCCCATACCATATGATCTCACCTTTAACAGGAACCTAATCAACAAAACAAACAAACAAGCAAAATATAACCAAGACACTGACATAGAGAACAGGCTGACAGTGACCAGAAGGGAGAGGGGAGGGAATTTCAGGGGAAAAGGGGAAGGGTTTGCAGGAACAAGTATAAAGGGCACATGGACAAAAACAAGAGTGGGGGATGGAAATGGGAGGTTAGGTGGGGAGGGCAGGAGGAGAAGGCAGAAAACTGTACTTGAACAACAATTAAAATAAAAATAAATAAATTTTAAAAAGGAGAAAAAGAGTAGAGCTCCGTGCTGCCCTTGAGGTTACAACGCAGAACCCCACATTTGGGGATAATCTTCACAAAGTGAGAGCAGTTTTCTCTGAGTTCTGATATTAAGACTACCCTTTGTGAGTGCCTTTGACTTGTTGGGCACCCCCTCCCCCTTTATGGAACTTGGGAGAATCTCACCTTATTTTTAGCTCTGTAAAGAATCCCCTCTTACTCTTCTCGGTTTGGTAGTTTTACTCAAAATGAAAGGAAGTCATCCTTTGGCTGCAGTTCAAAGCAGCAACTTAATTCTTTTAAAGGTTTTCTTTTCTCCCAAATTGGACATCAGACCTGATCTTGTTGCTTGTATACCATCAAAGAGACCATTTATTTTATTTCACTTCATATTTATAGACGATTCAAATTAGTTCCTCCCATTCTCTTTCTCTGGTATCTGTCAAGGCTGGGAGGAGATTTCTCCATTCTCTAGCACGATGATGACCTGAAACTCCTAGTCATGCAATTATACTAGAAAACTGACCTTTAAGTAATTTTCAGACTGGTGACACGTGCATAATAAGGATGCAGACGTGTGAGTCTCGGCACACTCTGCCTTTGAAATCTCATTTTAAAATTTTGCATGTATTTTGTCATCACAAAGAATTTAATGAGGTATGCTGTGGAACATATAAAGTATTTTTCCAGGGAGAAAGTTAACAAATATGTAATATGTATGCACCTGCTGTATACATATGGAAGATATATCACACACTTATTTATGTTGGTAACTGTATACAGGCATATTGCATGACATCATTTCTATTTTAAAAATGGAATTTGAGCTGGGGAGTTCAACTAAATGCCAATAGTAAATGTGTTCTATAATTATTTCCCAAGCTTTAAAAATCAGCTTATTAAATACTTTATCAAGGAACTGTGATTTTCAAATATAATTTGTTTATAGGCGATCGTTCGTCTCGCAGAAACAAAATTTCACCAAAAAAACACTTGAACTGGCAATACCCAACTAAACAAAGAGGGGAATATGGTCACTTTCTAGTTCAGAAGTCCGGGAATGCAACTGTATTTTGCCCTTTATGAATGTGTGTGTGTGTGTGTGTGTGTGTGTGTGTGTGTGTGTGTGTGAGAGAGAGAGAGAGAGAGAGAGAGAGAGAGAGAGAGAGAGAGAGAGGGATATTCCTTAAAGAAGGATTATAAGAAAATCATATAAGACAGTATGAAGGAGATAATTCATTTCTCCTGGGATTCAAAGGAGAATAAGAAGACTTATTTTATCATGTATGCTATAGAAGAGAATATTTCCGCAAGCATATCAAATGAATAATGAACTAATAAGAAATAAAATAGATATAGTAATAAGGAAAAAAAAGAAATTCAAATAAAATTTAACCAAGGAACTGTTCACTAGAAATGACAAAATCAACAAAGAGGCATACCTGGACATAGTGGGAAGAGAATGTTTATTTAAAACTTCCAGGATACAGTCCCTGTCTTTTTTTTTTTTTTTTAATGTCATTTTGCTTTACTTAGGGGCAAGCTCCCTTTGACAAAGACAGGCAGCTACGCTGTTTTCTTTGTTTCTGCAGTCTCTTGTTCAGGGCCCTTTTCCTCCGAAACATAGCGAGGTCATGAATCACACTAGGCTGAGGGTGATCCTTCCCATATTCGGTCCTGAATATCGGATATCCATTTTATAAAAACAAATGCTGCCATCCTGCATGCCATAATTAAGCCTATAAAACAGACTTTTTTCTTCAGCTTGGGTACAAGCAGTTTACTTGTACCCAAGTAAACTTGGGTACATATGGAAGTTTGTACCAAGTTTCAACATTTGAACAACAATTTCCATGTAAGGCAGAAACTATAATAATTTATAGTTTTAATTTGAACATTTCACCTCAAATGTCATAGGGTGTACTTGAGTATGATATTGTTATGTTACAGAATTACATGCCTATGATTTTATAATAAAAGATTTTGCAATAAAAAGGGGCATTAGTTGTGCCAGACCCTGTATACGTAATTAAAATAACTAGATTTTTATATGCAAAATGGGTGATATTTATAGTTTACTTACCCATGGCAATAGATATTGATAGAAATATTTATGAGTGAATATCAGGTAAGTCTTTGAATTGTGAAGAGGATGCAACCCTTTTATTTGTGTTACAGCCCAATGTAATAAACTTCAGTTGATGGCCCATTCTGCTCTGGGATATTTTAAACATTACCTTATTTATTCCTAAAAATTATTCCATTAAACAGGTATTTCTTTGTTAATAATATGCAAGACCACATGCCTCAGAAAGGTAAATTAACATGCTTTAGTATTGCAACTGGAAACTCAGGAAGTTGGCCCAGGAGGACATGAACTAATAGCTTGTGTCATGTTGACTCTCAAACATTCTGAGAATGAGCATAATTTAGCAATGAATAGGTGTTTTTGTAGGGGAAATGCTACAACACGATGCCTCTAAAACATTGTACTAAGCGAAAGCAGCCAAACACAAACTATCACTTATTGTATGAGTCCATTTACACGAAATTCGGAGATGGAACTTAGATTGGCAGTTGATAAGTTAAGGAAATGAGGACCAACTATCTTACGGGTTTGCGGTTTTACTCTGCGGTGATAGAACAATTAGGAGCTACATAAAGATGGTGGTTGCATAGCACTGCGAATGTTACACATGCTACTAATTTGTTACTTTCAAAGGGTTAGTTTTATGCTGACAGGATTTCACCTCAATAAATTATTTTTTAAAGAAAAATAAAACTCTGATGATAAGAAGCAACAGCTTTCAGTTCTACCATTGAGACGGTAGAAGTTCATCCAGGCTTCTTCCCGCCATACACCCGCATTCCCAAAATCACTACCAAGCCCTCACCCTTTTCACAAAACAGGACAAGCACAGGCCCCTCATTTGTCCTGTGAATACAAGGTCCATCTGGAAGGATGTGGGGTTCGTATCTGTGTTGTCCTCAGCAGCTAGTCCAATCAATACCCGACAGAATTTTCTAGGAAAGTTTGAAGAGTAAACTTGCAAACCCAAAATCAATGTAAATAAATAGTTATGAATTTTTACAAACATACCCCACTTGTGTTTCACAGTTTCACTAAATATTTTAGCAATCATAGCTCAACAGCATATTTCTAAGCTCAACTAAAAATATACATTGTCCATACTTTCAAGATGGAGGAAGAGAGTAAGTTGCATTAAAATTTAAAATATAGTTCTTTGATGGAAGTTGAATTCTTTGGCACCATCCGTCACGTAATAAGAACTTCCCTGCCACACATGGATTATTTACACTATAGTTCATCTCAGTCAATGCCACCTTTTCAGTTCAAATAGCTCTATAAACATCAAACTATTTTGTTACTTATAATCAGCTACACTTTGCTGCTTGATTAAAAACGAGATTTCATCTTTCACAGGATGACACTTTAATGAAGAAAAAGAGAATGTTGTTGTCCATTAGAAAATGCAGGTGACGGATAGCTTCTTGCAGATGCCAAGGCTTTGGTAAAATATGAGCAGTCAGAATAAAATTTCAAATGGAGAAAAACGTTGCTCCATTATCTTACTTGATTCAGCCAAACACAATTAATTGTGTTTATGGCTTTTACTGGCCACCGGCAATAAAAGAATTATAATCACTCTGACCTCATGTCAGAAAACCATTTTGCAACCTCTGGCATTAGGACTCCACGTACAAACCAAGCTTGAAACATAAACCAGTCAGTGACTGGCAGATCCCCCAGATTTTTAACCTGGGACATGAATAACCTGATTTGTCAACTGAGTGGATGACAATAGAGGGATCCATTCAAGGTAGAATAAGCTAAAGGAAAAATAAAATGACCATTCCCCAAACAGATGTGTTCAAGAAGTCATTTTCCATCAAACACAATTGATTTACACACAGTGTGCCTCCTGCCTTCTAAGTCAGTGATTTATAAAACAAAAATGTCACAGCGAATATGCCAGAGCTGTTCCTCCCCACTGACACCTCTGCTCAGCTCTCTCTGTCCTTTCTCCTGGTTTCCGTCACTGTCAGCCATCATGCAGCCAATCTGCTTTGAACTTCAGGGATTGTCTGATGTTTTAGCAGGGAGGTTTTAAAACAGAACTTTCAAATCCTAACTACAGTCTAACTTTAAAGGTCAATGTAAAAATAATTTAAAGTATGGAGTTGTAAAAAAGGGGCAAAAAAAATAAATTCCCCAATTCTGCTCAGTCATCTCTGCAATAGAGCAAAAACACCTAATAAATAGCAAAACCTGGAAAAGGTCAAAATGGAAATTATTAATAAATGCTAAATAACCCAGAGCCAGTGCCTGCAATACATGAAATGATGAAATGCCAATTTAGAACCACCATGTGAAGCAAAAAAAATCTTTATATTTAATTGAAAATGTCTGTAAGAGGAAGAAATAAAACAAATTTTCCAAGCCACAGCTTTGCAAGTCCTGATTACTAGGTTGCTGTCAGGAATACCATTTCTGCTTAGAAACCTGCAATGCTTAAAGGGCTTTTACCTTTCATACATTGCTGTATACATATCATTAAAGCAATGAACTAATTCATCAGATGACTCAACGTATAGCTAATAAATGAGAAACAAGAAAGTAATTTATATATGAAGCTCTTGGAAATCGTCATCTTTACTTACAAACCAATGGACACTGGTCGCTCCCCCTGCTCAAGGTTATTAACACCATTGCCCTCCATATCCTGGCTGTATTTCCTATGCCTTTTCAAAGTCATGAAAAAATTAAAAGTTAATATTTAATGCAATTCTAAACTGTCAGATGGTTTTCTGGAGCTTAAGCATAGAGTCAGGATATGGAACAACCTTAGAAAATGCTTCCTTATCTACTCGAAGTATCTGCATCTTGTGTGCTTATCTGTCATCAGCCTTTAGCAAACTGGGCACGCTCCAGCACTGCTGACTCCCTTTATCATGTCTCCTTCTGCTTGCATTTGAAAATAGCTTGATAAAAGAAATTAGAGTTTTGCTATGGGTTCTTATTCTTATTTAAATAGATAGCTCAGGTAAAATATAGGGGGATTAGAATAAAATGTATAATGTGTATAGCACATACATTATAATCATATACAAGTATATTCTTGTTAGAGTTACTTTTTCCAAACTGTATTCCTATTTTTTGATTTCTTAAGGCTCCTTTAATTTCTCCAGTTCATTCTTTGTTCACTCTGAAATGTTTTTAATTTGTTGGGCAAATCATAAAACTCTCATCAAGATAGCTAAAGCTCAGATACCTAGAGAATAGATGAACTTCCTTGTATTATAAACAATAAATTACATAACTAAAAGCATAAAAAATGTCCTTGGCTTGCAGAGACAATGGTACGTGACAGACTATGAAAGTGTCTTCGTAACTTTTAACTAATTTTTTGATCCATTTTATTCTTTTTCCCCTAATGCGTGACTTTTCTGAAATGAGATCTGGAAAGAAGAGCGCTCTGGAAAAACCAAAGTTTTAATGATGGATGTTTTAAATAATAAGGATAAGAAGATTTATTGTGATTACATTTAAACACTTTCCACAGTGAGTGCCCTTGGGGGGAATCTGCATTCTGCGTGGCAATTAAAATTCCACACATACTGTAATGAAGAGAACAATGTAGAAGTAACTCTTGGCTCTGGAGTTGTGACATCGACCAAATTTTTCAAACTGTAAGACACACCAGACCTAGGTTTTAGATGGAGGTGCACCTAGGTTTTAGAGGAGGAAAATAGGAAAAAAAAATTTTGAAGCAAAAAATGTGGCAAAATATTTAATAACATAAATAATATAGGCCACCGCCTCCCCCCAATGAGCCAGGTAAGCTACATTCAGACTATAAGACGCACCCTCTTCCTCCTAAATTTGGGGAGAAGTGCATCTTATTGTCAGAAAATATGGTATTTGGTGGTATGACAATCTTCTGTGCAAAAATAAGGTGACATTACTTAACTGCTGATTCGCAATTTAGAAAAGCACCATATAGGATGATAAATAAAGAAAAAATAGAAGCAACCAGTGTAATAATGTAATAATGACATCCTACTTGCCCCATGTCTATGAAAATAAGAATACTCTAAGTATTCTCATTGACTGTATACTCTGCTACCATATGCAACTTGCATACCAACCTTACTACAAGTGTGAAAAATAGCTTTAAAGAAAAAAGCCAGCACTGTGAACAGTGCCTAGTGGACATTCAATACATATTTTTGTTGTTGACCTATGTGACTGATTTAAACATCATTGTATTACAGATAAAAAATGTAGGGTTGAAATCAGACCATATGACAGTTAAAACATGTCCCTGTTTATGGGATGGAGAAGGCAACGCAGTTGAGACAAAAGGATTCTCAGAGAACAAACGCAGCTTTGGTACACGTAAGTGCACAAACGTAGAATGTTTAGGATTGTTACCAGACTGTAATCCCTTTAGGAGAAATAACATGAGCAAAGAGTGAAATCTCATAAATGTGGGAAATTATTTAAGCATGTATAAATATCCACAAATTGTACTGTGAACCTCTTAAAGGATGTTTTTAATAAACCCATTGCGTTACTATGCTTAGAGAATATATTAGGAAAAAATTCACATTCATCCAGCATCTTTACAACATAACGTGGTACAGACCTGCTTGCCTAGAACAAGCCTGCAAACGGTTCTGTGTGATGTGAGCCTTCTTGAAACCTCTACATAACGTTTAAAGTAAGTAAAAGTCAATGGAACCATGAATGTGCTCCTGCCAGTTCTTGTGGCGGATGAAAATCCGTTAGGAGGCTCCAGCAGCCCAGTGATGGAAGAAGAGAGCGGCTGTAGAGAGAAGGCCTTCCTTGCTCTGACCCCTGCGCGCACAGGACGCACTGAAGGGAGGAGGACACGCGGCCGCAGGTCCACTCGGATCAACCTCGGAAATCAGCGGCGTGTTAGCCACATTGTCTACAGTCCGAAGTTAAGACGGTGCTGAAGAAATGCCGTGTTTTCACGGAGGGCCAGCAGGACTTTACTTCCTGTGTGAGGCCAAACAGGTTTGACGTGGGAGGTGAGAATTCAGCTCCCTTCAGGCCCAGCCCACTGGCTGGTTAGGAGCCTGCAGACAGAAGGGCATTATACCCACGGGGGGGGGGCGGCGGGGAGGGGCTAGCAGATGTGATGGAGGAGCCGAAATCCTGGGGAGCACTTGAGAACAGAGCAATCGATGGTGGTGCTAGTGATGAAGAATAAGTTCATCTTGAGATGCTGGGAAATGGAGACGCTTCCCATGCTTTTCCTGAAGGTATTCCATGCAGAGAATTAAAAAGACAATTTAGATGGAGGGACATGTAGGGGAAGGAGTCAGGATAGGACAAAATCCAGAGGTGTATGAGGGGAAATAAAAGCATATTTTAAAGGTGTTAATATACTGTATTTCAAAGAAGGGCTAATTTATTAGTATTTGACAGAACCAATGATCTATAGCTGCATAGTGCAATTTTACTCTGCTATAATTGAGACAAAATTACTTAATGGAATCTCCACACCAATCTATGCACTTTGCATTCTAATTTCTGATACTAACTAATTTTATGTGTCCATATCTATACCAAGATAAGTTTTGAGTTTTATGAAAAAGACTATTATTAAACACTGACTTCCATATAGGAAACATTTAAGGAAAAAAAACTAAAACCTTTCTCTTCACGTCCAAGAAAAATTCTGTCAAAACCCTTCCTGCCTTCACCCCTCTAGGTGCTGGGGAGCGGGAGCGGGGCGGGGATGGTGGGGTGTAGGGGTTAAGCCCACAATGGGGTTTCACTGAGGCTCTCTCATCTCTGAATTGACGCTATATGCGTCATGCTCCATCCTCCCACAAGGGGACGCTGTGGTCAGAAGCAGCCTCAGAGGCTCCTCGGTGCTCCTGGTATCTCAGGTCCTTAGTCCAGGAAGGATCTGCCTCTGCAACCCATCTCTGACGCTTTCCGTAAACATAACCCCTGCGTTTACTCCTACCTGCTGAAAATACCAGAAATAATTTCCATTTTAGAGTAAGCAATTGAAGCAAAGACTTCCATAAAGTAGCTGGATCCTGCAATGAACAAAGTAGGTGTGAATCCAACCGAGTGTTTGGAATCTCAAGATTTTAAGGACACATTTCAGATTTGATTTAAAACATTTTAAATATAAAATAGTATACACTTATTGAAAATATTTAAAATATTGCAAAATATCAAAATGATAGAAAAGTCACCCCTCGGAAACAAGTAGCAAGTTAATATTTTGAACTGTTTCCATCACATATCTTCCTATTTATGTTTTTAAGAACTTTGAATCATGCTGAATTCACAATTTGATAGTTTAATTGCTTAATTCACCATTACAATATAATTACAGGCAATGTTTTTAAAAATGCATGATAAACATTACTTTAATTACTGGGTTTTTCTCCTCTATAAATGCAACATAACTCAAATTTTTATTTTATTAGACATTAGTTAAGACTACAGTGCTTTTAAAAATATCTCCCATAATTAAACAATTGAAAAGGAGGAATTATTTTAAGATAAGCATCTATTTGAATTCTAATGAGGTGGAACCTTTTTTCACGTACGTTAATTGAATGACTATGTTTTCCATTGTGTCTGTGTTTTGTTTTGAGTCCCATACATGAAATCGTGCTTTGGAGCATCCATACGTTAGTACTCGGTCAGCAGCCATGTGCAGGCCATGCTGGAGTTGAGCTCGCCATTGGAAGAGTCAGCAAAGTTTCAACAAGGACCATGCCCCGGGCCCTTTGGAACACGGCCCACACCCACTGGTCACCTTCTTGGAGTGCTCCTGGCAGCGCTGCGGAGTAAGTGCCATCGCCCCAAGTGCAGAAGGAGGACTGTGGAGGCAGAGAGCTCCACTGACTTCCCCGAGAAGTTCATAGGTGAACGTTGGACGGCTTCACTGGTGCCGTGAGCAGTGCTCCGCAGAAGATACTAGCGCTCGTCAGCTGCGCCGCCCACTCCGCAGAAGACATGGGTCTGAGAGAGCGAAGCCGCCAAAGAAAGGCCGAGAGGAGTACTGGGGTGAAAATGCACCTGGGCAGTCCCAGACTTTCCGGTCCCAGGGCCTCTCAGGTGGGCCGAACCCCTGCCCTTTGCACAGTTACCTTCACACGGGCCTTCCAGGAAATTCTTCCCGCCTGATGTGGACATTACCTGAGCCCAAAGGGTTATGTGCAAGTCCAACTATTGCTTTTCTATTCCTGCATAAGAAGTCACCCCAACTTCGTGGTTTGAAATAATATCTGTCTGATGTCTCACAGCCTGTCCATCAGAAGTCAGGGCACAGGACAGCTGGCTTCTGTGCTAAGGGTCATTTCCAAGTTCATCCCGGACATAAGCCGGGGCTGTGATCTTACCACACCACTGATCACATCTCAACTGTACTTTTACTCACGTTTCAGCGATTGGCTATTCACACGGGAATGTGATGCGTACATCTTCTCGGACATCTCAGCGTTGTCTCAAACTTCTTATGTCTTAAATTAGCTCAAAATTTTACACCTACCCATGGCTCCTATCATGGTATCCAGTGCAACTATTTCTAATCACATGCCACCAAGTTTTCAGGCCAAAAATTTCGGTGTCCTTACTGATTATATTCTTTATTTTTTTTTTCACTTACCTCTACAATTTTTAGCCCTCTCAGATGAACATCCAGAATAGGACTGTATCTCATGACTTCCATGGGAAAACTAAATTACACCAATCTCTTACGTGGATTATTGTAGCAGGTTCTACTCCAATCCAACTCTGTCCCTTCAGTCCCCCTCTGTCTAGCCTGCGTACAGCTGCACAAGGATCCTTTGCATGTCAGGCTGTGTCACTCCTCAGGTCAAAGCCTCTAGTCTAATGGTTCCCTGGATCAGTGGATGTCCCGGCAGGAAAGAGGTGGCATCCTCAATTTAGGTCACCTGAAGAGCAGCTGATAAAGGGACCACCTTCAGTGGTGCAGACAGGGTGTGGTCCGGGGAACCTGCAAAGGCAGGACGGGGGGCCCGTGGCAGCAGGTCCGCCTGGCCACTGCCAGACTGGTTGCGCTGAGGGAACAGTCACAGGGCGGATGCAGCCAGCTGACAAAAACTAAAACATGAAGACACAATAGATGGCATGGGAAACGTGGGACATTGGCTGGTTTTCTTTAACTAGAAACATTTCAAAATAAATGTATAGGCCAACGTAACAGAAAATGTCCCTTTTCTCCTTCTCTCTTCCTATTTTTTTAATCATCGCCCGAGGATACATCTATTGATTTTTTTAGAGAGAGAAGAAATGGGGGAGGGGGGCAGAGAGAGAGAGAAACATCAAGAGAGAAATATTGATTGGTTGCCTCCCATATGAGCCATGACCAGGGATCAAACCCACAACCTAGGTATATGCCCTGACTGGGAAATGAACCTGCAACCTTTTGATGTGTGGAAAGACACTCCAACCACCTGAGCCACCCAGCCAGGGCCTTCTCTCTTTCCGTAGGTATAAATAGATATATAGGCAGACAGAGAAATAGATATGGGTGTAATACATGTATTTATGCGTGTGTGTGTGTTTATATTTCACGCTAGTTGCCAATCATACTCCACAACACTCAGCCTTCTCATCTGCCTCCACACGTGGGACCCATTACACTCCCGGCTGAAGGAAGGAACAATCAGCAGGTCAACTAGTAGATCTCCACTGAGTAAGTATAAGAACCGACATGTATGTGTTGCTTTAGATTCTGACAACGTTATTTTATTAACTCCCCATTTCCATTATTTAAAGCATTTGCTTAGTATTTGTTAAGATTTTAACAAGATAAACCCAAAATGAATCTTGAGAGTACCAAAAAAGGATATACATGTCCCCTGTGTTCTTCCCAGGGCAGAACCAACGCGATTACCTGAGTGAGTGAGAATGCTCATACTCACTTTCTCACGCTTCGGCTGCCGCACCTGGTGAGCCCAGGTGAGATGCATCTCTGCTTGGCCAATAACCTCACGTACAAATCTTGGCTAGTGCACAGTTTAAAAATATCAGCATATGACTAATAAATAGGGATTGGGGGGGAGTTTAAGCAATTAGCAAATATTTAGGGTCCTCTCTGTGTGTACAGCTTTTTCAGAAAGACATACAAAGTGGCTTGTGAGAGTCACCATCCGCAGCGCAGTTCTGCGGGAATCATACTGGTAATGTCACGGACTGAAGAGGTTGGCCTAGAAGCCATCTGTCACTTTCATGAAAGTGGGTTAATACTCAGGCTTATATATTCTTTTGATGTATTGGCCCTTCAGCCCACAGGCTTCAATTCTAGCCCTGTCACTTTTTAAAATATATGATACATGTAGAATCCATTGAAATAATCACATAGGAATATAAAACTGGCTCCTTGCCAGGTCCATACTATGTTTGCATTGACCATGGGCTTGAAAATTCTGACCACTGCCTGTGTTATCAAAATTTGTGAACTCTAATAAAAATTTTAAAAAATTAAAATTTACTCTTATATTTAATTTCATGCTCTGACCTAATGATATTTTAAATATTTAATATCTGGTACCATGCAGAGACAAAATGGCAATCCTGTTTACTAACTGAAATAATATTAACTTTTACATTTTCCCTCTAAAATCCTGTATCTTTTTTGCTCTAAAACAAAACAGTTGATAGAATTTCTGGTTGTTTCTGTGTAAATGAAAACTCAGTGTGTACTTTTGTCCCACTGCAATAACCCTACAGTGCTATGGTACCTCATATAAGTTATCTGATTTAGTATTCATCTCAAACTCCACTGTCCATAATCTCAAATGCTAAACACACACACACACACACACACACACACACACTAAAGGTGCAATGTTGTATTGGCTCCCGTTCTTCTTTCTCTTTTGTCACTGGATCCTGATTAAGTATACAATTCAGTTTTAAGGCCAAACATAATTTTTTCTTTATCTTAAATCTCTGTGATTTTTCCCACAATCCTTGTTAGACCTGCACACTTTACAAAGTACAGTCTGTTGTTAGTAGGTTGAGGACGTTGAAATGGTATCACTTTATCAGTCCTCAAATTTCAAAGTGATGTGTTCATATGTTTGGGGATATTCTACCAGAAAAATGAAATATGAAATGTTTTGTTTTGGGAATTACCCGAATTTTATAATATAGGCACATCTTATTAGAGTCTTGTATTCATCCAAGAGTTTTTCTAATAGTTACAAATTTTAGCATATTAAGTGAAGAAACTTGATTTTTAGTTATGTGTTTTGAAAGAGTGATGAATAAAGGTGTGTCAAATGACTTTCAGGATGTCTTTGAAAATGTTATCGCGTTATTCTTGCAATGATTTGTTCCAACCCCAATCTCCCGGCTGCACACAGTGCAGGCAGCCGGGACAAGGCTGTCCAGGAGATGAACATTCAGTAAACAGCGGCCCTGCAGAGGCTTCCACACCAATGGGAGAATTTGAAAACGTTACAAGCATGGTAAAAACCCCTAAGGGACACCACATGCAGTGTCACCCGGTGCAATAGTACGCGAGTTAAAACAGAGGCAGAGCCACTTCGGGACGTGGCCGTATCCTCAGCGCGTCTGGGAGGAGAGCCCAGTAGAGGCTGATGTTGACCTTCTCTTTAACACCTTCCCAAGCCTTGGAGGAGAAGCTCAGAGGGGCCAGGGGACTGACAGGCTGCAGGAGCAAACAGGGAGAAAGAGAATGTGACTTGGGAACACTGAGAAGAGCAAGGGCACCTGAAAGCGATGAACCCCTGCAGGGTGAATTTCAAAGGCCTGTAGGAACACGCAGGGAAGAGTATATCCATATGGTCCTGAAGTGGCAACATATTGGCTAAGAGTCATAATTCCATTCGTATCATCAAAATTTCCCACATGAAGTAAAAGACATTTCAAATCAACACCAGAGAAGTGGTTGGACACCATTTCTTTTGCATAAAAGTCAACCGATACCCAATCACAGATTTTAAATCATAGTTTCAAATGAAATACTGGGAACATGGAGAAAAGTCTGAGTTATAACACTGAACTGTTTCATACCATGAAAATATCTGATATCACTTTAGAAAATTTTGTTCATTTTTCTTCATATTATTTCACTAAAAATCAAAATATTTTTGCAATAATTTTTAATATCACTTTTCTTAAAATTAAGCTTATTTTGAAATTATAACTATGGAAAAATTAAATGTACCATTTAATTATATCATGTGGCTAAAATACTATTAAAAGCCACGAAGGAATTTTGAAGCTTTTGTTGCTCTTTGCAGGGGGAAACTGGGGAGTCTGCAGACTTGCGAAGCAGAGGCTAAAACGGAGACTGTGCCTTGATGAGAGAGGGATGATACACTGTCTTCTAGGGCGCACACAAAAGCATGTTAACCAGGTGTATTATTAAAATCTGTATGGCAAAGTTTAAGAGAAATTATTTTTTAAAAAATTCAAAGCTAAGCTACCTCTGAAAGTTATCAAACATACCAACATATAACTCAATGTATATTTCAATAAAAAATAAGCAAATAGGTGCATAGCTAGAATAAACTCTTAAAATAACAGGGTTAATTACTTAGATGTAATGTCAGAGTTGTAGAAGTCAAACAGACAAAAAAGAAGAAAAGCATTGTAGTATTTTACAAGCCTTTGGACCGTACAGAAATGAATGACCAGTGAAAGCAACAGGATTTCCCACCCAGTGGCTCCGTGTTGCTGTAAGTCTCAAACAGGAAGCTTCTGCTCTCTCTCCTTTGCCTACAAGTCACAATGTTGAGAGGAAGCCAGAGAGAGGGAGGGGGAGAGAGAGAGAGAGAGAGAGAGAGGGAAAGAGAGACGAAGAAAGTGAGACCATCACATGGTGATCAATTTAATTAAAAAGTAAAGAAAACAAAAAAGACCAGAAAAAAATGTTTCTAGTGATTGAAGCATAGAATCTAGAAGCCACGATAAATTCTGTGGCAAGCAATGTGCGGGCCTAATCACCATATTAACATAACCCTATTTAATTCTTAAAATGATACTTGTGAGTAGACAATATTAAACAAATTGCTAAATATAAACAGAGGAGCCAAGAATCAGCCCTAGATCGGCTTGATTCAAAGACTGATATATCCATCCTATTATACATGTTTATTAATTAAACCAAAAAACCCAAAATATCCAAAATGTCAAAGGGATATTTTTTTCTCGATTCATTTTGATTCATTGCATTGGGGAGCCATGATGAAAAGCAGGTTTTAAAAATAAATTTACCTGTTTTCCTTCACTGAATTTGGGCATTAGTTTTTTAGCCACTGAAATGAGGAATTATGTCGGTTTTGTTGTGTTTGTTGTTTTTCCTCTTTCCTGAAGCTGTTATTCCCCAAGTTTTTAAAAAAAAATGTTTTTAAGCCAAAATTGTAGATAGCTTAGAAGTGCCCAGATAATATTTTCTGAGTGTGTAAAGGGCATTTGAACAGAGAGTGATATCTTTTCTCCAGATCAAACGTAGAGAAACTGGAGAAATTCACCTACGTAAGGTGCCTCCGGAAGGCTCTTCACTGAAGTGGGAGAAACCCTCAACTGAAGAACTTCAGAAGGAAAAGATATTTTCCAGCCCTTTACAAACAATTTTTTTAGGCATGGTGTTTTTGAAAATGTCTGACAAAAAATAAACCTATTAAATGTGCTCTGACATCTGAAGTTATTTATACAGAGAATATTCATTGTCTAGGGAAGAAAAAAGGGACTAACGTATTTTCCAGAAGCCACATTATCCCCTCCCTGTAGTTCAACAAGCCCCCACACACTAGGTAGTTTAACCCACTTTTTGCCAGGTGAGGAAATCAAAGATTAAGGACTAAGTCATTTTCCAGACTTACACTGAGGTGGTATTTGAACCAAGGTATGGTACAAACCTGGTTTATTTTAACTCTGCCATATTCTTTGTGGCTGTTGTGCTGGTAGTACAACATCTTAATGAGTGTGCCCGTTAGAAATGGAGAGCAGGGACTGTGTGCACGCAACGGAGTACACCAGGCAAGATTTGTTCAGATGGATTCCATAATGGGAAACTGAATTCCGGGTGTTTTCTTTTTTCCTTTCAGAGCTTAATATCTCTCCATAACTTATTCTGCTTACAGCTCTCTTAAAATCAAAAGCTCATTCTGCTCTATAACAACAATACTAAATATGCTATTTAATGTGCTTAAAAAGAAAATAAAATAGCATCACAAGGTAAGAATTGATGCATTTGTGCCTTATTTTCATATACCATTCCTTGCTCAACACTTTTGGGAAGTGAAGGAAGGACCCTGAAACAGGGTCTCAGAGGAAGCGGTCGCTCTGCACCCTGTTCCTTGGGTAGGATAAGACTTCCAGAGAAAAAATCACCATTTGCACACCTCTAAGCTGTGTGGCCCACACATAGCACTAAAGAAAAAAAAAAGACAAAAGGAACATTTTCTTACATTTGCAGCTTTGTGATATTTTTAACGAAATACCACAATTTTATTAACAAACTACATAAAAATAATGACAGTATTCACTTCAACTACCTTAATCTTGTTTTAAGCCAAGCATCCTATTTCTCTCATCAAGGCAAAATATTGTTGAGTAAAATCATATATACGTATGAATTAATTAAAATTATAGAAATTTAGCATGAATATCAGATTTAAAAAATGCTCTCCTATGCTAAAATATAAATTAGCCTTATAATAACAGTTTCACTCCAGGAGATCTGCTGCTTTTGTTTCATAGGTGTAAACTCATGAGGATTTCTGATCTGCTTTGCAAAATATTTCACAAAATAACTTAGGATTTCAACTTCAGTAAAAAAAATTTACACAGTTTCCTGACTAAAACCCCCCTTTCAAGACACATATACATGCTCCTCAGTGTTAGGCTAATTTGTTTTTAGCTCTCTAGTATTTAAAAATTTTGGACACTCTATCTGAGCACGTGTTTATCAGCTAAATCTAGTACAATGAGGCTTAGCATCCATTAAATATTGAAACCATGAAAACATGCAAATCTGATCTTTGTAGTAACATCTGAGTTGTCACTTATGTATTTTACAGTTGTCTCAATATTCAATAAATGTAAATTTCTACCAATTCCATACTTAAATGATTGTTCGATATATTTGGAATTTTCCCTTAAATCGATGATTACTTTTAAACGTCAAGTTAAAGTCTGACGCTCGTAGCATTGAAAACACAGACCAACAATGTCTGCCCAGTTACGGTCATAGAACATACCTCTGAAGCAAACCTGTGTCAGGACAACGCATTGTGGTCACTGAGACAGAGAAGAAGCAGCCCTAATCTGCATGTCCTATCAGCGTCCTTGGGGAGCAAAATTAACCGGCCTGACAACAAATGTATCCATGGGCTTAGTTAGCCTCCAATTAGCTGAAAACTTCTGCTAACAAAATGAATAACAAATACCAGCCACCACATCCAGGAACCCTTCATTATTTAGGTACTAATTTCAAGTGACCCCTTCATTAGACTATATATCCCAAAAGCTAGCTTGGACTTCTTCTTCTTTTTTTTTTTTTAATTTTTACTGAACATATTGAGGTGACATTGGTCAGTAAAATTATATAGGTTTCAGGGGCACAATTCTACAACACATCACCTGTGTATTGTATTGTGCGTTCTCCACCCCAAGTCGAGCCTCCTTCCAGCACCATTTATCCCCCCTTTACCCTCTTTTATTCTCCCCACCACCTTTCCCTCTGGTCAATACCCTACTGACACCATTCTCTGTGTCTGTGAGGCTTTTCTTTCTTTGCTAAATCTCTTCCCCTTTTTTCATCCAGCCTCCCAACCCCCTTCACTTCTGATAGCTGTCAGCCTGTTCTCTAATCTCATTTTGTTCTCTAATCTCATAATCTCATTTTGATTATGCTATTACATTTGTCCCATTTCTCCCCCATCATTCCCCTCCACCCTGCACACCCCCTCCCACCCACATTCCCCCCCTTTAGTTCATGTCCATGTGTCATAAGTTCTTTAGCTTCTACATTTCCCACACTATTCTTGCCCTCCCCCTGTCTATTTTCTACCCACCGTCTATGCTACTTATTTATTCTCTGTACCTTTTCCCCCTCTCTCCTCCTCCCACTCCCCTGTTGCTAACCCTCCATGTGATCTCCATTTCTGTGGCTATTTTGTTTGTTTTTTTATTTTGTACCTTAGATTCCTCATAGAAGTGAAATCACATAATACTTGTCTTTGACTTTTAATTACACTATACAACCAGCGCTGTCCAGTGACAATTTGGAGATAAAAGAGACTTAGGGCATCTCTTGTTGAACCTCAAGTGTTCGGCATTCAATCAAAAGCAACAGCGGAGCAAAGGCAAACATTCTGAGAGCACCCCTCCATGAAGTACAGGGAGAACTGTTGGCCCTGTTTAACCTTACACCTGTCGTGAAGCCCATCTAGAAGATTCAAGGGGCCAGGCGGAGACGAGAACACAGGGCACACTCTAAGAAAGCGGAATCGGACTCTGTCTTTTCCGGATTTCGGAAACACGGGCCATGTGTTTATGATCCTTTTTATCTTCGACGTTGCTACTTCCCTTCGTAAACGTTTGTGCTCACAAGAAATCCTGTGTGCACATGAAATAATGCCTTGATAATTAATATTCCAGGTTGAATGACAGAAAACATTGCATGCATGCTTATGAGATCAGCCCTAGTTTATTTTTGGAACATATTTATTTCCATGTTTAAAAGAAGTCTACTTGCGAATCAGTTCTTTGGAAATCATGACATTTTTCTTTATAGATGTTTTAAAGTGTTCGATCCTTAGCACAGGCCAGAAGTTGTCTGCTTAACCCGTGGTGTAAATTAAACTGTATTGAACTGCCTTAGTAATTCAATTTTACTCATCTGTAACAAATTTAATATAAACATTTTCTCTTGATGCTACCTAATACCCATGCCTCAGAGTCAGGATGTTCTAGAAAAGACCTGATGCTTTTGGCTACAACAGCTCCTCTGACCATGTCAGCGGATGTGCCAGAGGGGGTGAGGGGATACCTTTCCTCTAGAGAAGCAACTTGCAAAATCCATAGGTTATTTAAGTAAAGGGATCTTAAACAAATTGTTAATAGAATAACTACAAAGAGTCAACCTTTCAGTTGCTCTAAATTAGGAAAACAGTGGGAGTGTGTATACGTGTGTGAGAGTGAGCATAGAATTGGTGATCAAGTGTGTGTATAGGATACCGTGTGTGTTTACGAGCACGCGTGGAGGAGCACATGTGTATGATGAGTGGAAGAGGAATGCAGCGCTTGCGGGCTGAGGTTGGCCAGTGAGTCACCTGGATGTAAGCGGAACCCTTATAACCTGAGAGCCATTCCCAGTCACTCAGCAACGCGGGAAGCAATCCCTAGAAAAACCTGGTGAAGGAATATGTTGAACTTGACTGTTCACATAATATTCACTCAAGGCATATAATTTCCATATCATCTCTTTGTATTACAGGGAAGTCAAATGATTCTCAATAACCATACGGGAAGAAAGTGGTGAATCAAATTGCATTAAAATGACACAAGTAAGAGAGTGAAAGGAAAGTCACAGCGGGGGGAAGGTATTTGTAATAATGAGCAAAGGGATTATATTGAACATAATACATTTATGTATATAATGCTCTTTTATAAACTTCTCATAGCATCTTGAATTTCCTAGCATTTACCACAGTTTTAATAAAATAATTTCACTTTTTGTTGTTCAACATATAACTCCCAAGCAAAACTGAACATGACATGAAAATTTAAAGCACAGAACTTTTCAAATCCAAGTGCTCAATAAATAATTGTTTAATAAATGAATATAAACATTTGCCTATGTAGCTTAGTAAAAGTTGCCACATTTGGGCTTTATGAGGAGAGTTAAATAATGAGTGTTTAAAATCTTCAATCATTTATTAATGAAGTATTTTAAAATTGTTCTGTTCTATACGATATATTAACAAACCACCTAACATTCTAATTCTAGGAAGGATTAGTGTATAAGTAAAATAATTGGAGACATAAACTCATAAAGCTAAGTAAGGATCATCATTTAAACAAAATGACATAAGCATGCATTCACAAATCATATATTTTATATTCAAATAGTAAGTGTAATATTTAAATACATATAATGTTTTGTTTATGATACGTATTAATAGCTGTCAGTCAGTGACTGTCTGCTAGGTACCAAGCACTCCATAAAGCAAATACTATTAACCCTACTTCGCCGTGGAAGAAATGAAGATGAGTTGTTACAAAACTTGCCAAGGTCATGTATGCTCTTAGATTCCAGAAAGCTGAAGTTTGAAACATTTCTGACTGACTCAAAGCCTGCATCTTTTTTCGTTTTCTAAAAGGAAGGGAGGGAGAGAGGGAGGGAGAGAGGAAGGAAGGGAGGAAGGAAAGAAAAACCTTATTTTTATTTTTTGCCAGGATATATTTTTAATCCCTAAATTATTTTGAAGGAGAGTTCAATGATTCCTAGGAAAACTCAATTTAGCAACTCTGTTAAATAGGTCGGCATGTAACATCCATTGTGAATGCTGCACAGAACAGAAAGGAAAAAGGCAACAGAGAACCAACTAGCAAACAAACAAATTAACTTGTTAACCATGTGAGAGGAATTTCAAGTAAATCCTTTCTTCTTGAAGTGGAATCTGTAATCGATCGTCCTGCACTTATCACAGAGTAGAAGCAAAATCAAAGTTATAATCCAGGAAAATATTAACAAGCAATACTAACGTACAAGAAAAAAACAGTAACACTACAAAAGGAGTACATTCTGCAAATTATTAGGGCTTGTTACACCAATTTTCACACACACACCCTTTCTACGATAAGTAAACCGGATGCTACTGAGGATCAAGTTCAAGGTAAGAATCAATCACTGAACACTGCAGTTCGTTTATGCTAGAATCTCAGTGGGAAATGCATCTCAGGCCTGGTCATCCATCTCTGGGGGAAGGATGCATATGCACATCATAATTGACCAGATTGTTTCTTACATTTTCCTAGGAACATAGACATATTGAAGAGACAATTAACCACAGGATGTTAATTACTGAAGAAATTATCATTACTAAAATGAGAATTAACATATGTAGCTATATTGGATTTTGAAATATCGCGTAATGTGTTATATATGTTTATATATAATATATATTCCATGTAAATTAACTCTAACTAATGAGATGAATCCATTAAAGTTAATGTGATATGTCACCTCTTTGGCATGGGTTAATCCAAACAGCAAAATCAAATAAGCTCCCACATTGTGATCAATAAAATAAGATTTCCATATATCATACAATCCTACTTTTTTTTTTACATAAAGTTGTGGTTAATATATAGCTCAGATTGGAAAGTGAGCTTTTAAAACCTGCCATTAGTTCAAGGCAAATGTAAGAAAATAAATCAGGTGTGCATAAAATGAGAAAATGCAAATAGAATGATTACTTCTGTGTATGTGGAAGCAAGAAAAAATGTAACTAATATTTCTCATAGATGACATACTTCTAAAAGGGAATATATTTTCAGCACCAGATTTTCCCAGCAACTCTCAGCAACAGAGGTTTTCTGCGGCATGGGGCACTTCTGCTTTGCTCCACCGCCGTGACGTCATCTTGGGAACCCGGTCACTGGATGTCTTAGAATGCGTGCCCGCTTTCTCATACCTTTCCAAACGTCATGGTAATGGTCCTGTTTATAAGTATCTGGTACTAGAATAAAAATTCCTTTTATGTATAAACAGGCTTCATTGTCGAGTTTTAATATGAATATCTTCTAAAAATCAGAGAAAGATTATGCACTGTTAGACATGTCTTAGAAAGATGTTCATGATGTTAGATAATTACACCAGTGATGGCAACATACGTAGCTGGTCCCATCTGAGGCATCAGTCGGCACCAGGTGGACTTGTGGCTGTCACCTTCTAGCAGAGTCTGCATTTACTTTATATCTGGGAGCTCAATGTTGACTATACATCTGAATAAGTCTTAACAAATCCTGACTCCCACACTGCAGCACAGATTATTCACAGCAGAATCTCTGGGTGGCTGAAGCCAAGTTCAAGTACCATTGTCACCCACATTTGCTCTGATCATGGTTACTTACATAACTATACATATGATTTTATTAGATATGGCATTCCTCTCTTCATGACTGCATTAAAATTAAAACACGCAGTTTTGAAATTACCTGTGAAGGTGCATCAGAGAACGAGTGTTGAAACCAACGGCCGGTGCCTCCTCCCCACTCCAGCCTGCGGACAGCCCCATGCAGCTGAATGTGCAAAGGTGACCTTTGGCATCAGGGGCAAAGACTTTTCAGCACGACAGTGAGCTCACCAGCATCTGTCATTTACTTCCCTCCCACACAGTCGCAGCAGCAGAAGCTTTCGGAAACCTCTTTGTTGGAAGAAAAGTATATATTAAGAACCCCCAATCCCTTTCATAAATGCCTCAGCCCCCATTTTGAGGCTAAGAAGACATTATTATTTTAGAAATTAAAAGATGGCATGACGTTATATAATACTGTAAGTACTCATTTCTTAGACTACCTGGATTTTTCCTTCAATATTACATTTTTGTAATAATAATACAATAGTTAAGAATATGATTAAAATAAATTTGGAAAATTAAATTTAGGGAATCTAGTCTTAGAGAGTCATCCCCTTCATTAAATTTCATTTAACTGAATTTACACGACTCAAATACTCAGAAAACTGTACTTTAGGAACAACTAGGTTAGAAATAGCTGCTTTTCTTACTTAATATGAAGAGAGTAGGAGAAATAGAAATGGCAAGGGAAGGAGAGGAAGAGGAAGGAAGGAAGGAGGGTCTCAAGTGTTAAACTATGCCACGTTTTATCACAAGCAGGGGCCACTCTGCCTGCAGAGGCCTCTGGGTAAATCTCTGCCACCGAAACTCTTTCTGAGTCCGAGATGCACCATCCGTATCTCCCTCGGCTGAGAGAGGACCAGTTACCGTGGCGGTGCAGATGGCAATTCAGGAGAACGTCTGCTTACCTCTTCCGAGGAGAATTAAACAAGAACGACACAAACTATGATACTAAATGCGAACGAAATGCACAAAATCCCTATTTTTAAATAATGTCAAAAGATCCTTTTATTTACGCTATCATGATAAATGCGTATCTTTATAGATACAGCATTTGCACAGATTTGCAGTATTTGTCCAGGACTTAAAGTTACCGCAAAACAGGTGCCAAGAAACCTCCGCAGGCCTGAAACTCTCCTGCTGAACATGGACACACGCTTCCCATGCTATTAGCCCTCTGGGGCCGTCAAGTTCTTCTCTATTTCCCAAACTCTGCCAGCATCTTAGCTGCTTTCCTCACTTCCCATAAGCATGCCAAGCTCCCAAAACATATTAACTACTTCACACCCGGCGGCGGACCACTGACCTCGATCAGATTAAACGGGTAGTTCAAGGGCTGCAGAAGAGTACAGACAACGTGCGACAAAAACCACACCTTCCTGAAGGCTGGGGAAAGGACGGATGTGTTAACAGTATATTCTGCATATTCCCTCAGCTTTTTGGCACCAAACGGAAATCTAGGTGCAAAAGTGGCATTTGCCTTCAAAGAATCACCTTTGTTCTCTTGTTACTTATTGTACGAAAGAAAAGGATTGCCATTTTTATCACGTCTCTGGATTGGTAACATCTACCCAGAGGTATGAAAGTACGAATTTGTTTTTCATGCATTTAAATGACAAACTAAAAACCATTTTGTTAAAATCACCTAATAAATTGTATGACCTGAAAAAAACCTCCACTCCCTGACAATAATACAAGTATATTCTGAGCCTACAAGGAGACTTTTGGGGTAACCACTTCTTCTAAAAGTCAGTAAAACTCGGGATAGTTTTTCCTTTAATAGTATGCAGAAAAGTCACATTTGAAGAATGAGCCCCATGTAAACTCTTTACTAGTGTGATTGCCATCGGTGGAATTGCCCTCTTGGGGTCATTTGTGCCACACCCCTTTAGGGATGGCCCTGATATGTGTGCCTATCCTCAGACACGCGCATATGAACATCTATACATGTACACAGACATGTACACACACTCACATCGTGGGCACACACACTCCTCATCCTGGATGGTGGTGTTGGTGCCACAGGGGTTTTATATTTTTTAAAAACCCATAACTATTTACACAAAGAAAACGTATGTTTTTATTTATATTACTTGACTATTTTTTAATTAATTTGAATATTTTGGGTTATAGTCCAATAAAGAAGATATGGAAGATAAATTATGTACTCTTTGTTCCGAGGTTAAAAGCATCACAATACAGAAGAAAGATTACCTGTGAGTGAGAGAGAGGAAGTGTGTGTGCGTCTGTGTGTGTAGGAATGTGTGTGCACATGTGCGTGTGCTTTGGGGAATGCAGAGGAGAAAACACATGAGCTTTGGCAGGAGTGACTGGGAAACAGACATGGTGGGGGAGCAGACCCAGTGTTCTGTTCTCTCCCTGTATGAGCACCAGACCCTCCCATCTCCTTCCTTCCACTCTGTCTTCAAAACCCACGCTGCAGACGACCATTCTTCCTCGTTAAAGTGCCCTTGATAAAGTCCAGGTAGCACTAACCAATTATTGTCTAAGTACACTGAGAGTTTGCTTACATAATACCTGTTAATTGAAGGGGTTCCGGACACGCTACCCCTAAATGCAGCATCTTAGCCCATTAACTGTTTAGATGCTAGGAAATAAAGTACATCAAGACCTCAGCCTGCCTGGGTTGATGCAAAGGGCCTGTAGAGACCAAAAAATTAATGATAACAAGCATGAGTTAAAAATCTCCCACCCTTCCCAGGTGTTCCTATTCCCTAGCAGTCTTGGTGCTAGATATGAATAAATAATAGTAACTGTCATGAAGTGAAGTATAAATTGAAAGGCAGTAAAGATAATGAAAGTTTGAAATCATTGTGTTCTCATCCCCCCGCTTTCCAACCCCTGGCTTGTGCCAGTCGTACTGATGGAGTGCAAACGTCCTGTGACCATTCATCTTGGCTCCTCGCTGCCCTTTGCCAAGGAACCGTTCTTTCCTCTGAGAGAAAATAAGTTTCAGAAATTATTTATTCACAGGATTTCTGACTCAAGTGAATTCTTTTCTCTGACGCACGCAGTGAACTTTAGAACTTTCTATCGCCCATTGAAGCAGTGACCTCATCTTGGCTACTTACACTGATTTTTAATGATGCGATTTTATTTGCTTCCTTTAGAGTTGCCGCAGTTTATGCGTTGAGGAAGAAAAGGAAGCGCAGGCCCCTTTCCATGATTTCTCAGGGTAAAAAGGGACATGCATATCCTAAAATATTTCATATTCTTGATATTTTATTTTTAAAATGACAGTCTACTAATGTAATAACCTAGAATACTGCTCACCGATGGTGTCAGTGTACAGGCTGAACTCTTCTTGGAAGGAGAACTGAGGGAAAGCTGAGTGGATCCGCAAAGAAATGCGAAAGCCTCAGCTGTTCTGTTGCCATGGAATAAGATGGCATTAATTAAATATCTATTCATTAGTAATGAATGCCAAATAACAAAACAGTTAGTAGACTATTAATCACATGCTTAAGGACTAATTGTACCATAGTAACAATTAATGGCACTATAAGAAGCCTGACACACTGCAATACACATGGCATTAATTGAAAGCTCTTCTAGGGGTGTGATTTTCTATTTCCTAATGGGACAGTAGCGCATTACACACACAGTTACTGAATTGTTGTTTTTTCCCCCTGAATATCCTGGTGTGTATTTGGGCACGATTAATATATCCAGATATACCTCTATTACCATTAAACAGGGATTGTTACAAATCGTGCTCTTTTCATTCTCATTTCCCTCTGGCAAAAGGAAACCTCATTTCATGACTAAAATTACTTTCTATTGAAAATAACATGATTATTCAGCGCGTACGGAACCTTAAAGAAGTAGAGCTGAATACAAGGCCGCGTTTGGAAGAAGGCTCTCCCCTTCCACGTGTGGTTCGCTCAAGTGTCCCTTCTGACGGAGGTGGAGGATGTGATCAATCGATGGGGAAAGAAGGGCTCTTCTCCCCTTTGGAACCCGGCCCAAACCCTTCTCCGTTCCCCACAGACATGTCCCGAAGTGCCCGTTGTACCCGCCGCCTTAGCACTACAGAGGAACACTCTGAAATGGTGTTTATTGTGAAGGGAGAGGAAAAGAAGCAGATGAGCGGACCCTCGGTGCTCTTACGGTGGACTGAGTTACTGACCACAAGTATGCGTCTTCCCTGACTTGAACATGTAACCCTTGGCAGCTCTTCCCGCTGGCGGGGGCTGTACTCAACCATCCGCTGACTTTGGACTCGGCCGAGGGGGTGTTAGCAGAAGTAATGCAATGCAACCGAGTCCCACCGTGCACCCACCAGTAGGGTCTCCCTCTTGTGCTCCTACCGTTGCCATGTTTGGCGACACAAAGACAAGCACAGGTTCTTTCCAACTTCTCCTGTCGAGAGGAAGGTCCATTTCCTCCCTCCTGAATTCTGGCTGGTAGATAGAAGCCGGAAAGTTTCTGGGAGACTGATTTTCAAACTGACCAGGCCTTGAGATAACAGTCAAACCTGGAAGAGCCTGAAGGACAGTATCGATTAGAAAATTAAGGAAAAATGCCTATTCAAGCCCTTTGTTCATTTCTGAACTGGGATGCTTGGGTTTTATTTTGCTGTTGAATTTTTAGGGGTTCTCTATATACTCTGAATGTCAATACCACAACAGATACATGATTTGTGAATATTTTCTCCCATTCTGTACGTTGTTTTCACTCCGCTGAGTGTCCTTTGAGGAACAAAAGTTTTCAATTTTCATGAAATCTAATTTGTTTATATGTTCTTTGGTTGCCTCTGCCTTTGGTGTCATACCCAAGGAATCACTTGTCCAATCTGTTTTTAAGTAGGTTTCTCCCTATGCTTTCTTCTATGGTCTTATACTTCAGATCTTATCTTTAGGTCTTTGGTGTATTTTTAAAATTTTTATACGGTGTTAGGTAGGGGTACAACTTCATTCTTTTGCATGTGGATAATCAGTTTTTCTAACACCTTGTTTTGATGAGACTCTCCTTTCTCCATTGCACAGCTTTGGAATCCTTTTCAAAAAATCATTTGAACATATGTACAAGGGTCTATTTCTTGTTTTTCTGTTCCATGTGTCTACATGTCTGTCTTTAGGCTACTCCCACACCATTTTGATTATGTTGTAGTAACTTTGCAAACAAGCTTTTAATTTATTTAAGTACGAGCCTTCCAACTTTGTTCTTTTTTTTTAATCAAGATTGTTTTTGGCGTTTTAGAGTCATGTAAGATTCCATTTGAATTTTAAGATAAATTTTTCTATTTCTGCAAGAAACATATGTTAGGATTTTTAGAGGCACTGCGTTGAATCTGTAGATACTATTGCATAGTGCTGGCATCTCAACAACGTAACAGGTACCAGTCACTGGCCACGACTTCCTTCAGGACAGGTGTGGTGGCTATGAACTCCCTCGGTTTGTTTATGGATGTCTTCATTTTTCTTCTATTTTTGCGGGATGGTTCGCCACATATAGGATTCGTGATTGATAATTTTTTGTTTGTGTTCTTTTTGTGTGTGTTTTCTCTCTTTCTTTGTTTTTAACACCGTGCCCATACGGGCCCACCGTCCGGCCTCTAAATAGCCTATCCAGAAACCTGCCGTGGAAATGAAGCCAGCCCTGCGTGGTAGATAAATTCCTCACAGGGATCGCATTTATTTACGTCGGAAAGACAACGGCACTACTCATCTCAGAAAACTTTAAGTTTAACGTGTCTCTTAGGAACTTTTAACTGCTTGCTTCATGCCGAATGATACCTGCTCATAACTAAGATACTTGTTAGCGATTGTTTTCTTTCTCAACCTGACTCCAAGTCTGAGAAACAAAATGGTTTTTGGCAGCCTTCCTTACCAGGGAATGGACCCTTTTCGCCGCTGCTGCACTGGGGTCCTGGCCCTGCGGTGGCCCTGGCCCCACGTGGAAGACCTCTCTGTCCAGACTGCGCACCTTACCACGCTGCTCTCTCATTCTCCTCTATGATGAGTGACTCAGAGCGCGCTACTGACTCGCGTTTCTGGGGCCCCTGTGGGCTTCTGTGATAACGTACTGGCTTAAGTGTTCATTGCTCTTCCCCCTGCAGATTTTTCCAAAGGAAAATTTTTAGCCTCTGTGATCCCATATATACCTTTAAAACAATGATTCTTTTAAACAATGATTCCAGCTCTTTGTGTTTCTTAGAATATCTGATCAGCCAAACTGTTATAAGCAAAATGTTGAAGTGTCTGTTTGTTTTTTTGGAAATACAAAACATGTCATGTTTGTTTCCTGATATTTCTTAAGTTACCTTTAAGTAACTACCTATTTCCTATTGGGGTAGTCTGTATTCCTTAACAATATGGCTTATAAAACCTCATAATCCCCATTGAACTTTGATCTCAGGGTTTTTTAGTTTGCCTCAATGCCACATACACTTTCTCCTGGGACCTTTGCATATGATGTTAATTCAAATACTATTTTTCATATTATTTAACGGCTACATTGTAACCTTTGCCTCACACCTCAGTATAAGCTCCCCTTCTTTGAAGAGGCATTGCCTGATCCAAACACTAGATGAGGATTAGTCACATATGTAAAAGGAACTAGAAGTGAGAGACAAAGATTTTGCTTCTCTTTTTATACCGTTCTATTCTGATAAAAGTTTAAATGTGCAAATATTACTTTCTATTAAATATTTATAAGTAATAGAGGGTCATTGGGACATAAGAAACCAAACACTTACTTTTTCATCATAGAAACAAAACAATAAATGTTACTGCTTTTATCTATTTTTGACTTTACACCCCTAGAAGGAAAATTTTTAGCCTTCACTTTTTAAGGCTTTGAAATACACTTAAGATCGCCTAGCAGAAAGATTTCCTGAAGTCAGCCTCTTCTGGTAGTAGACAACAACTGACACCACATTTTGTACAGCAGATACAAGGAGGATGGCCGGTCCCCGTTAATACCCACTCTCCCCTCTTTCAAAAGAAAAGAAGCTTAGACTTTTAGATACACAAATATAAGCTCTGAAAAGGACTACAATGCCCGGTCCCTGAAGATGGACAGCTATGTCCAGATGGATAAGCACTGGACGAAGAGGATGTAAAAGCATGTGAGATGTGCAGATTCCAAAGCGCAGCCTTGGAGGGAAGAGCTGGCTTTTCTGATTCCATTTTCTCCTTCCTAATGTTTTGCATCTGCCCATCGAAGCTGGCGGTGAGAAGCCATTTAGAAGCATACGGTGATTTGGGTGTGAAAACACACCAAAGGAGCCTGAGCTGAAGCATCATGAAGTGCCAGACGATTCTAGACCACCAGACTCTGCAGGGAGGTCCCAGAAAACACAAGCAAACAAACCACCATGTCCCCAAATTCATTAAACCACTGTAAAAAAAAACACCCCTAATCCTGAACCTAATTCTAACCAATACATGCAATATCTAATTTGAAATATCTAAGCAAATCCTGTTTCTTTATTAACCAACATTATAGTTGTAAAATTTGTTTTCAATTCACTATATACCGTGTCTGAGACCAGGCACTTTACAAGCATTATCTTATTTAATCCTCACAATAATCTCTAAGGAATGTTATATTATTACCTGTCTTTATGTTTCATAAACTTGAGGCACAAAAGGACTTAAGCAGCATGCCTGAAATTCCCCTGTGAAACGCAGCTCATCTCATGACAAGGCCAGTGCTTCCCAGCATCCATGTCGCAGAGCTCATCTGGTCCTCATTTTATACCGTGCTTTCTGCCATATACCGAGCATCTTGGGATTAATTAAAACAAGAGCAAGAAAGCAAATGGGCATATTACCCGCCCTCCAGATGTCCACATCACTCCATATACTTAAGAGATAGGATATTTGAGATGGAAAATTATTTACCGATTTCTTCCTTAAAGACAATAGTTATACCTTTCTACCTGATGCTTGCCTCAAAATTCAATTTTGCAATCTCTCTGACAATCAACCACTCATCAAAATGAAGGCCCTGCTTGCCGAATCTACTCGGACACATCACGTTCCCTACGATGCTATAGTATATGCAATGCTGCATTTTAGAGTTACACAGGCTGGGATTCTAGATCACCAATTTGAATCTGTGGCACAGTTAATTTCTTCTGAAACCTAATCAGTGAGTTCAGTAGATGTTTGCCAGGTACTTACTGTCTTGCAATAGGAGCATAAACAGAAGCCTTTGAAATGTGTAATAAGGCAACACAACGTTCCTACCGTATTTGACATTTTCTTTGATCACCTTGATGGATTTTCTCACTTGTATGAAAGAAACTGAAGAGATGAAAAGGGTAATGGCTCTGAGAGCTTTAGAAACAACTGTCAGAGAAGCAAGAGAAAAAAAGAAAATGGGAGCTAAAATAACTTCTTTGAGAACAACTTACCACAGAACATCTTGTTGAACTATGTATTTGAGACAGCAGAATATGAGAACACATCAGAGACTTCTCTCTTTTTCTTATTTGTCATTTTTAAGGAAACAAAACTACAAATAAAAGTAATAAGTAGCATTCCATAGGGGGTCACCATTTCAAAAATGGTGCCATGGACATCAACCATAATGATGAGGGAGCCTTTCACTTTGAAGGTGGGCACATGATGGTGCAAAGGGAGTTTATGGTACTTTTGATGTCAAAAAGTAGCAACAGAGCTTGGATGGAAGCCCAGCTCTTTGACTTTGAAGTCAACACAACACACTGATATTTGTGTAACTGTCACAAAGTGCCATCCAACTACAAGTTAAGGTCTAAAAAGTCCACCTTATTGAACTGACATATAAAGTGATACCGTCACTGAATCGACAGACAATGGCACGGAGCACAGTCACTGCTACTGTGTTTGTCTATGGCATTTCAACGCCGTCTCTGCACTCGGAGGAGATGTTTCTTTACAGCCTACCTGGTGAAAGGCATCAGATGAATTTTTCACTGTGTGTTCTGGACCTATCACTATAGGCAAAATACAAAACGAATATTATGCATTGCCATAATAGCTTTGTTCTTGCAGCTCAATGAATGTGACATGCTTATAGAGTGGTGAGTTCTCGTTCGGAAGCATTAGTGCAATACTGCTCCCGGGGAGGAGGGGCGGAGAGGGGATGCGAATCGGGAACTTTCCTGAGGTCCCATTCCAATGACAACATTATCGTTTCTGTGACCTTGTAAGTCATTCAGTGTTGCTGGATCTCACGCTCTGATCCACAGACTAAAAGGGCCTACGTAAGTGATCTCCCACATCTTTGTGATACGGAAATATGTGACTTTTGCCACTGCACGTTACTGTCACAATTGCCTTTTCCTGTAATTCTGCTGTGTACAGCAAAACTATGACTTGTTTAATGATGGTGGGTGATTGCTTAAGGATCTGGTGAATCATTGAAAACCGGAAAGCATAAGACAGTTCAAATCAAGGAATTTCTACTTCCCTTGCTTTTGCTTAGAATCAACAAAGAGTTAGCAAAGAAAATAAGCCCAGGTTTGCTTTGATTGGTTATGTGCTGAGACAGGTCAAGAGGTTCTCATTGTTCCCAAGCTAAATCCTTGTTCCCAATTCTCTACTGGCTGGAAGAAGAAACATTGGAGCAACTGGTTTCTCTTCTGAATGAAGTGCACTATGGGCCCCAAATTTCAAGTGAACCGCAGTATTTAAATTCAGGCTTCACTGGTGATACTATAGAAATATTTCCAGAAGGCCCACCAAGCATGCGAACACATCATGTGTCTGTGACTAAGCGGTTAGACACTAAGCTTATATTATCTTCTCTTTTGTGTATGTGCTCTCGGGCCATCCTGCCACCATCTGCTGGATCATGGATGCAGATGTTCTCTCCCAAGAATCCAGATGTGTCATCTCTATATAAACCCCTGCCACCCTGTGGATACCCTGCAGCGAGAAGGCAGTGGGTGAGATTCACTGCCTCAAACACAGAGGCAGACTTTTGACCTCTCTCTGCTGGGGCTGAGCTGCCGGCCTCCTTCAGTCTTTCCCTTACCAAAGCGGTGGTTAAATTTCCCTCCAGGAGCTGGACTCAGGCATCATTACACCAACACTTCCTTTCTGAGCTGCAGCAGGTTTTCTTTCTTTCTTTTTTTTGCCTTTTTTGCCTTTTCATCTTGTTGCTTGCTCCTTTTTTTTTTCTCCCCAGAGAAAGTGATCAAGAGGCAGTGTTACCTTGAACTAGACTCTCTGTAGTTCCGCGATCTTTAGTCCTGCTTCAGACCTGTACTTGCAGTTCCTTATGCTCTGATTTGACTTTGTAGACTCCAGGGACAAGCTGCTTCAGTTACCACCGAATGAATACAAAGGTGAACCTCACCACAGAATCTCTCTCAAAAGACAAAAGACACAGTTTCATTAAAGAAGCCACATGGTACAAGGTAGAGTGCTGCTTTATGATGGTGATTATAACAAATACAATGATTTAAAGGTAACTATAAAGCTCATAAATCTCTTTCACAGATATTGTCAAGACTTATCTTCCCAAAGCCTCAGGGTGGTAGGCATGGTAGTTTTTATCTTTATTTTACATGTGTGAAAACCAAACCCAAGTTATTAAGTGAATTCTCCAGGGCCTCACTGCTGGAAAGTATGAGAATTGAGAAAGAAATCCAAATCTTTTTCCCAATTCAATTACTTACCCATTTCACTCACTGTTTTATCATTTATATGGGTTCCTTAAACTACCAGGTGTTTCCAAACTGTCTTCTCCTTTTAATTTGATTTACAGAGAAAGAGAGTACTTTCAGCAGTGCCATTTCCTCCATGCTACTTCAAAGGGACACTTATTTGTTGAACTTTGCTAGCAATCTACAAGATGTAACCTAAGTTTTAGCTGGCCATCTGGTCACTAACCGTGTCACCTTTTGTTGAAGGGATGCAGAAGGTGTATGAAGATCAGGTGCTCCTGGAACCCATAAACATGTGCTACAAGTCAGAAAACACACTGATAGATTGTATGAAGACATCCTGGGTCTTTTTCTGCCCTTGATCAGTTAACAGAATTCAGCTGCACTCCATGTTTTGTTGTTGTTATTGTGTGTTTTTTTGTCTCCCGCTAATCTGACTTCCTGTGTTTTCAATGTGTATGCGCCATAGCGCCTTGAGTGGACCATTACGGGGAATTAACCACCTCTCTTGATCCTTCTGCCTAATGACTTCTCACTCTAAATGCCTGCTCTTGACTGGTGACTTCATTCTGTGATTTTGGGTAGTTTCTCAAAAGAGAACCAGGAAGCACAGATTCTAGGTTCATTCATTCATGGGAGACTTGGAACCCAAAGAATTACCATATCTGGACACTGTTTTGGCAGTTAGGGCTAGAGCAGCAAACTCAATAGACACATTCTCTGTTATCCAGTCTCAGATTTTGCACTTTCGGAATATAAACTTCTTTTCAGCTGAAGCCTAAAGAGAAAGTGTAGACTAAATAAAGTTATAAAGAAAACACAAGAGTATGTGATATTGAAGGAAGGGAGTAGTGTGTCTTTTTTTAGCTCCCAACACGTTCCAAGTTGCTGGGTTTAGAACTGGCAACAACATATGGAAGAAAATATGCAGGAATCATGGGTGGTATTCCATGAGAATGAACTATGTTAGGGGAACAAGCTCCGAAAAGGGAGGACCCACTCTTAGTCATGCACACGCAAGTAAAGTGCTATATGCTTTAGGTTCAGCTCAACTTTAGCCCAGTATTTAATGTACATGCGCTTGGTGCACTTTGAAAAGCTTGTGAATTCCCAACTATCCTAACAAAATTGATCTAGTACATGGAAAAAGTTATTCACACAAACGAAGAAACGCGCTAAGTTGATTCGGGGAGTGACAAGATCAGAATTCATAATTACCTTTTAAAAAACTGTTCGTCTGGCTGCGTTTTGGTGGGCTAGATCAGCCCTTCGTTAGATTGATGGGGGCACTGCTGACCTGAGGGGTGCACTAAGGACGCTGTCGCAGAAATGCAAGCTATTAATAATGCTTCCTGGACATTTGCTGGCAAGAAAAAAATAAATGGACATAGGTAAATTAGGAGCTTACTTAGGAGGTACATTCACTAAGGCTTGGAAATTTCTAGGATGAGGGTTTGAGAAGTGGGAGAATTCAGCGTAACTCCCAAAGCCATGGCTTGGGCAGCGAGGTGTACATAAAACGATTCACAAAAGAGGGAGTGCCACGAGGGGAAGATGTCCTGGAAGGGGCATATTTAGGTCAGCAGCATGTTGGGTTCAAGAGGGCTGTGGGGCATTCCAGAAGAGTGTTTAACTATGGAGCTGGGCCTGTGAGCCTGGACTTTAAGAAAGTGGTCTGAACTTGAAATGTAGCTGGCTTGTGGGTAATTACTGGAAGCCTGTTAGAGCTAGTGATTGCCTAGGGGAAATGGGAAGACAAGACGTAAGTGAGAGCCCTAATTAATATCAGAATTTGTGGGATGGTAAATCCTACCAAGTGATGCTGACAAGACACAGCCAGAAGCATAGGAAAAACGCAAGGGAATTGCATCACAAAAGCTAGGGGGAGAGGACGATAGTTTTAGCTTCCTTGATGTCATGCTGTTAATTTTTTTTTTAATTATAAGCTATAACACATAAGGAAATGCTCATGGAACACAAGTGTTCCACACCCTGAAGCATTCTAAAATAAACTTATACAATGAAAATCCAAGCCAAAAATTAAAACATTTCTAACACCCTAGAAAATACCTCATTTTCTCCTTAACAACTTCGATCTGTCTCATACTCAGAAAATAAAGATTCTCCTGCATTACTAATCGCAGTATAGTTTAGTCCGCACTTTGAACTTTAAATAATTGGAAACACATTTGGGTATGGCATTTCTTACTTAATATTAATATTTGTGAGATTCATCATGTTGGTGTGTATCAAGTTCATTCCTTTTCATTATTGCACAATAATCTTGATGAATGTTTGAACCGCTGCCAAGTTGAGACTATTATGAAAATTCTGTCATTAACATTCTGTCTCCTGGTGCAGATGTGCAGGCCTTCCAGGTAGATTCTTTTGAGAAGAAGGTAACGAGCAACATATTCCAAGATCACTGTGAATACGAGGCTGCCCATTGGATGTATTGAAAGGGGCTCACTGAGTAGGTTGGCTGGAGCCTGTTAACTGTCCTACGGGAAAGGTCTAGGGACGGCTTGAAAGTCTTCAATATCTCACCGTTTTCTTCTCCATCTATCATTCTGGCTTGACATTCGTTGTGTCCATAACAGAATTACCTAAGTGAATTCCTTCTCTCTTCTTATGCATCAGTAAGAGAACAGGACGCAAAAAGGAACACACCTCACTCCCATCCCAGCACAGACTATTAAAGCAATTCTGAAATTAAACAGGTTTATTTTCCAGATATAAACTTGTAGATTTAGGGTGAATTCTAATAAGCATAAGTATGTTTAACCTGAAATGTTGTTTTAAAAATATTGTAGAAATATTGACAACTAAGATATATGTTTCTATATATAGTTGCTGGAAAATGCATACATTAGTATATAAATAAATATACTATATACATATACCTGTATATCTTCACACACACACACACACACACTACATACCACATTGCTATGGAGTAAACTATTCCACGTAGAGAAGTGAATAATTAGCTAAAGTTTACCATAACAAATACAATTTTAAATCTTTATTTATAACCTCTGGTAAATGATGCAACTCACATTGCTTTAGTTTTTCATCTGTAAAATAAGGACTCAGAGCCTCAGATAATCTTTCACATCCTTCCCTGGTTTAATTTTCTATGGTTTTTATGACATCTTTTAAAAATGGATTATAAACTTGATATACTCAGAAGACATCAAAGATGGTTTCATTTTCTTGTTTTGATGTTGATTCCGGGTCAACAAGAAGAGCATTCACCAGACTGCTTCAATTTTTTTAGCTTTTCTGCCTCATTATTTGATTCCTGTCTGTCAAATGGACATTTCTGCTACCCCGGAGCTGGGCTTTTCTGGCTGTTATCACTCCCAGGCCCTCTGGGCTTGGCTGTTTCTCATTTGCAGTGAATTGCAGAAAAATGGCCCAAACTGCAAACAATAATATGTTACATTACATGTAGCGAATAAGATTCTTCATAAAGACAAAAAAGCAGGACATAGTTCACAGGTGGGCTTAACAATAGCTGTTTTGGGTGTTCAGCATCTTTTATGTTTGACTCTGTCACAGAGAAATAAGTTTGCTGGAAAACAAGCCAGTGAATAAGCCACATGGCATTGGTCAGTGACCTTTTCAGAGGATCCACACAATATAAATTATTGCCTTGACATTTTATGCATATTGTAGCATCCAACAGAAAAAAAAAGTGGGCAGAACTTAAATCAGCTTAGTTCCATACTTCATTTCATGCAAGTAATGCACTAAACTCCCTTACCCTTCAATTGTGTGCTGATTATATTAATGCCTTTATTAGTAGCATTATGTTTTTCTATTTAGGCCATATTTCTGCCTTCAAAGTGCCTCCATTAAAATCTAGAACACTATGAATAGAGAGTTTTTCCACCTTTTGAAAAAGTATAAAGCAGAGGCAAAATGAAGGAGGTGACTTGCCCAGATCACAGGAGAGAGGATGGATCCGAAACACAAGCAGAGGGCTGATTCTTGGTTACCGCTTCCTGCACCGGCCAGCATCAGCTTTCTGCGGTCAGTCTGAGTTTATCAGCTTTAGAATACATGAACTGCCACTATGTAACCTCACTTATATAGATCCCAAATATTATTTAAGGGATGTGTCCTTAAGGAAGTCTAGCTGGCATGATTTGGGAATATTAAACAGATATTTTCATAGTGGTCCTTAAAAGAGGTCAATCATGTTGGACGCAGCCACTTAACAGGACAAGCATTGCAAACTAACTTTTACATGGTTAGTACTTCAGCCCTAATCTCTAGCCAATCACTAACCAATACTTAAGCATATCAATTGTACTGGGCACCCACCTTGCACAGTAATGAAGTGAATTTTCAAATTTAAATGAGCATCGGTTTTCATAGAGCCAAGTCACATATTCACCTGAATCCATTCATAACCCAAAGCTGCCATCAACACTTGCAGATTGTGATGTTATTGCTTCCATTGCTAATATAATAAAATAAAATATACGCAGTTTTCCTCAACATCTACCTATCCACTTTCTATATTAAAAGGTCAGAAAATCCTTGTCACCTTCCAAAACCAGGGGTTATTGGCCTTGCTTTGAGAACGGCAGATTGAAGGTACATATGAGATAGAGGTGGCTGGAGGCTCTGAGTAAGCAACGGCATCCACATGTTAGCACGCTCAGATTTCCTGGTCTCTAAGCCATAGGCGATGCATCTGAAGCATCTTCAATGACTGCTTTCCCATTAACATACTGTTATGGAGGCTGGTTTTTAAAACTCTTATGGAAGAAGATTCATAATCAGTGAACAGTTATAACCTTTCGTTTTTCTGGGGTTCGTACATATATCACTGAGTACGCAAAGTGCTGCATATGAGAAAATCGATAAATGCAATGCTTCGATGATGAATGTTTATGATTTACTCTTTCATTGCTACTGTGTGCTAATAAAAACAACACCTAAAAAAGAAAAGTGAGGTTACAAACATAGAAGAGATACCTGCCCCCAACTAAATATTTTCCTACTAGTTAAATCAAAACACCTCTATGGCTAGCATTTTGCATCAGTGCACATAAATTGCAGATTTGATATAACTCATCCACCCCATTGAAAAGGAAAACGTATAGAGTTAAAGGAAAAGTTGGAATAAACTTCATTATACAGTTCGGAAAATCACTTATGCATTCAAAAAAAAGCGAACAGTAAATATGAATAAATGCAGTTGTGTTATCTGTAACTCTGTCTCAAAAAACTTTTTTATGGGTGAACTATCTTAAAATTTAAATTACCAAGTGTCACAATACTTTATGTGAAACAGCTGCAGAAAATTTCATGTCTTTTTGAAATGTAGGACATCGTATGCATTTGCAACGTGACAAGGAGTTTTCATTACAGACGAGGGCTTTTTTAAGCCTCCAAAGTCCATTTTTTATGCATTGGCAAAACTGTCATACAATTAAAGTAATGAAAGCAACCCCATTTCCCTCCTGCTGAAAATATAGTTTCCTATAGTAACAAGACAAAATAATTTCCCTTGTTAATACTTAAAAAAAAAGAGAGAGAGAACATTTTCTTTTTGAACAAACCTAAAGAATATCCCAATGGATATAATTTTCCTATTTTGAAAACAATATCTTGCATAATGATTCTCTTCTCTGAGCATTATTAGAGCAGAAAAGTCCAATGTGTATGAGTCCAATGTGAAAAAGTCCGACGTGTTCTTCACAATGTAAGGCCTCATTTCTTTCCTTTGAGGTCGTGTTTACTATTTGCTAAAGCAGACATGAATGGAAGTGCCTTCCAGAGGAGCCAAACAGAGCCGATGCACTCCGGAGCGCCTGCTGCTGGAGGGCACGTGATACTGCGAGGGCTTTGTGTAAAGACCAGGGCCCCTAGGGCCAGGTCACTCATTTGGACAGGATGCCATTCGTCCCCTCTCTGATTTAAGTTACGGTTTATTTTTAAGATGTTATTTAAAATAGGTTTCTACCCACTCTGAAGGGGAGACCAAATAACATATTTGGAGAAACAGACCTTTGGAAGAGAGCTTAGAGTGGGTACACGTAATAGTGTGCACCATGCCATCCAGAGTCAAGTCAGATCAGTTCACATGAAGAACTAATCCGTCACTGATTTTAATGAGCTGTACTTGTCACAGTTTTGTGTGGATGCTCGATAATGTTTGCATCATGTTTGCAATGAAGAAATAAGTGATGCAAGTCATTCACTGAGCAGTAGTAGACCACGTATTAGAGAAGTCATTCCTTCATCGCCAAGAGCATGCGCATCGCAGGGGAATGACGGTTCTCATCTCCTCTCACTGACCCCGGCCTTGTAAGATTCCCTGCACCCCAGCAAAGCCTCTCTTCCCCTCCATTTCACTGATCTCGTGATATTAGTCTGGGATCATGGGGTACGATGGGGAACCAGCCCAAGGAATCCCACCTGACTTGATCTCTTGATTGGGCAGTTATTCTAAGTGGGCTAATTTACTTTTCAAAACCTATGATGCAAAGTCTAGTTGAGTTCATAAGAATCATAGGTACCAGTGATAGCTGCTTTAATGTTGACATGGAAAGATTTTAAAGGAGTACCCTTTGTAACATGAAAATTAGTGCTTGTAAGTGCAGATAGGTTTTTTCTTTGATTAGAAAACCTGTAAACAATGACTTAAAAATAACTAGTTCATGCTATGCTATGTATACAGCAATTATCAGGAAAGTGTTTGATTATAGCCCTTCTTATTAATGGTGCCATTTTCATTTATAGGTTTGTGAACACTTCAGACTCTATTATCTAGTAGCAGGATTTCACTCTGTCAACAGAATGCAATATGTTTTGTTTGATGGCTGGAGCAGCATGCGGGAAGGGAAGAAGAAGCAAAATGGGCAGAGCCAAAATACTTGGAATGTTTACACAAAATGACCCCCAACATGGGTGGTGTGCTAGCAGGATCTGCTTGCTTCTTTGTGCATTGTATGAATTATTTTGTAAAGCTAGGTCAATGGGAGACTTTCTTAATAAACTAATAATCTCTTTACTTAAGATATCAGCATATATCCTATATAATAACAAGGTAAAGGATTGTCTACACAGCTAAAGTTAACTTTATGTTCAGATAAGTTCAATATCAATTACAGTTTGAAGATTTTTTAAATATTTATTGCTATATAAAATAGTTACACTGAAAGCTATTGTATATGTTATAACTGTCTTATTATTTTAGTAAATCAATTCTTACTTTTTCTCAGTTAAAATATGAAAAAAAACCTGTTCCCCCCTCAATAAAATTCAGTGCCTTGCAGAATAGATATTAATAGATATAATAGATATATAGGGATATATTAACAATGTAAAAGCTGTTTAAATGTGGATAATTACAAAATTGAAAGGACATTTCTGCAGTTACTTTGTTTGCCAAAACAATGTTAAACAGTAGGCCCTTTCTTAGAACATGATCGAATGCGATTGAGGGTGTCTATTGGACAGAGGATCTCTAAGCTATGTAAGCACCTTGCACATGCTTATATCAACAATGTACATGTGTGGTCTGCCCATAACCATGTCTAAACTTAAATACAATACTGGAACTAACTGTGTTGCATTTAGCTCCTATCCCTCATACTTAAATATTCAACCCATCAATATTTTTAAGTTATAATACTTTAAAATCCCCCTTTGCAGAAACAAAGTTACCTAAGAGGAAAATATACCAACCTTGAGATTCTGTCCCATGCAGCAGTTAAAGGCAGGCTGAAATTAACAGGGAATAAAAAATTCATTTTAATTGTTAATCACTATGGAGATTATTAAAGCCAAAGCAGAGAATTCCAAATATTTAGACTAAGACTGATCTACTAGAGATGATAATCTTTCTCCTTCTAAACAATCTTGAAAATAACCTGCCTCTGCTCTCAGCCCTGAAGGCCTTGTTTATACTATGTGGATATTTCTGTCTTATGCATGTAATTGAACAAGATGCAGGCAACTGAACTAAGAGGAATTAATCCAGTTTTTAGACTAAACAAATCTAGTTTATAATTTTCTCCTTAAAAATCTGAGTAAATAAACAGTGGAACTGCATCAAAGTAAAGAACTTCATCACTGCAAAGCGAAAAATCAATAAATTGAAAAGGCAACCCACAGACTGAAAAAGAAGTACCCACAAACTATATCTGATAAAGGCTTCATTTCCAGGATATATAA
This sequence comes from Anoura caudifer, assembly GCA_004027475.1. NCBI lineage: Eukaryota > Metazoa > Chordata > Mammalia > Chiroptera > Phyllostomidae > Anoura > Anoura caudifer. The sequence goes on from PVKU01001277.1 coordinate 212,679, forward strand.
AGAATTCTTATATCTTGATAGAAAAAAGCAATTAACTCTATTGAAAAATAGGCAAATAGGCCTGAATAGATATTTTCCCAAAGACCTACAAATGGTCAATAGGTATGCAAAATATCTTCCAAAATCATTAATCATCAGGGAAATGCAAATCAAAAAACTTACTGAGATATCACCTCACAACTGCTGAAATGGGCATTTTGAAAAATCACAAGAGTTGGCAAGGATGTGGAGAAATTGCAACCTTAGTATACTTTGGTGGAAGATAGAATGTTGAAGCCACTATGGAAAACAGTATGGGGGTCCCTCAAAAAATTAAAACTAGCACTGCCACATGATCCAGCAAATCAATTTCTGAAAGAACTGAAATCAGGATCTCAAAGTATCTGCACTCCTGCGTTCATCACAGCGTAACTCACAATAGCCAAGATATGGAACAACCCAAATGCCCGTAGACAGATGACTAGATAAAGGAAATATGGCGGATACATACAGTAAAGCATTATTCAGCCTTACACATAAGAAAATCCCACCATTTTCAAAAACATAAATGAACACAGATGACATTACACTAAGTAAAATAATCCAGTTGTGGAAAGTTAAATATTGTATGACTCCACTTGTATGAGGTCTCTAAATTATTCAAGCTCACAGAAGCAGATAGTATAATGGTGATTTCTAGAGGCTAGAATTGATCAGGGAAGTGAGGAGCTGTTGCTCAATTGGTATAAAGTTTCAGTTATACAAGATAAATAAGCTCTGGATATCTGCTGTGTAACATGGTGACTGTAGTTAACAGTATGATATTGTGCACTTAAAATCTGTTAAGTGGATCTCACGTTAACTGTTCTTACACAACAAAAGACAACAAACGCACATACACACACATAAAAGAACACAAATCACAATATGGTTTTCACACATCCCTCCATTGAAGATGGTTAGGAGTCTCTCAGACATGAGGGTTGTTGGTGGCTCACATCGTAATGTCTTCTTCTATGAAAAGAATATTTTTATTCCTTCATATTTGACTATTATCAAATGACTGATGATCTTAGGACATCAATTTGCACATTAATTTTTAAAAGTAAGTTTTAAAAACTTGTGGAAGAGAAGTATATGACCTATATTTTCAAATGAATTTTGCAAGTCTAAACTTAATGATAATCTACAAGATATTTCCCTTGAAAACAGAGGTTCCATTCTTTGTCTCCAACTGAATTATAAATTATTAGCTGCTATCCTTCATAAGTAGTTTAGCTTATGGCCTAATTTATCTCAATTACTATGTTGGTTACTTTAATAGATGAATGCATTAATTTTAATTGGGTAAAGACTAAATTAGATAGGTATCAGCCTACAAATTTGTTTTACTTACTTGTTTTTAAAAAAGCTCACAAGTAATACTGAACTTAAATACCACCTACTATATTTAAAACTGTAAGTTCACATCGGATTATATGTTTTACTTAAGATGCTGAAATTCAAATGTCTAAAATTCATAATAGCTAAAGTAATTCTCAGAAAGAACTTAAAAGGGAAATTTTTCTATCAAAAATGCTTACTGTTTTAATAATAATGAGTGTCTGTATGTTCAGACTCCGGACTTACTAGAACCCTGGCTTTGTTCACCGCTGAGTAGCAGATATTCTGTGAGGCATTAAAATGTTTACAAGTTAGATCTTCATCGCTAAAATAGGAAACTGAATTGTACCTATATGTCGAGGCTTCTGCAAGGATTAACTGAGATGGTGCAGACAGAGGACTTAGCATTTGACAGAAAGAAAGGTTTATTTACAGATCACTGTAAGTATTATCACTAGTATTATCTTTGAAGTTCAGCCTGATGAAAGAAAGAAGTATGAGTGCTAAAGTCTATCTTTTTTAGTTAAACCTTATAATAACCAAGGTTTATTTAATCCCATGCCCGTTTTACTAACATTAGTTGAGTAATCACAACTGTTATCATCCTCTTAAGTAAGAAGGAATTGAGTCATCGGGAGACTAGATGCTTTATGCAATACAACCTTTCCTTGGAAGTACTTTGGGGATATGCAATGTTCTCATTCTGGTGATATTTTCATGGACTTGTTAAGAACCAGATAACCAAAACAATGGGGTAAATTATTTTATTTTCAAACCCGGGGTACAGCATATGTTTCTATTTTGTTTAATTTACTAATTAAAATGAGTTTGGAAAATATGAAGTAAAACAACTCAATGATCCAAAGCATTTCCCTTGTTACTCATATCGGTAATGTATGGAAAACCAACTGTAAAAAAGAAAAGTGTAAAATAATTTCCATCATATAAATTAAACGGTAATGATGTCAGAAACAGTCTGGTACTGGCATAAGAACAGACATCGATCACTAGGACAGAATAGAGAGCCCGAAATAAACCCACGTCTTTACAGTCAATTAATTTTTGGCAAAGGAGGCAAGAGGACACAATGGAATGAAGACAATCTCTTTGACAAATGGTGTTCAGAGAACTGAACTGGTACATGGAAAAGAAGGAAACTAGACCACCATCTATACCATACACCAGAGTAAACTCAAACTGGATAAAAGGTTTAAATATAAGTTGCAATACCATAAAACCCCCACTGGAAAATAGAAACAGTAAAATTTCAGCTATCTCAAGTAACAATATTTTTGCCAATATATCTCCAAGGGCCACGGAAATAAAGGAAAAAATAAACAAATGGGACTACACCAAATTAAAAAGCTTCTGCACAGCTAAAGAAAGCATAATCAAAATGAGAAAGGAATCCGCTAGATGGGAGAACATATTTGCCAATGATTTATTAGACAAGGGTTTAATCTTCAAAATATATAAAGAACTTATATGATTCAATACCAGGAAGACAAACAATCCAATTAAAAAAATGGGCAAAGGCCCTGAATAGACACTTCTTCAAGGAGGACTTACAGATGATCCATAGACATATGAAAAAATGCTCAACATCACTATCCATCAGAGAGATGCAAATTAAAACCACCATGAGATACTACCTTACACTTACCAAAATGGCCATCATTAATAAATCAACAAACAACAAGTGCTGGTGAAGATGTGGAGGAAAGAGAACCCTAGTGCACTGTTGGTGGGCATGCAGACTGGTGAAGCCACTGTGGAAAACAGTAGGAAATTTCCTCAAAAATTTTTAAAAAATGGAGATGACTTTTGACCCAGTGATTCCACGGCTGGGAATGTATCTGAAGAATGATGAAACACCAAGTCAAAGGAATTTATGCACCCCTATGTTTATTGCTTTATAAATACTATTTATGCACTATTCATAATAGCCAAGAGTTGAAAACAGCCTAAGTGTCCACCAGCAGATAAGTGGATAAAAAGCAGGTACAAAAAGCTGGTACATCTACACAATGGAATGCTATGCAGCAGAAATAAGGGAGGAATTCCTACTCTTTGTGACAGCATGGATGGAGCTGGAGGCTATTATGCCAAGGGAAATACGCCATTTAGTGAAAGCCAAGTCCCATATGATCTCACTTTTAAGAGGAATCTAATGAAGAAAATCAACTAATGAGCAAAGTAGAACCAGAGGTGCCGAATCACGGAACAGACGGACTGCTGTAAGAGGGGAAGGAGGAAGTGGAGACAGGGTGGAAGAAGGTGAAGGGATCAGTCAAAGCACAGTTATGAACCACCCATGGACATGGTCAAAAGTGTGGTGGGGGCGAGCTGGGTATAGTTATCCCCAAAATTAGGATAATTATAATAGCATACACAACAAAATACTAACATAAAAATAAAATAATCTCTAATGATGTCAAATTTGAAGTTATTTTGTATCTTGTGCATGTGTTCATATTTTATATTAATTTAAAATCTTGTTAAATACAAAGCATTTACATTTTTTAATTTACTGAAATCAGTTTCTTACCAGTCTCATCTATCTCAAGCACGTGTGATACATTATACTCACATATTTTAATTTTTTAAATATATTTTATTGATTATGCTATTACAGTTGTCTCATTTCCCCCCTTCATTCCCTTCCACCCTGCACACCCTCTCCCACCCACATTCCCCCCTTTAGTTCATGTCCATGTGTCACACTTAAAAATTCTTTAGCTTCTACATTTCCCATACTATTCTTAACCTCCCCCATCTATTTTCTACCTACCATCTATGCTACTTATTCTCTATACCTTTTTCTCTCTCTCTCCTCCTCCCACTCCCCTGTTGCTAAGCCTCCATGTGATCTCCATTTCTGTGGTTCTGTTCCTGTTCTATTGTTTGCTTAGTTTGTTTTTGCTTTTGTTTTAGCTGTGGTTGTTAATAATTGTGAGTTGCTGTCATTTTACTGTACATGTTTTTTATCTTCTTTTTCTTAGATAAGTCCCTTTAACATTTCATATAATAAGGCCTTGATGATGATGAAGTCCTTTAACTTGACCTTATCTGAGAGTCCCAAAGAAGTTGGACCCAAGGAGGAACACACCAAGGCACATCATAATTACATTAGCCAAGATTAAAATGAAGGAGAGAATTCTAGAAGCATCAAGGGATAAAGGCAGAGTCACCTACAAAGGAGTTCCTATCAGACTGTCAGCTGATTTCTCAAAAGAGACCTTACAGGCAAGAAGGGGATGGAAAGAAGTATTCCAAGTCATGAAAGGCAAGGACCTACATCCAAGATTGCTCTATCCAGCGAAGCTGTCATTTAGAATGGAAGGACAGATAAGGTGCTTCTCAGTTAAGGTCAAATTAAAGTTCATCATCATCAATTTTTTCATTAATCATTCCCCTGAGTTACCCTTTAGAATAAAAGCCTATTAACTATATTTGGGGGGTCTCTGATTTTTCCATGAATCCCAAGGCCTTTCAAAACACGATGTAATCTGAAAGCTAGAGAAATGAGAATTGTATAATCTTTTCACTGTTTCTTTCCTCTCCCACCCATGGAGACTGAATCTGCAAGGACCAATAACCACTTTCCCACTGTGTTGACACTGTTGTCAACAGGACCTGTGCCAGCTTCATGTGCTTCCCAAGCCCACATTTCCAAAAGTCACCTTAGTCAGGTGGCAGCGGCCAGAGGAAATTGTACAACACAGGTTCTGACTGGGTTCCTCCATGCAGACCACACAGCAAAACCGCGTCACCAGCCCACTGTGCTAACTTTTATAAGACACTAGTGAGTCTGAGAAATGCCTTATTTGGTGGTCTCCTGGGACTGCCTGGGGCCAGCGCAGCAGGTTACCTTTCTTTGAATCCTAATAACTAGTCACTGGATTTTAATTGCTTCCTTTATGAAAGTCACCTGAGATGCTCATGTAAATTAACCCAGTTTCGTCTAGTGACCAGCTTTGCATGAACAGTTCAAGAAAGATTCGTGGACTTCCTGTTTTATATTGTGACATAGGAAGTGCTTGAACATCATCATTCCCATTTTCACATAAAGAAAAAGCTGAGAAAACTGAAAATCAGTAACTGGGAATTGAATTTACAGGGCTAACCAACCATTGTGGCGTGTGGGCTGACAGGCCAGTTTAGACAGTCTCAGCAAAGGTCTCTTACCTGAGAAGATTCCGTGGGCTCCATGAACTGGCAGTGTTACGGAAGGAAACGACTCAACACGCAGTTGGATGGCGGAGCACGACCCTTTATTAACGTGCACGGGCCTAGAGGAGTACAGACCCCAAATTCTGAGCCCTGAGCCTTGGCTGAGCAGGGCTTTTATTGCTTTCTGGACACCCTTCCCTACGTAGCAAAAGCAGGAGGTACAGAAGCTGATGCAAAAAAATAACTCTAGCCTTGAGGTGTCCTTATCTGAAGCTGGGTGCTCTGAAGCCAAAGTGGGAGTTAGCTGCTACGTGCAGACAGGAGTTAGCCTTGAAGAATCATAATGTGAAGCTGAGTGTACAGAAGCCGAAACAGAAATTATGACTGCCTGGCTGAAATCCAACAGCCGGCTGGCAGCTTCTAAGTCACCTAAACACACTCTTTCCTAGTTCCCGGTCCCCCCTCTGGGTCACCTTAACCCAGCTGACTGTTCCTCTACAGCAGGAACAGCAATAATAGTTAAATAGTAATTTTTACAAATGACTGAACGTGAGTGGGGATGAGCCTAAATCTGAGAAGATCCTGGGGCTTCTGACTCACAGGGACACCGCACGTTCAAGGAGTTTACCACGGGGAGCCGTATCAGGTTCCCGCAGGGAAGAGCCAAACAAGATCCGCCCACGACTCTGGGAAGGGTAAGGGGAGAGCAATCACGGAGCTATATTCCCACCCGGTTTTCCGCAATGAAGACCTTTCCTGCGAGGAGAACACTGCACCAGCGCTTTGTCCCTCCCACTGCAACCCCCCTAGCTTTCTTTTATCACCTAAGGGTTAACAAACAAGTAAATGAAACAAAACGAAAAGTGATGCTGATGGAAAAACACATGTGAAGTTGCGAGCTCAGAAACATGAACTCACTAACAGTCTGATATTTGATCACAAAATTGTAGAATGGTTCTGCCCCACCAGACCAATGAGGCCCAAGTATAACAACAGCGGGTTAGAGCCGAAAGTCCGGCATGATAGCATCTGTCTAAGGAGTCCGCAGGAAAGGGTAAGGTCAGTAAGAGAGGAAAAAGGAAGATACTCAAGGAACTAAAAACTTCTGGCCTGTACAATACAGAAAAGATCACATAGAGACAACTCCTAACCAGATTAATGTAAATTCTTACATTAAAAAGATATATTTATCTCACTTTCTATTATCTAATTCAATGTCTATCATAATAAAAATAGCATTCCAAAGTAAAAAAATCTGTATCTCGCTCACAGCCCATTCTGGAGAGACAAAATAAGAACCAGACTCATTTGTTGGGATTATCAAGCAGGGAATTTAAAATAACTAACATTGCTATACTTAGGACACCCTTCCAAAGGGTACAATTTGGAAAGGAGGAGAAGAGAATAGCTTTCAAGGGGAGAACACTGCCAACCACCACCTCAGCCAGGCGAGCGCATCAGCAGTGATTAGTCATGGTGATACAGCAGTGCACATACAGGAGGAAAAACCCGTAATGCGTATTTAACCATGTGGGAAAACATCAGACACACTCTCAATGAGGAACTCCTGAAACTCATCAGACACAAAGACAGTCTGAGAAATTATTACAGCCAAAAGACCCTAAGGAGACATGGTGACTGTATGTGATGTGGTAACCTGATTGGGATTCTGGAACAGAACATGGAAACTTGGTCAAAACTAAGGACCTGTGAATAAAATTTAAAAGAATGCTAATGTATCAATATTGATTTATTCATTGTAGCAAATTCAACCTGCTAATTTAAGGTGATAACAAAAATGTGTATAGGGTGGGAGATATAGGACTCTGTATAAATTATGCATTTTTTTCAGTAAATCTAATACTGTTCTAGTTTTTCACTGTGTAAAAATTAAATTTTTATAAAGACCAAAAACATCGAAAGAATCATGCAGATTTCTTTTCAGCCTAATCCATTTCTCTTCTACGAGTAACAGGGTTCTTCGCAAGACGGCTCCTCTCAACGAGTGAGCAAACAAATGAGTATCTCTAGCAGGCTGTGTTTGCACATGGGAAATCAGATAAATTATCTATAAGCATGGGAGGAACCATGCAGCTCATGGTGTGTGTGCCTGCCCACGCATCTTGGGTAAACTCATATGCACGCATTAGAGGGAAATGGGAAATGTTCCGTGGGCTGTAAATTGTGTTTACTGACCACCAACAATTAGCTGAGGGTCCAGAATGTTCACAGGTTTGGAAGCATGTGTTCGATCGCCAAAGTCTGATCTGCTTTTACTCAACTCTGGCACCAAATACACAGCCTGCTGCCTTTGCTTTCATTTCACGCTGTACGCTCCCTTTAACAAAGTCTGGTTAGTCCTAAACCAAAACCTTCCGGTACTAAAGGCTTTGTCTCCCTAACCACGTACATCGCTTAGACATTACCAGTCACTCCTTTTACCTCATAAATGCCTTCTTAAGATGGTGCAAATAAATGCCCAAATACTCATAGTCTGGTGTTAGAAGTTGTAAGTCTATGAATGTATGATTCATTCATTCCTGGTCTGCAGAGTAAAAGCATAACATGTATGTTTGCATATATTTGTTGTTAGTAACAGTATTTTAAAGTTATAACAACTGTAATGTTGGAGAAAACGAGTACTCCATCATTATGAAGGTGTGGCCCCAATTAGCTGATTACTGGGTTAGTCAATTAAACATAGGCCTCAATTTGCATGTATAAATGTGGGGTTGTAATAACTAGATCATATTCCCTCTAAATTGTCTGTATTAAATAAACAATGCGCATAAAACTATGTATCTTTGTGATATAAAATATCTAGCACTCATGAGTGTTAGTTCTCAACAGTATTAGTTGCCTAGTTGGTGAATTAGTGACTAAGACTACCTGTGACTTCCAATAGATATATATTGCTTAGCAAATATTCTAACTAAGCCCTGGACCAAAATACCTCTCCTTGTAAGTGTCCCCTTTGAAAATGCATTTTTGACACCAGTGCCATTTTGGACTTCTCACTCATTTGAATAAAGTATAACAGTTTTATAAATGTTATATCTTCCCTGCTAATATGAATTCATGCCAGTCCTAAAAGAAACACATTCAAAATGACACATGGTAACAGATTACAATAGAGTCTGAAGAGGCACAAAGTTATGCGAAGTCCAAACTTTGGCAGGCCTTTTGGTTTTACTGCCGGTTCATTGCCAAAATCCCGTTTGATAGATGAGAACAATTTGTCTTTTTGGACATTCACGAATGAGACACAGCAGACGTTGAATTATACATACTGAGGTGAAATTCACTTTTCATATTTGAATTTGGTAGATGAATATGCAAGTGGAATTAAATGTCCCAGATGTCTGGCCAACTTAAACTACAATAAATCTAAATATTCGGACGAGTTCAACTAAATCACGGAACCTTGTGCATAGAAGCGTTCCATCTCTGTTTGTAGCTGAGACTGATGGTACTACTGGCTTCTTTAAACGTACACACAGGGAACACCTTACTCATTACTGGTACTTTTACTCTGAGGGATAGAGCTTATATGCCCCACCCTAAAGAAGCTTATCTGATGTGCAAATTTTGAGGTGTCTCTGGGATGTTTAGCGCTGCTGAAATCTCAGGGAAGATTCTGAGTGAGATAATGATCCGATTTTGTATAAATGGCAATAGAAGGCAGGAGCACTTCTAAGGTATGCTTTATAAAGCAAGGCCATAAGGGACTAGGAAAGCCAACATCTCTGTAAGAGTAAACAAACATTTAAACAAATGTACACAGTGCGAAGTGCAAGTGCATCTCAGAAGGATGTACAAAAATCAGTGACATCCTTCAGGAAAAAAATTACATTAGAGGTAATTTTTAAAAAAATTTCCAGGTGAAGAAGTGACTGATCATTCTCAGTGGAGTAGAAACATGGGGGTCTATTTAAATCTCATTGTGACTTATATATGACTAATGTGTATGAAATTAAATATGAAATATTATTTTGTAAAAAGGGAGCGAAATGCCTTGGATACTGACTTTGGGTTTAAATTGTGTTCTGTCTGCCATGAACATTATTCAAAGCATTTAATAAGAATAATGAGAGGCTGAGTTTGTGTTTCAGAAATGTAAGTCTAGTCACAATATTGTGAATCAACTAGAATGAGCAGAGAAGAGAGACTTGCAGTTCTTGAACTGAAATGGTAAGATATGGAACTAACCCTAATAACAACAAAACTACTCAAGGAAATGAATTGAGACATATTTGGAAAGTAAAAGTGACAGGAATTTGTGAACTATTAAATGTGGGAAATAAAGAAATATAAAAATATTAAGAGACATATTCATCATGATGGGCACTTTCAATAAATGTGGATAGAGCTGTTTTGATACTTCAAGATAATACTGCAAAAAGGGAAGCATATAGTATACATGTAGATTTAATGGAAAAGGGAATAATTTAATTTCTTACATGTGATTATTGATATACCAATGCAACATCTGATAGTTTTCCATTACACAAGGCAAGTATAGATTTAAAACTTGGGAACTGCAAAAAACACTTTGGACTCACCGGAAAGCAAAGTCAAAGACATGAATATTTATATAATGCCCTCCATGGAGCTGAGCCCTGCCGAATAAGGACAGAAGAATTTGTAAAAGGGGGTGATGTTCAGGTTCTCACAGAAAGGTTTTATACAAGATGATGAGAGTGTATCAGTTTCTAGATGAAGCTACGAAATGAAATAATGCAAAAATGAAAGATGAGCTGGAGAAGTTATCTTTAACAAAGTTAGGCTGTGTAGCAGTCTCCTAGGGCTTTATTTTTTCTTCTTAGATTTGAGACTGACAATGAGACCTCGAATACCGGAGGACTTGTGCAATGATGGACTTGGATAAAAGATGGCCTTTCCCCAAAAATAGGACTTTAGAAAAATACAGCTTAAAGACCTTTCTTTTTATAAGATATTTTATAGAAGCAAGAATTTCAAGGTGAATGAATTTAAACAACTTGTGAGAATTTTGTGATCTGCTAACTACTGAAAAATGTGTTCTTCAAATAACATCTTAATGCACCATTGACAAAAATTTAAAGCAACTTACTGAGAGGAGGCATGAATACAGAAAAACTGGTACAATAAGCATTTTTGAAATCTCCAGTTCAGGGTAGCAGACGACATACTAAAACACAAATACGACATTTAAAGGGCCTTACGCTTTCTGATGTGCAAGTGATTCTTCTAATAATCCAGGAAAATAAAAATTTTCTGTGAATACTTTTGTAGCACAAACATATCTACATTAGACATATGGGAGCTTAGTATATATGCAAGATAAGTAAAATAAGTATATTAGGTGTACATGTACACATGTACATATAGAAATACAAGTATTTTGTACATACAGATATAGACATATTAGTTTTGCTGTGTTTATAAAACAATTATCAGTAGAAGACATAAAAACACATACATTCCAATAAGTATCTGGGGCTACTACGTTGTGCTTTAAAATACAAAGGCCGAATTCTGCAAGTTTCATGGTTAATGGAAGGCATCTTCCCCTGCCATGAAGAATACTTCAAGACCATCAGTTTTAATGTCTGCATAAGATGCCATTCTATCAATGAACTTGAATTTATTTAACCACTTTTTTTTGTTGAACATCTAAGCTGTGATAAATGTGTTGCTATCATAATCCCCTCTCTCCCCCCAGGATCCAACCAGCCAAATATTTGCACACATTGATAATTTTCCTTTGAATAGATGACCACAAATGGAACTGTTGGGTCGAAATGCACATCTCTAAGATTTAATTGTAGTAACAGTTTCCATGTTTCCAGCATTCCTCTGTGTGGTGCTAGGCCATGTAGTTTTATCCGCAGGGGCCATGACTCTCCCTGTCTCGCAGAAGAGGAAACTGAGGCTCGCAGAAGTGACTTCACTTGCTCAAAGTCACAGCGCACAAAGATGTTCCTCACTGCCATGCTTATGATAATGACAAGTGAGAAACAGCCTCAATGTCCAACAACAGAGAAATCACTGCACAGCCACATAATGGGAAATTATGCAGCCGTGAAAGGCAGTGATTTTGATCCATTGGAAGACATGGAAAAAACTCACTATAAACATGTAACATTAAAAAGCTCACTATTCCATTTGAAGACATGGGAGAAACTCACTATAAAAATGTAAAACTAAAAAGCTCACAAAAAAACTAAAAACAGTATTTTTAAAGTGTTATTTGAGGAACAAAACAAAAAACTAAACACTATAAATCAAATTTTATAAAAATATATATCTGCAGGAAAAGAAAAAGATTAAAACCAGCCAAAATATTTTATCTTATTTTTTAAACTTTATTTTAATTGTTGTTCAAGTAAAGTTTTTGTCCTTTACTCCCTTCCCAGCCAAAATATTTTTAATATAAATATAAAAGCCAAATTTTGATAAAGTTGTAGAATTAACATAATGCAACCATTACTTTAAAGGACCAATTGTCCTTCAAAATATTGGCTAAAGAGACAAAACTTATTCTAATTAGCTGCAACGGGCAAGGATCTCATGGGGGCTTCTCTGTGGAAACACTTTCAGAGATGTTTTACTGATGAATTAAGAAAATCAATCTCAATTACCTTTAATTCATACCTAGGTTTACACTCCAAATAGATTTTTCAATGTGACTGCTCCTCTTGTATATGAGATTTAAACCAGAAGCCTATTAAGAACAGTTAAATTCACCCCCAAAATATGAAATGTTGCTTCAACAACGTATATTCTCTACATGCTCTGAAATATCTGCAGATAGTTATAAAAGAGTTCTAGGGTTTTTAAGATTAACATGTATTACCATCAGATGAACACCAGTTCTGGAATTTTTACTCTACGTAAAATTCTAGTTTATTGTTACTGAACTCCAGCCTGCATCATTTTGTCATGTTGTTATAAGTAGCAATTTCTAAATATACCACCAGGTCATTGCTCAGATGTCAAGCTGTCAATTTAATGTTAAAAATGTTCTGGCTATCATCATTAAATTAACTTATTCTACCTTCATATTAAAATACAGGCAAGACATGTTAAAATATAAACATAACAAACGATAGCATTCTTATTTGTTTTTGTTTTTTATTATTGCGTTGTGAGAGTTCTTATAATTTGAATATTAACCCCTTGTCAGATATAGGATTTAAAGTTATTTTCTCCCATTTTGTACATGGCCTTTAAATTTTTTTCCCTGTGTCCTTCGTTGCTCCAAAGCTTTTTAGTTTGATGTAGTGTCATTAGTTCGTGCTTCTGCCGCCTGTGTTCTTCGGGGTCATAGCCAAAGTTTTATTGCCAAGACCAATGTCAAGAAGATTTCCCCCTAGGATTTCTTACACAAATTTTACAATTTCAGGTCTTATGTTTAAGTGTTTAATTTCTTAGAGCTGATTTTTGTGTAGGGTGTAAGATAAGGTTTCAACTAGACTCTTTTGCAGGTGGACATCCAGTTTTCCTAACACCATTCGTTAAAAGGGCTTGTATATGCATAGATTTATTCCTGGCCCTCTATTCTGTTCCCTTAGTCAGTGTGTCTGTCTTTATACTGAGTCATACTTTTTAAATCACTGTAACTTTGCAATATTTTTTTTGAAATCAAGAAGTGTGATGCTCTAGCTTCTCAAAGTTGCTGTAGCTATTCCAGGTCTTTTTGGTTCCATATAAATTTAGAACTGTTCTCTATTTCTATAAATAAAATGAATGGGATTTTGATGGGGGTATAATTGAATTTGTAGATTGCTTTCTGCAATAAAAATATTTTTACAATGATAAGTCTTCTAATCCAAGAACATGAATGTTTCTTTCCATTTATTTGTCTCCTTTAATTTATTTCATCACTGTTTTGTAGTTTTCAGTGTACAAGTCTTTCATCTCTTTGGCTAATTTTATCACCAAGTATTTTATTCTTTTTTATGTCATTATACATGGGAGTCTTTTCTTAATTTTCTTTTTGGATAGCTTGTTCTTAGTGCATGGAGACAAAACTGATTTTATGTGTATTTTTAATCGTGCAATTTTATTGAAATGTATTAAAGGACTGGAATAGACATTTCTATAAAGGACACATATACAAGTATATGAAACTGCTCAACACCACTAATCATAGGGAAATGCAGATCAAAAGTACAATGGGATATCACTTGGTGGGGTGGCAATTATAAAAAACAAAACAAAACAAACTAGAAAATGGAAGGAATCGAGTGTTGGGGAGAATGTGGAAAAGCTGTATGTACCCTCTATACTGTTGGAGGAAAGTAAACCATGTCACCGTAAGGGAATCAGTATGGAGATATCTCAAAAAATTAAAAATAGAACTACCATACAATACCGATCTCACCTCCAGGTATTCCCACAGAATTGATATCAAGCTATTGAAGAGATATCTTACACTCCCATGTTCATTGTAGCATTATTCATGACAGCCAAGATGGAAATACCCCAAACACTGATTGATGGATGAACATATAGAGAAAATACCATATGTACAAACAATGAAATACACAGCCTTAAAAAAGGATATGCTGCCATATGTGACAACATATGGCCATGATAGAGTAACAGGAATTGCGTTTATCCTCCAATTTTAAGCAAATAAAAAAAACTGCACAAAATATTTAAAACAAGGCATGTCCAATATTGGACAACAGGCAAAGAATGGATGACGTGGTCAACCACTGTGTGATGCAACAACATTAACGTGGGCACATGAGATCAACACGTTAAAAAATGTTGCCTGTATATCAGCTTTCCAAAGGGGAGGTATTGTTTAATGCTACGTTAGTTACAACATTCTGCATGCTTGTTCATCAGCCATCATGCACAAGGGCATTAATTTAATTCTCACACTAACCTGCAAAATGAAAATGAATATTTATTCTTTTTAATAGACAAGTCACCTGATTTCAGGAAAATATATTTGTCTATATCATTGGGGTTCCATATCTGAATTCCCGATTTAATATGATCAAACAGAGTTGTTAATTCGGGTCTTCCCAAAACTTTTTACCTAAACTTGTAGAACTTTGTAAATATTATGAATGACAACTCATTTTTTGAATGCCTCTAAAGTCCATGACAAATTTTAAGAAATCTCTCCTCAGTGAAAAAAATTAAAGTTCTTATGTAAGCCCTGTGTTTCATGTAGCGTCTGAGTGTTCGCCTATTTGTGGGTTGTATAAAAAAGAGCGGACCAATGCAGTACCGCTCCCTGTGAGTTTCTTTGTGTTACAGCACTTCAGGCACGCTGATCCGTCTCTTTCAACCTTTCCGTTCTAACCAAGCCATTTCCCAGGCCCTGCAGCGAGGCCTCTGAGGGGTCTCCAACACCATCTACCTCCCCCGCCTCCCATCCCAGACCCCCGCCCTGGCTCCAGCCACGGGTCCTCACTTCTTAAGTGGGAGGGTGGGGCTGGACACCTGTCCTTGACTCTTGCAATCTGCAGTCTGCCATTCTCAGGAAACCCCACGCTGATATTTCTATTGCCTGGGACATTTGGATTTAGCTAGAGCTGTGGTTTGAATGAGAACCTTTAAAAATAATGAAATACATACTTAAATAAAAGATGCAAATGCTAAAAAAGATGTTTCTCAAAATGGGTAATTAGTAGCCTATTATAATACTGGCTATAGTATTTTAATAGAAATACAGTTCTTTAGAGTTCCTGATATTATATTGAAAGTAGAATTCCCTTTAAAGAACCAAACAGTGCACTTTTATTATACAGGATATTTTCTTTGATTTTTCACTAATTTCTATTGCTCATACTGAGTGCTTTCATTGGCATTGACCGAAGTGAGTTCCAAGACCATTTGGAGTCAAAAGGTTTTTTATTTTGTTCAATAGAAAATATATTGTGAAGGCTGTTTGGACAGTCTTCAGAAGGGATAAATATGTTAATATGGCCTTTTAAATAGAGTATGTACCTAAATATTTTAGAGATAATATATTTCTAATATCAAACTATGAGCAATTTGACTGAATTGCTTTGTGAGGGGTTTAGTGCTGAATTTAGCAAATAAAGACCTGGGAGGAAAAAATCCTCTGAATTCAATATTCCAATCTGCAGAGAAGACTCAGGAATTATCCCACCATTTGAAAACCCATAATTGTAATTGGCTGAAAAGATGTTCCTTTGTTCTGAAGTACAATAAAAGACAAATAGTTTACCCTTTATTTTAATCAATTTGGGTAAATGACTAACAATATTATTGTTCCAAAAGCATTGTTCTGAGAGGAACACCAGATGGCTTCTAAATTACATCCTCCCCCATGCTTAATTTGTCACCACCCTGTTCCTTTGGTATTTCCATGCCATATTGAAAGAATCCGGGAGCGGTACAGGACAGCTGCAAGAATCATCCTAGAACACTAAACGGTACCTTGGCCCTTGCTGCGGTCTTTACTGATCGTTTCAGACTTGGCGGCATTCGAGGTGTTTGCGGAGGCTAGAATTGCTCCTCATATGTTTTCCCACTTTATTCATAAGAAAAGAATGTACACAGTCCTCTAAGTTTTTACATGTCTAAGGAACTTTCCTGTGACCCACCTGGTAGCTGGGAATAGTATAGACATATTCCATCAATACATAGAAGCTAGTTCAAAATTTGCTTCAAGAAGTAACACTATTTTGAGATGCAACATAAGATAAGGTCTAAACCTAGGGCTCTAGCGTTATTTTTTTTCTTTGTGCAGACTTCTATAGAATGATAAAGTGAACCCTACTGTTTGGTTTCAATTAGCCCTTCGGAGAAAACAAGTTAAGAAGGAACGAATTCTCACCTTGTGACAAGACAACCACTGTTTTCAATTCTGTTGTACTAAATCTAAATGGTTGTGTTGTTTTATCTTTTAAACCTTACTCTAAGTTAGTTTGACCATCTGTGAAATGAAGCTATATGTATGTACCTCAGCATTCTTGTAAAGATTAACAGAAAGTTTAAGAAAACACCCGACACATTGAATTGGTTCTTAACAGATACTAAACAAATATTATTTTTCATTCTTCAACCCAGGAAAAAAACAAGACAAATTGATGTATTTTCCTATCTATATATAATTTTCATGCCCGAGACTTTATGTCCTTATTTTGATTAATATGTATGGAAGGATTCTTGAAGAGCAAAATAAATCACATACCCATAACTTTTATCAGACCAATGAAGCCCAAAATTTTTGTTTAATGAAGACATACAGATTGTATTGGATAATGGGTTCCACTCTATTCTTAAAGCACATTTTCAAATACTAGATTATTTTAAAGATCAAAAAATTCAAAGAATGTTACATAAAAACACAGTTAATTACAATATAATCCTGACTAAAATCTCACTTTGTCTATGAAAGCATTCACGGTTATTAGCAATTACTCACTTTGGCCAGTATTTGAGTAGAATCATTTATTCCCTTAATTACACTTTCATAAAATGACAGCACACAGCTTTCCTATGTTCTATGATGCTCTCTTTCTTAGTGATACCATATGTTCCCCAAAGGTAGTATATCATTTTATGTTCACGTAAAGATCCTGCCTTAATACTATTAACAAGTTTTACAGAACTAAGTTTTATAAATTGATGTAAGTTGGGTGGAACATTTGGGGAAACTGCATTGCACTCAGTGTGTTGCTATTAAAAATTACAAATTAAGAAAATAAATATTCTGTTAGGCTTTTATCATATGTGTTATTTACAATATTAACCATATGGTAACACATCTTAATTTTTGTTCAATAAATAATTAAGGAGTAATTGTTATGTGCAATTTTTTAGTTACATTGAAAAATCAATGGATATTATCACCTCCGTTATGGAGAAGAGAGTTCATGAAGAAGCCAGACAGTAGGCAAATAAATGTATAAAGTAAGTTATAATAAGTTCTGTGGAGAAGAATGGCTTGCTTGGAGAGAAGAACAAGAGAAAAGAGTTGAGATTGGTGGCCTTAAGGAAACCATCTCCGAGGCAGTGACCCTGAGCACTGACCAGCCCTGAGCACCTGGAGGACCCACAAGCTGGAGCCGAGTGAGCAGCGGGTGTGAGTGTGGGGATGGAGGGTGAGGCGGGAGTGTGTGCCAGACCCCCGTGCAAGCCGTGTGCAGGAAGTCAACTTTCATTCTAAAGGTAATGAGGAAGCTAATGTTTCTAAGCAGGGGAGTGATATTTATCAATTTAAAATGTATTTATAATCAATGTGTCCCTTACAAAATAGGGGAGATAGATTTCATCCAATTAAAACAAAGTCAATATACATTTATTCACCGATTTTCTTTATAAAACCAGACCTCATCCTAAAAAGGGTTAGTAATGTGACCAGGGCTGCATACGGCCAGGAATTTTCATACAGGCCTGACTCGTTTGCAGTTCATGTTCCTTCTCCACCATACGCAGAATTTTGAAATAATAGGATTTGT
This sequence comes from Anoura caudifer, assembly GCA_004027475.1. Taxonomy (NCBI): domain Eukaryota; kingdom Metazoa; phylum Chordata; class Mammalia; order Chiroptera; family Phyllostomidae; genus Anoura; species Anoura caudifer. The sequence goes on from PVKU01001277.1 coordinate 230,651, forward strand.
AACTTTTGGTCTTTCTAAGATATACATGCTAAATAATTTATTGGTGTTCCATAACTCCCAATTTGTACTATATAAAGCATTATTTTGTTTTTAATCTCTCAAAATACCTAACATCATCCACTTGCAAATATTCACTACTGGGAAGTGCCCTGCCCCCAATAAAAATCCTTCCACCCCAAAATAAAATGAGTAATGTTTGATTGTAAATTACACTGAAAAAATCCCTTTAAAATTATAACTAAAATTGTAGGTACTAAGCAAACTGAAAATGAAGAAAACCTATTTGAATATGCCTTGTCAGCAGCTGATTCAATATCAGAAAAAGTACCAATGTGACAAATATATATTACACTACAAGTAACATTTACTTTAAAATAGAATTTCATTAGCCAATTGAATTCACAACTAGAAGAGTACATAATAATTTGTATATATGTTTGTTCTGTTAATACTCAAGAATAAATAAGTACATACATTGCAATGTATGTTGAAGAAATAAAATACAACATTTTGGGGGGAATAATCTAGAAGTAGGGGTAGAACTTTAAACAATGCAAACATTTTTGGAGGCTGGTATATCTCTACTCAACTCAGTTGCGTTCCTGAGAAGAAGAGGTCTGTCCTTACTGTTACAATTTCCTTACACAAGAATGAGTTACTTTCTGAACCAAAAATTAATTCACACCTCATGAAATGTAGGTGAAGAGTTACCCATCTGCCAGGTAAGAAATTGCTTTAAAATAGAATAAAAGTGTTAGCTTTCCTTAAAATTGAATTTACACCTTGCTTCAGTGGGGTGGAGGATAGGTAATAAGTTCACTCTATTATGTGATTTATGGTGTCTGGACGATTTTTCTATACTTTCCCAAAGGATTCGATCTCCTGTTTTTATGGAAATAAAATAGACATCTGGAGGCGGAGTCAGGCCAGCACAAAAGTAGCTAGCTTTCAGGAGGCCAAAAGGTAATTCAATCACTTTATCTGCTCTACATTGGATGTTTCTCAACCAACTGCCAATAAGTGAAACAATTGGAGAACAACGTCCAAGTACCACTTCCAGGTGCTACCCAAAGGTCACAATTTATTGCGGCTATAAAGGGCTGCTGAGTTTGAAGTGACATGTTGGATCACACATAGTCTGCTACCCTTTTTCTGTAACGGTGGCAAGTCCTTAAGGTTTTTGACATGGGGCTTAATTATGTGCTGAATTAAAGGAAACAAATGTTCATCTAACTCAGTGGTTGTATACAGATCACCAGCTGTGCAGCACAGAATATACTGGACTGTTCTGAAACAGTGATTATTGACTGTGGGGCGTTGGGTTCGTAAGGGCGCTGAGCGCAGTAAGTAATGGACTCACTGCAGAAGCCACCGGTGGCCTTGGAACACCTAGACACTTAAATCTACTCAGCCTCCGAGCCAGGCAGTATCCCCCGCACCCGAGTGCTAGCAGTGCGTGTGTCCATTTCATCCCCTTGAATTATTTCACCAGTTCCTTAGATCATGCTCACCTTGGCATGTCTGAGGGGGGATCATCCATTTATTCAAGGTGTTTTGGCACCTACCGTGTGTTCTGGGCACCAATCAAGGTGCTACAAAACCATGACAACGATTTTTAAAAATTCAAATTCAGAGTTTAGAAAACAGAGGAGTTAAAAACGGTGATCCAAATTGTGTTGTGAACTTTTTTTTATTATGTTATATTCAGGCTTTGGGAGGGAGGGTGGGAGGAAGAAATTATTCTATCATCATCCACATCATCATCATTGTACAAATGAAAGGACGTTTTAACAAGTACTATATACTGAAGAGGACTTAGAGGAGAATGAATGGTGGTGTGTCACACCTCTTAATGTGGCTTTATAGCACACTCCTTAGGTCACCTTTATTTTTCATTTATCTGTAAGGGAATGATAATTTCAACCATAGATTCTTACTATCTATAGACCAATATTTGTGAAACAATGGTCAAGACACAGAAAATAGTGACAATCAATATATGAAAACGTGTGGTTTGGAGTTGTACTAGCAAAAAAAAAAAAGAAAGAAAAAAAAAAAAAACCGACAGGGTCCAGAAAGTAAAAGAAGATTTCCAACAAAATTAACAGAAGCTTTGGCCTGACCTTTGAGTATAAGTTATAGCTTGCAGCTTCTAAGAAAGATATATAAGGTAATGAGTACACAGCAGCCAAGATGTGTTTGGGGAAGGAAAAAGAGCTCTGTGTAAGTAGATATAGATCACATATCTTGGACAGTTGAGGGAAACAGGTAATTTTGAGATGGGAGAGGCTGGAAACCACTAGTGCCGAAGGCCTAGGACAATATAGAGATGTTATACTAAAATGTATGGGAGGGAGTCAGTGAAGGATTTTAAATAAGAGAAAAGTGACATCCGGAAGTGGACAGGCCAGGATGTGCTATGGGGATGCTGTGAAGTGCTGCCCAAATCCCATCCGGAGAGGCAGGCAGCTCCCACCTCTCAGGCGTTGGGTGGGCAGAGGAGATGCACGCAGATTCACTAGGAAGGAAGTCGGGGCCCTCTCACAGGAACTCAGGAGCTCTCTGAAGTAGTATTTCACATTCAGGTTGCCTGCCCCATGACCTCAGGCAGACCTTAAGACTGCATCATGGCTTCACTTCTCTCCTACCTGGTCCTACCTCCCTCTCTGCTCTTGCCAGTGACATCTAATAGTTTGCTCTCTGGGGAACAAAACCTGCCACAGCGCAAGAAAGTAAAAGACCCATGTGGGGAAGAGGGGGCTGAGTTGTACAGGGTGTTCAGGGAAGGATCTAATCTGATCAGTGTGAGCGCAAAATTTACATATTTAACTTAGACATAAAATAACTGAACTACAATAGTGCTGGAGGAAATCGGAAGATTTTTAAAACATATTTCCTTGTCTCTGGATATAAAATCCTAAGCAGTACACAAAGCCCCTAACCTATTAAAGATTGATAAATCAACCATATGAAAATGTAAGAGAAACTGAAACATTCATAGGAAAAGTATTTGGTTGAATAAAATTCAACTAGAAAATAGAAAAATAATTCCTCTCAAATGAAAGAAATGCCCTCAGTTAATTTAGAGATAATCTGATAATCCAGTAAAATAAAATAGACATGATTTATTTGAGAAATACATGGGAATTTGTTTTGATAAAGTTTTTGGAAGAGAGAGAAAATAAGAAGTCTAAGAACGAGTTTATGACTCTTGTTCTATTTAACAACTCAGGAAGGATAGAATATTATTGCTTGTTTTATTTACTTTTGGGGGGGTATGGAGAACAGTGAGAAAATATTGACATATTCCTTCTGATAGACAATGGAGAGTAAATTTCCTAAAAACACCCAAAAGCACAAATTTGGGAGGAAACACAGCCGTGAGGGAAAGCTCAGTACTGTGATGAGGGTGGTGGATTTGGTCCCGGCATCGCAATCCACAGCCCTGGGTACTTAACCTCTCTGCAGCTTGGGATCCTCGTACTTAGTGTGGAAACAATAAAGACAGCCACCTTCGATTGTCAGGAAAATTACATGAAACTTGAATGATCAGAGTCTCATAGTCATTTGTTCATTGAAAGCCCCAGCAAGAATACAGTAGAATGAAAAGGAAATACTTTTCAGTGTGGAGATTTTAAGAAATGTATAGAATACTTGGCACTGTCGGGGCAGATAGAGAAGGATCACTCATTGAGGACAAAGCAAATGTGGCAAGTGGAATACACAGAACACGTTTAAAGAAGGGACAAATGTGTATTCAAGCATCTAAACCTTTTGGTCCTCAAGAAAGACAGGTACTGAAATGGGCTTACAGGATTAGCAGTTATATTTATTTGAGTACTATAACGTACAGTGTCTCCTCCGGGAATCTGGGTGGCTTTTAGTGATGCTGCCGTGTGCAGTGCATTGGAAGGAGAGCCGAGTCTCTGAATTTGGCTTCATATTTCCATACCATCCTCAGATACTCACCCTCCTCAGCTTCAAAACAGTGCGTGAGGTTTAGCAGAAAATGGCAAATGTAAGTAGAAAAGGAGTATCTCCTAATGATATTAATTAAAGAATTAGGTTATCTACTTTTCTATTTTCAAAGAAAATAATTCACCTCCAAAGATATGCGGCCTTTTCCCCTTAATCTAATTGAAAGGTGTTAAAAATCACTTACTGGCTGTCTTTGTGAAGCTCAGTACTTAAGATACCAGACACAGTGCCTGCACTCATCCAGACAATGAACCGTGGTGACTGCATTGCATCTGTATAATGCATACACGTGTCACTGTTTTAGTCTCTGCAAAATAACAAAGCTGATCAAAACTATAAGTAGAATTACATGAAAGCTTCCAGGAAAGCAGCAATTCTCCCCTGTGAATCAGCTGTGTGAAATCTCTTAAAGATATCTCAATTCATTAAGAATGTCTAATTCAAATTAAAAAGAGCACACATAAGAAATAAAATTCTTCATTTAGTATTTCCTTGATATATTTATATTTGTATATTTATATACACCAATCATCATATATACCAATGGCCATTTAGTTATTGGTTCTACTTGGGTGGAACATAGATAGTCTCCACAATTTCTTGAGAAAAGTTATATGGGAAAATCTTGTACACTTGAAAATGTCTTTATTCTACCATCACACTGGATTGAAAATTCGGTCATGTATGTATAGAATTGTAGGCTGGAAATAATTTTCCTCTGTCAGAATTTTAAAGGAATTTGTCTGACTTTGAGCTTATAAATGACCTGCTTCTGCCCTCCTCCTTCTACCAATCTAGAATCTCCTAAATTTTTCCATTTCTCCACAGTTCTCTGAAATTTCATGATGATTCTCTTTGTCCTCTTCGATGGGCATTTTTCTGTATAAATTGGTCTGAGCAGTCAATGTGACCTTTAAATAAAGAATCTTTCATATTTCTGTCCTGGAAAATGTTGTAGCATTATTTCTTTTATAATTTATTCTGTTCACTTTCCTTTTTCTTAAATGGTCTTCTAATTTTTAAATCTATATTTTCCCTTCTTCTCTGTCCTTTTTTTCTACATTTCTACTACTTTTTCATTTCTTACTTGTGGGTAGAATTCTTTAACTTCACCTACTAATGTTCTGTCAGTTTCTTTTTTAACATGTCTGCAGCTGTAAACACAGAACAAGATTTACCTTCCATAACATATACCCAGTTGATTACTATTAAAACTTGAAAACTTATACCACTATTGGGCACACTCCATTTTTGGTATGATGATCTTTTCATTTGATTTTATATGAAATAAATACAAGTAGTTAATTTTGACAGTATGATGTCGGATAAGACACACCCTTCATTCTGAGATTGCCTGTTACTTCCTGTTTCACATTGCTCTTACCTCTTTGTTTTGTATTCACTCATTTTGGAGGATGACCTTCAGTCTTTTCTTAGGTCCACTCTTTCACCCATATCTCTTATCCAGTCCTTTTGGCCACTCGGAAAACACATTTACTCTGTTCTCTATGGGGCCAGTACCCAATTTCCATGTAGTTGTTACATCTCGTTCAAAGTCCTAGATTGCTGGGTAGTAAACATCCCTGTGTGATCTCATCTCCATACTAAATATTATAATCTGTCAACCTATAAACTAATTGTAAGGCTTTAGTGTGTCAAACGGCGGGAAATAAACCCAGCAAAAATTCAGGGGCCCTCTAATTCAGTACAATTCCTAGGGATCCAGTGGTGTGGGACTTGTTGAGATGCCCCTTCCAAGGTAAAAGATAAGTTGTGAGATCTGCTTTCTCCTGCAGCCAAGGAAGAGGCGCAATGTCTAGAGAGCCTCTTTGAATTTTGGAGGGAACATATTCCTTATCTCAGTGTGTTTCACTGGCCCATTGACTGAGTGACCAACCCAAAAGCTGCTTATTTCCAGCAGGGCTCAGGAGACTGGAAGACTCTGCAACAGGTCCAGGCTACTCTGCAACCACCATGAGGGCACATCGGCTGCATCACCCAGCAGATTCTGTGGTACATGATGAACTAGTGTCAGATAGAGACGCTGTCTGAGTCTCCAGCAGGGCCTGGCCCCGTTAGGTGAGTTGCAGGGCAGACATTTAGAGTTTTGGAACAAGACCTTCCATCCTCTGCAGATAATGAGATCCACAGATAACACTCTCTTTTTGAGAAAGAACTCTGGACAGTTAGGACATGCTTAAAGTTCAGGAATTTGATGTCTTAAAGAAAAGATACATCACAGCTCCTACTGAACATTCCAGTGAGCCTCTCACTGTTCCTATTTCAATGGCCACTCAGAAGGCATCGCTGCTGTGGATTTCAAAAACTAGGGAATAAGATCTGAAAGGCAGATTGGTGTCATCTGATAACAATCAGGTACAAGAGGAAAAGTTTAGTAACTAGTTGAACAGTCAAAATCCTTTAACTAAAATGCAGGTAGTAGTACAGCAATATAAGAAAATACAAATAAAACTAATTCCAGTCAAATAACAAATAGAAAATCCAACCTAATTTCTCTGATAAGCACTATAGAAGTAAGAGATTTAAGTCAAAAGATGAATTATTCACAATAACACCCTAACATGAATCAACCTGACTGCTTTGTTGGCCTGTTCTTATTTGGCACATTTAAGCGCTGCCTCAATTCTCCCAGCCACATATTACCAGGGGAGTTAAAAAATATATGAGCAATTGAATCCGGTCTCAATCAAGTCCAAATCCTTAATGTTTTTAAAAATAAATGTTAGAGGCACTCTGATCTGAATGAAATGACCTAAACCATATCTATTTGGAAAGATTTGGAATACCTTTGTTGTAAATTCCATCATGATATTAATATTTTATGCTGATCAAGACTTGAATGCTGAAATGGAACAGAGACGTAAGCTGGGTACAGAAGAGGAGAAATGAGCCTTTGGAATGAAATGCAGGATGTCAAAGAAGCATGATGTGGAACTGCTTTACGGGACCATTGCTGCTCTGACCAGTCAAGGTCACAGAACCAACGTGAATACAAACTCTGAACCTTCCGAAGCCTTAGAAAGTTTTTGTCACGAAAACATTCATGAAACGCAAAGGTCTGGTAGAGTGTAATAGATAAGGAAGTTCAGAGCATGATTTAAGTAAACTGTAGCATTTCCAGACACTGATTTAGGGGATAATGAGGTTATTGAAGGCGGATTGGATGCATTTTATTAGCATATATAAGAAACTATTTAATGTAGATAATTTCAGAAGTTATTTTATTCTTCAAATGCTATTTTTCATAAGGAGAACATTTTTTTCCTATCTCTGAGAAGCTTAAGGAGCTTCATGGCTGCTTGAGAGAAGGAGGAATAAGAATATTATAATAGAATTAATATTATTTCCATTTTGTATTTCACTGTTTGAACCATATCAAATTACTATTCTTTATCAACTAACAGGAGTTTAGGGGCATTATTTTAAGCATAATAGTGTAATATGTTAAAGACAAGATGTAGAAAAATGGGAGCTAAATAAATCTCCCAGTAGATATAAGTTTTAAGAATTTATCATACAATTTTAAAAACCTCAGTAAGATAAAAACAATAATTAACTATAATAATAGGGTAAACTAATTTTGCAAATGGAAAATACAAAGCACTTCATTCTAGGGGCATGATATGTAAAGTTTTCAGAAATTAAAATAGAATTTAAAGATTATATGCTCATTTTCTTTGGCCTAATCGAAACATCAGCAAAACCACCTTTCCTTTGTGATAGAATCACAAAGACATTGTCTCTGTGTTTAAAAAAATTAAAAAGGGGGAGAAAGGAAGAGAAACATAGTCCCAGGTGCCTGCAGAGATTACAAAGAGTCCTAGCATCAGAGAGTAACGAGAACAGCATTACCTCAAGTTGAAGGGCCGTGCTGAGCGGAGCTGTGGGTTTGGAGTTGAGTCAACAGACAACAGATTAGAGGAACGCATTAGAGGCAGCCCGAGACTTCAAAAGGCGGTTGCCCACAGACAGCAACAAACTATATTGGATACAAAGGTCTTTAAAAATACAAGATGTGCACAAAGCTTCCATTGTTTACAAGCATGTTTGTAAACCAAAGTTTTGAAAATTCCGGTAGCTGCCCAAGGACGGCACAGAGTAAATCAGCAGTGCATGGGTGGCTCTTAGATGGTTCCAGTTAAACGCCAGAAAGAAACAGATAACAGATGGTGCTATTTGGACTTCTATGATTTAGAGCACTGGCTTTCCTTACAATTATGTAACATAAGATCACAAGCCCGCTGACCTTGAAGTTATCATGCAACTTGGGAAGATCAAAAGTTTAATTATTCTGTTTTTGTGAGGAGGAGTCAGGGGAATTATTTTCCTATTGTCATTGTTTTTTGCCCTGGGTGAAAGGTGATTAAGAATGCACAGGGAAGAGCAAGATTCACAGCTGGGATGCTTCAAAAGTAGTGTAAGTGACTCCGTGAGGGTCTCCTGCAGAAAGGGGATGCTCTGCGTGGACACAGATGAACTGCCCTGACCAAGTTCCTGTTGAGGGGCTAAGCCCTGCACCGTGCAGTGAAGCGCTATGAAATGAGGTGCTCTCGGGACAAATTGAGCTTCTGAGTGTGCCAGCTGCGTTATGAAGGAAGGAAGCAAGGTGACCTCACTTCTTAGCCTGTTCTGCTCACTAAGCCCTCTCATTGCTTCTTTCCTGGAATTGCTCTTCCTCGGTTTCACATGTGACTTCTCCCCTTCAATTCATCCAAGCTCCTGTGCAACTGTCACTCTCTGAAAGTCTTGAATTGAACACCCTACTTAAAATAATGCCACTGCTATTTTTAAAAATTAATTTCACGGCACTTATTCTTCTGCTCTTATTTAACTCATTTATTGTCTATTTCATCCCTCCTGAATGTGTTATCTGTTAGGGCAAGCACCCTGCCCCTTTTATTCAGCACCTTATTTCAGTATCATAGAATGGCCTAGCATGTGCAACAACAGCTGTTGTTGTTCAATGCAAAAAAAAAAAAAAAAAACCCACACATGTGAGGGGGGGTCTGCCCTCAGAGCCCCATCCACCCATCATGGATGAAAATAAAACTACCAAGACATGATCTGCTTGGGGAGGAGAGGTGGTCGATCTCTCAGAGGAGAAAGACCCAGAGCCCCTTCCTCACTGGGCTTTTATTGGGTTCAAATACACAGGAATTCAGGTATGTCAGGTGGTAAGGATCAAACAATGGATAACATTTCAAAGACATCTGAGGGCTTAATCTGACTCAGTGTCTGTCAGGAAAGGGGGTTGCAAAAACTTTGGGAGACATGCTCATTTCCTCCTGGGACCCTTATCATTTAAATGAGAGCCCTCTTAGCAAAGCAGGTTTCACTTTTGTATGTCCAATCACCCAGGGAGCCACTCCAGCCAGCACAGGGCTGTACCGCCAGCCATCATAATTTCAGGCTTAAGTTGATTAGAGCCAGGAAGCAAGAGATCAGGGAGACATCTCCCAGATGGAAATGGGGACTCGGGCTATGTCAGAATAGTTGGGGGGCGAGGGTCCATCACCCCCCTTTGCTGCAGTACCCTGAGTCCTTCCATGAGGGCCTTCCAAGTGGTCATGTCTGGCTTGGGTTGCCCCTCCCTTGAGGAGTCTTACAGGTCATTGACTAACCCACCAAGTATTGGAGCCAGAGATGGATGAAGCAGAAGTGACGCTCCTGCCAGGGAGATAAGCTTTGTCTCCTTAGTGGCTCGGATCCTCTTGACAGAACAGACCCAGATGAAACAGGTCCCTTGGGCTCTTAGGCAGCCTAGCCATGGGGTGGGGGTTACAGCTCCTGAAACCAGGCTGAACGGTTCCCAATACACATGTACGTGAAGAAGCTTGTCCATGCATGGAAAATTATTTAGTGTGTTTTTACTATGTGCTATATTCTATGGTAGTCTCAATAACGTACTGAATCTCACCACAAAACATCAGGATTGTTCAGCATCGATACATTGATAAGTTGTAATTACCACCCCTGTTTTACAGCAAAACACATGTTGGACTTAAATTAATCAGCATATATTGGCAAAAGTATCTTGGAAATGTCTATGAGTAAGTCTTGATAAGAGGAATTGTTAAATGAGAATGTCGCTATTTTATGTGGGTGATGCATGGCAAATCTATGACCCACAGAGGTGGGGTTCGCGTCAGGCACAGCACCCCTGGAAGAGCCGGAGGAACCGCTCTGAGTCCTCCCCTCCCCTCACAAGCCTGCTGTCCCCTGGCACTGTGACAGGGGACATTCCGTGTAGAACTGAACATATGCTTCTCTTCTGAAGGAAAAAAAAGGGCTTAAGTGAAGAAAAAGTATACTGATTTATTATAGACATAAGATATTGTGTATAAATATCATATTAAGAAGATACACACACACACATATTGAGGTCCATAAGGCTTGAAAGCAGGGAGAAAATAATTATGCCTACAATTCCAACTCAGAGGTGAAAAGTGGCAATAGACCATTTAGACCCACACTAGAGCGATACAAGGGAAAGTGATTATATTTGAGAAAGAATAAATTGAGGCAAAATAATGCATAATTTTCTAAGAGAAAGCAGATTTCAAAAATAGTCCTGTCCGCTCAACTTGACATTTTTATATAATCCATCTGATGGAAGCTGCTATGTTTTGTCATATCCAAGGGTGATTTTCAGCTGAAGGAGCTGGTTAGTGCTTAGGGACATGGACAGAGGAGGCACCAGAGCCCCTCGATTTCTTACCCTCTCCCCATTATATACCCAGCGTGATGCACACCCTGTCTGAGTGCCATGGAAGTCCCGGGCACCTTCACCGTCCTTCAGACCTCATCTCTCCTTCCTCCTGGGGCAGCCGGCTCCTCCAACTCCAGATTCACTGTCACTTCTCTGTCACTTCCAGATTTCCTGTCAACCGCGGTAACCCCACTTACCGCGGTTGACATGTAAATGGACCAGATGGATATTCTCCCTCAGTGAATTTGGATTTCTCCTTTGGAGCCTCTAACCTACAGGCATCTTTCATGGAAGTCTCATCCACTTCAAATTTGGTTCTACTTTGCCAGCCTGAACTTTTCCACGTCTTTATGATCGTTTTTCTCATTATGCATTTTTTTCTTTCATTAACATATTCTTGCTTTTTCATTTGCTTCTTTGATAAGCATATACTGGATGCTTAATGCATGAGCCAATGAGTTTCTTCTCCTTGTTCCTAAGTAGAAATGATAGCCATAAAAATAATTTACATTTATTATGTATTACTTTATTATATCGGTCACTATTTTAAGCTCATTATTTGGATTAATCCATTTGTATTTTATCATTGCAAGTGCCTTCCAAGGTGGAAAGTGTTCCTCCATTTCACAGAAGTGAAACCCAGATGCAGAGTGGAGAAACTGACTGCCCGAGAACTGAGAGCTCAGTGCGAGAGCTGCAATTTGAAACCGGGAGGTCTGGCCTTGAAACCCCGCACGCGCTCCGCGAACTTCCGTGGCTTTCCCTCTATTCCACTGGACTGTGTATGCGTCTCCTCCCGCCGCCATCACGCATTACCACAGAGTTAGCGGCGTAACACGACACAAATCCATCGTCTCTGTCCGAAGGCCGGGAGTGCAGTGGGCTTGGCATCTCTGCCACCCCTGTCTTAGTAGGTGGAAATCACCGTGTCAAGGTGCCTGCATGGTCACCAGGGAGCTGGAGGGACCATCTGCTCCCAAGCTGATTTGCACGTTGGCAGAATCAGTGCCTCGTGGTCGTGCGCTGGGACCACGTTCCTTCTCCAGCCCTGGCATGAGAGCCTCGCTTCTCGGTCACGAAGGCTCCCTGGCGCCCTCCTCCTGCTGTTTCTGTCACCCCCTGTCTTCTCAGGCTTCCAGTCTCTCTGGCTTTTTCTGCTGCAGCTTTTCTGTTTCTAGCTAGACGAAACGCTCTGCTTTTTAGCACCCTTTGGTTAGATGAAGTCACCTGGAAAAGCCAGAGACGCCAATTTCCCGGCCCTTTGCCATGTAACACGGCACCACCGCAGGTCACAGGGGTTAGGACATGAGCAGTGCTGAGAAACTATACCGGTCATTCCACAGGCATGGACTAATCATACAAAGCCTGTTCGGCAGCTCAGTTTTGTTCTCACGTCCATTCTAAAAGCCTTGGTTGCCAATTCACTCAGCCCAGTCCTTCACTGAGCTCCACCCTTACTGATCCACAGAACCATGAAAAAAGGAAGAGCCTTGTAGTTTGATAAGGAAGTTCTGTGCCCTAAAAATGCACCAGTTGCCACTGGAGCACAAGTGAGATCTTCCTAAAAAAAATATCAGTTCAGTATTTTCAACTCTCACTTCCCTTTGGAAAAAATAAATGTTAAGTATTCTAAAAGTAAACTTATATATAGGCCACACCTTGAATTAGCCCATCTCCCTCTGCTACCTGCATTATTTCCTCTGGACTTCGCTACTGTTCACCCTTTAGCTCAGTTTTGAAATTTGGGAGCCTTCTTTAATTCTTCCTGTAGGACTTTCCTGGGCTGCCACACCAACATCATAACCGTGACCATACCAAACCCACAAACTGAGTGACTTGAAACAACAGAAGTTTATTCTCTCACAGTTCTGGACACCAACAGTCCAAAATCAAGGTGTTGGAAGGGTTTGTTTTGGGGGGAGCGGGGATTATTGAGGGTGGAAATTTGTTTGGTGCCCCTGGTTATCAGTGATTCTCAGTGTCCGTTGGCCTGCAGCTGCGTAACACTAAATGCTGGCCCCAAAGGCACACACTGCGTCTTCCCTCCGAGCACACGTGTTTCCGTGACTCTTCTCTTCCTGTAGGGATGCCAGTCAGGTGGGACTAAGGGACCCCTTAACTCTAGTATGATCTAATTAACTTGATTATGTCTGTAAAAATGCTCCTTCAAAGGCAAGTCATACATATTGACAGGTTCTAGGGTTTACGACTTGAAAATGTCTTTTTAGGAGATGCAATTCAACTCCACGCAGCTCCCTTGCTCCATTTCTTTATAAACATCAAGTAATTTGAAAATTCTAATCTACATCTTTGGTTGCATTCCTACTACCAGTACCTCAGCTTTGGGTACCCACTTCCCATTGTAATATTATCACTAGAATTTCTCTCACTAAATGCATGTCAAGCTGTTTTTAAAAGGAAGGCAGTGAATCATATGTGCATATTCATTTAATAATCCAAGTTATTTTCCTGGAGTCATATTCCTCATATTTGTAACAGCCTTGTATATATGAGTTAAAATGCATTTCAAACATTAAGACTATCTTGCTGATTTATATATACATATGAATTATTGAACATATGAAATTATTTCATTTAAAAACAGATACCATAGCTTACATATTCCTAGAGCAGAAGTAATCTGAAAACCAGGATTGTATCATATAGGGTATTATATGCTAGATTTAATAATGGATGAATAAGCCTTTTGCTTCACCACATGAAAAGAGGTGAACAAATTCTAGATTTCCTTTAAAATTCTTTAAAAAATATTTTCTTATCTGTGTTCATGGAGCATAATCTCTCATCCTCAAATTTCACAAAGACGTGTGCTGAGGAAAAATTGCATATGAGAAACTCTTTACTGTTTATCAAGGATCACAATTCTATGATGAAAAATGGGAATTAGAATTTATGGCATGCTTTCTTTTCCTGCCATGCTTTATCCCTGATATTCCTGAACTGCTTATCCATCCCCAAATTAATGATTTTTCTATATCCACACTATGGTAGTGTTAATATGTTTAACTACTGACACACAATGTTAATTGGCAATCTGGGTATTAATCTGTGAAGGTCGGTACATCCAAGTTCTGAATGGGCAGATCAGGAGGCAGCACAGAGCACACCTGCAGAGCCTGCAACTCCACTGTGCTAATGATGGGCCAGATTGACATTATTTAGTGACCTATAGGAACTTAGAATACATGTGAAATCATAAGATTACTTCCATGACTAAGTGTCATATAACAGGAAAAGCAAATATGTAAAGGAGTTCTCGGAGTCAGTGTTATAATACAAAAATTACTATCTTTGAAACCGCCAACAAAGTTCTTAGAGGTTTTCAAAAGTGATATATGGCGTGCATAAATATTATGTCGTGTGTAAGCTAAATTTAAATTATTTGAAACGAGATCAATTTTTAAAACTTAACTTAAAGCTTACATAACACTTTAGTGGTTAAAATACTTAACATAGTTTTATCTCTATTCATTTGCAAAAAGAACTATTTCAAGATAAGAAAAAGTGACAATTATTGCACTCAGTTCTCTGTACTTCTGTCTGGATGATTCAGATTTCAATCTATGTGGAAATGTCCGAGCATTTTTACCACACTGTGACTTGGAAACATTTTTACATCGGTGTAGTTCATTGTGTAAAAGACGGAATCAAGATTTGAGGGGCATAGCAACGGTCATCACCGACGAAGGCAAAGATGGCCATGCTTCCTTGTTCTCTTGCCTTTTCTTCGTGTTACTTTGCTCCACTGAAAATACATATTCATTTAGTGAGCTGCATACAAATACCCCCTTGAATTCCCACCCAACAACCACATTTTTCATTCAAGTTCCACAATAAATTTTAGAAATAATGTATCCATGCTGAGTGGCTCACAGCCAACTTTCTGTTCAATGAGACAGAAGCACCGCATCGTTTTCAAGGGCTGGCAGCTTTCCTACATCCACCCAAAGTGCCACAGATGGGTTCCTGACCTGCCCTCTAAAGCTGAGTGGCCTGTGCTGAAACACCTCTGATTTTTCTTACATTGGGTCATATTTTTCCACCATCAGGATTCCCTTCATCCTCGGCCCTGCTGTGTCCTCACCACTGGGCTGCTCCATCTGTGTCTCTGTGTTGGCTCCTTGCATCCTTTTCTTGCTTAGTTTTACATCTGCTCACTCATTACCCACAAGTGAAGCTCAGGGCTTCCAGTCTGACATAAGTGTGCAGGGAATCTCACTTTATTTTTTTTCATAATCTCACTTTACATAAAAATGAATGAAACCATTAGCCTTTTCATCTACTTGTAATGCCTACCGACAGCTTTATAAATTAAATATTTAGAGGGGTACAGTTGGTTCAAAGTGAGTGCAGATCAGAACATACTATTGTGCCTTAAGCAAGAGATGGGTATTTTGGATCTCTTACAGTGAATCATGAAGAGACCTCCACAGCATAAATGCTTTTGTAAATTATTGCAAGCATTACTGAAATAAAGTACATGTGTACACACTTTTATATTAATTAACCATCTCTCAAAAACTACAATGTATCTTTGAGGTTGAATCAATCCTTGTTTTCTGGAAAACCATTGTTTACAAAATACAGAGAGAGAGAGGTGCTTGGATTAAATATTTTTTCAAATATAGCGTTCAGTCTTTCATAAATGTATTTCACCGAATCATCTGAAAAGCAACAATTGCCCCATTACATTATATACTTAGACATTTCTTTGTTCACTTAATTATTTATTATTTACGACTCTTCTACACTGTGAATACGTAGAATTAAATGTCTACTCTTGGACTCAGTTTAGGGGAGGACACAGCAGCACACAATTCACAAGGGAACACAGGACCGCTCTGCTCTCTCCAGGGCACAGCGCACTCGGCCCTGAACCCAGGGGAGGGCACGGTGTGAACTGGAGGCTGAGGGGACTCTTGTACAAGAGTCTCTAGGAACAGGAGTGCAATTGGTTCAGTGAGGCAGTGCACATCTTTGAAATATATGGAAAAAAGTTCCAAGTGAGTTTCACCTATTGACACTTTGGCCAGGTTTAATAACTTTTAGTTACTTTCATTCACTAGTAGAATCATTTTTTCAGTACTTAATCCTTAGTCTTATTTATTTTATTTTCATTTTATTGTATTCTACCTAGTACTCTATAACATTATTTGAATATTTAATAAATGTATACCAAGAATACACCTAAAGTGTAAAAATAATGCACATACCCCTGTAATCACCATGTAACTGAAATGCACATAACTACGCCAATCTCCTGTTTCTCCCTGACCTCACATCCCCTCTGGCCCTCCGACCCCTAACACTCCAACCTCAGAAGTGAGTCATTTCTAGAATTTTCTGTCTAACCACCCTAATTCCTTTCACACATGTGTGCCTGCCAAAGCAGTTGATCATTTACCTTCACATCTTTAGGATTCTGTTGTAAATGGTACCAGAACATATTATTGGTAATTTTCTTTTCTTTCTTTTTTTTTTTTCCCAGTACTATATTGGTGAGGTTAATCCATTATTGTGTGAAATTGTGGCTTATTCATTCTAACAGTTGTGTTGTATTTTATTTCATCCATTCTCCTTGATGGTGGATTTCAAGTTTTTTGACCACTTTATCAGGTTAAGTAACACATTTTACATTGCCTTCTGTAATAGTAAGTGATCTGCAAGGTGTTGTTTTTAGATGATATGAATGTTCTTTTATACTCATTAACCCTGGTAGTGCTTTAGTTTACTGTTAATACTTTCTTGTTATTTTTAAGTCCACAATCATTGAACTAAGGTAGCTAAATTCTTTTTAAAGCAATCAAGATTTTTTTCTTTTAATGGGATATTTATCTGAGAGTTAATGATATATTTAGATTTATTTCCACCAACACCTTTTGAGTTTCATTCCTGAAGATTTTCTTTTACAATAATTTGTATTTTTTCTTTGATTTTTCCAAATCTTTCCTTTACATTTTTGAAGTTATATTTTTTCTACCTTCAGAATGTTTTCTAGTGATTTTAATATTCACACTTAGCAAATTCTAAGTTAATTAGTCCCTTTTATCCTTCTCCTTAACCTATCATCTCAAAGACCATAAAATAGTTAACTATGATTAATTTTCCTTCCCTCTTGATTTACGGGAAAATAAGACTTACCTTGGTGATTTCAGCAATCTTCTCACCAGTCCCAGCCGTCTCCTGGCCCAGAGACCCAAGGGGATCCTCATTATTGGCAGTTTCCTGTTCTACCCTGAAAAATGCTGACCAGCCCTCTTGCATTGGGAGGTGCCTGTCTACAAAAGCTAAAGAAGATTTTCTGTTCAGTTTAATGTGTTGATTTAACATCTTTTAAAAAAAACACTGGAAAACTAAAAAGACTCGAAAATGAATCAATTTACTGTTTAAATTGAAAATACAAAGCTTGCCTCATTTGCAGGATGTATTCACTTCCTTAATTTAAAAAAAATGGTAACATTTGAATTTTTTCAGGCCAAATATCCAGAGAAACAGTCAATGTTTTTCATACTTCAATGCCATTTGACCTGCAGCACCATAGTAGCTTATTAACAAAATAGCCCAGTGATTACTACGGGTCACCTTTGCTACATTTATCATTTCTTTCTTTTTTTTTTCTCTCTCTCTCTCATCAAATACAGTTTAGTGAAAAAAGAAAGAATCAAAATCATTTTATCTCAGTCTTTCCAATAAATCTCATAAGCCATCATATCTTAAGATTTTTGAGAAAAGCATTCATTGTAAATCATCGATGCGTCATGAAAAATGAAACCCTAATAAGAGCAGATTATCAGGTAATGAACGATGGTTCTGGCCCGACTCAAAGAGGGGCCATCCCGCGGCAGGCTCTTGACAAATAACAGCGCTTCCTCCTCAAATACGTGTACTTTGCAGGGATACGTGCAGCCTGAGTCTGGAAACAATCACTCTCATGGACAGAGGATCCATCAGGAGGGTGAGAGGCATTCAGAAGGAGTGCATACTGTTTTCAATCACCGAAAGCAACTGAAAAGTCAACACAGTTTTACAGGAGTATCTGTCCACCAATAAGAAATGATTTTTTTAAATAAATAACACCATGACCAAACGACAGATAGCCATGCAGTCTTTTCATGCAGTGAAGATGACTTTTTTATGGGAAGATGCTAAGTCTTCAAAAACTCTTATTAACTTATAAAATCAAGGTACTGAACACTGTGAAGTATAATCCTTTTATGCATAAAAGACTTTTGGTGTGGAAATAAAAAGGGATAGATACACAAACAGAGGTAATACAGACCATTATATGTAAAAAAAAGCATAAAATATCTGAAACTGTGTTGGCTTTGAGTTTGACTAGAGTGAAAAGGAGGCTCTAACTTTTTAGATTCTGACAGTCTTTACTGTCTGGATTTTCACTGTGTGCACAAACATCCAAGGGGACACTTTGGGGGACAGCACTGTGGCAGAGGAGGGCACGGAGAAGAGAGCAGGGTGACAGATGGGCGGTGCAGTCCAGGCTGCTGTCCATGGAAGAGGTGAGGAAGGAGAAGCCACGAACTCCGGCTGCTTCCGCACCTGACCTATTGAGAGATTTCACCTGCTGCATTCCCTCTCACAAATGTAAGTCAATTTCAGTTTCTGACACATCATTAAATCCTGAAATAGACCAAGACCTGAGTTTCCAATAGCCGTCTTATATTCTACTTAGAGGTGGCATGCAGTTTTTGATATATCCCAGGACTTAATATGCAAAGTGGCTGAAGGGCATAAGAGCAAGTTTGAGTGTGAAATTGGAAGGCTAAGGGTAACTTATTGTGAACAAGATATTCTAGCTAAAGAAAACCTGTCAGTCCTTCAAGCAATGGCAATATTTCCTAATATGTGTTATGTGTGTGCATGAATGTCCCTGCGTGACTGTATTCATCATCCCTTTTCCAACTCCATGTCGCCATGAGAGACACAGATGTGAACAAACCGTGGAAGGTGTTTACCAGTGAGACCTTCACACCCTAGTGCTCGGTCACCGGGCTTGGGAGCCGCATCCCCTCGCTCCTTCTCTAGGAACAAAACTGGAGTTAAAGGGGAGCAACAGAGACAGAAGCAGGGATAGAGATAGGGAGATAAACAGAGATAGTGGTTGTGTGTGTGTGTGTGTGTGTGTGTGAAATTCTAATTACCCTCATTTTAGTGGGTTTAAAATCACTTTCAAGCTTCTTTTCTGACCCACATGCCTCCTAATAATAAGACCACTTGGAAATGTGAGGCGCCAAACAAGTTAAACTTGTGCTTGAGAAGCACACACAGCATCAGCAGGAAATGCTAGCGAAGCAAAGCCGAACGCCTCACCCAGACGCCATGTAACCCAAATGCAAATGGTGTGAAGTGAAGACAGACCGCACACCACTTTGGGTGGCGTGTTAAATGGAAGAAAAATACAGCGGGTCTGAGGTAAGTGTTCTCTGTGTTTTCTCATGATTTCCATGTGAAAATGAGGATTGGCGTGGCTGCGTGAACTGTCTGAAGCTTGGGTAACCATGTACATCGCACTATTTAAGGATCCAAAGTAGATGTTTCTTAATTATTGTTATCACATGAGCCTTTCCTACAGCTGGATTGAGTGCCACCTCGATAGGATGGTAATCACCTTTCATGTGTTTAGTTGAAAGAAAATTGGTATGGATGTTCGGAAATTTTGGTTTTGTGATCTCAAACCTCGAGGAGTTCTCATCTTAAATCTACTGAAAGCTTAGACTGTCTTAGACGCGGAAATCGAGAGGCAGCAATGGGAAGGAGCAACATGTGTTGTCAGAACAAAGTCTACGGGGCGAAGGTAGACTATTCATACCTGAGACTGAAGCCCCCCTGAACCCTGCCAGGGTCCCCCACCCATCCACCCCATGGGCCCACACTGGTCACAGTCACAAACACAAAAGTACACTCAGAGCAGCTGCTGAGCTCACAACCATTTAACGAGTGCACAGCAAGCATTATAGATTTTGTTTCCAAAGTTCCTAATTTCAAATATTCACATGTGGTGTTTCTAACTAGTGCTTCCACTGCTATCCAACACATGAGCACTGAGGCAAGCCTGTTCAAAGCATTAGCAGGTGTTAAAAGGGAGAAATTAAAGACATATGGGAGCCTGTGAGATTTTTTGTCCTCTTTTTGGAATGAACGCAGAGAAGCGCTCACTGTAGAAAAAGCGGGCAGCAATCTAAGGTGTTGCCCGGTGGCTGGCTCCCTGAGGGGGAATGCGGAATGGCCAGGTATTCCCTTCTTCTTTACAGGGCTGCAGGTGGCTGATCAGGATTCCCATGCTCAGTGCTCCCCCTTCTCCAAATGCCCTGGATTCTGTTCTCTCCTCCGTATTCACCGCCCATGTTGGTGCACGTTAGGCATTCATTCTATCTTGGCCAACTGAAAGCTCTGCCTGAAACGTTTCACCTCCAAACTGATCATTTCCAGCCAAATCATGCATCAGAAATGTGTTAGAAACAGAAATTAATATTCAAAATGAATTGTTCCAGCTCAAGTCGGAGTCAACTCAGCCCATAATGCACTGTCTTTATTTGCTCCCTGATCACTTGCTTCATCTCTTCACCTTCTTATCCTGTACCCCCAAGTTGACAAACCCTTGGCTTGCTTTTTCTGAATCATTACCTTTAGTAACTGATGTTTAATTAAATGTCATCACCTAACATGGCCCCAACCGTCCACCCAGTTATTTATTTCCTGCCCTGGTATCAGGATTGCCTTCCTCTGGTGCATTGGGCAGAGCTGACAGGCCAAGGTCATTCATTTATGTTGTGCTCTGCTCCTGTGTCCTCCAAGGCAGATCACAGACATGACATACTATAACCACGCAAAGCTTACCAGGGCGCCACCTGCTAGGGAGGTGTGAGTGACAGGGTAGGGGAGAGACCTGCACTCATCAAAATAATAATAATAATAATAATAATAATAATAATAATAATAATGCTATCCCTGCTTCTGTCATCATGGCTCTGCCATTCCATGGGGGAGTTTCAAATAATGAGGTAGGTGTTTTCCTACTTGTAGAAAATTTTATGGATGCTCAGATACCTCAATTATGGGATAAAGTGGGCTGTATTCCTCAAAGACAAGGAATGGTTTTTGGCCAAGCACCACTGGCTTTATTAAAGTTTGGATTGGAGAAGTGTGCAAGCCAAGAAGTTTGCAAATGAGCAATTTATATTTCATAAGCCTTTGCACTGGTGAGTCGATGGCTTTAGGGTTCCAGTTCAGGACTAACTAGGAAGGACAGTTTTCTACATTCAGAGGAGCTGATGCCAGACTGTACAGCACCACAGTGAGAATGAGGGGGGAGGGGGGAGGAGAGAAGATGCGCTTAATTGCGATAACTTACTTCCATCATTTGGAAAATTATGTTACTTTCCTGTTAGTGCTCTAACGAATTACCGCACACTTAGCAGCTCAAAACAACACAAATTTATAACGTCACCATTCTGCCTTTCCCCAGTCCATGTGCGGAGGGGCCAGGCAGACGGCTCAGCACCAGGCTTCCCAGAGCTCAGAGCAAGGAGTCAGCCAGCAGAGCTGTTGCCCGGAATGTTGGAAAGACTCAACTTCCAAGTTCATTTCGATTGTTGGCAGAGGAAAAGTTCTCCTAGCTGCAGGACTGAGGTCCACATTTTCATGACGGCTCCTAGCTGAGGGAGCCCTCAGCTCCTACAGGTCCCTGTCTGGTCTGGCACATGGACTGGTCCATCTCAGCGCCAGAAACAACACATCAAACTCCCTCCATGCTTGGATTCTGATGTATCTTCCTGCATCCCTCTTGCCTGTCTCAGAGAAGTCTCTGCTTTTAAGTGATTAGAGTGGAGACACCTGGATAACCCAAGCAACCTCCCTGTCTTAAGGTCTGTAACCTTCCTTTCATCAGCAAAGTCCCTTTGCTACATAACATAACACATTTAAAGTTTAAAGGGATTAGGGCATTGCGTCCGTAGGTGCCATTCTGCCTGCCACACAGTCTTGTCCTCTTAAAGCATTAAACCATGAAGGCATCTACCAGAAAATTTTGGAATAAGTAAGCATTGATATAATACTCATAATATCAAAGACACCTCCCTCCATATGGAACCCATAGGCACTGCTGGACTCTGCACCGCAGCTCTGACCTATCGGCAATTCAACCATGGAATGGATGGATACCCGAACTAGGGCCCCACGTGCCTGATTAAAGCTGGGCTTCTGCAGTTTCCTTCCATGCCGGTGCCATTTCCCAACATTTCCTGCCAAATTACACAAGTAATAAATGGCAGAGTCAATATTTGCACCTAAATATCTCACTTTTTACCACATCAAACCATTTTACTCTCCTGTATGACATGGGTAATGTTTCTCCCTTTCTTTTATATAAAATAATGGTGAATAGTGAAGTAATAGACAGATTAACTTTCTAAGTGCTCTTTGTGCAGAAGTGGGGTATTCATAGAAATAGGATGAATAAAATTATGCTCCATGGAATGCCCATTAGGAAACTAATAATTAAGGCAGTACAATCACGGGCCTTGAACCTACCAATTAGTGATATTAGTCTTCATAGAAGGTCATGTTTCAGTTACATAATGAAATATTTAATGTAGAACCCAAAGCCATCGGTAAGCAACAAAAAAGTGAAATAATCATAAAAATAGAATGCTTAAATATATTCAAGATGAACAAATTATTAACACAGGCACATTCAAATCAACCCCTCAAATTTATTTATTTCGTACTTTCAAAAAGCACCAATTCTGGGTTATTTATTCTTCCCTACAATCAAGTCGTCCCTAGGATATGGGAAAGTTCTGTTTGCTGGGTTGGAGGAATTCTAATTTCCTTTCATGCATATTCATCCCTGTGCTGCCAAAGAAGCTGTTAATTTTTTCTTTTTATGTAGAAAAAGTCTGAATAAATGAGAGAATATAAGAATGGATGATGTCTACTTCTCCCTTTAAAAGTGGAATATATTCTTGCCCCAAGGTGGGAAAAAAAATAAAATAAATAACATGGTAAATTACAATCACCAGTGAGCAAACAACAGTTTGCATTTCCTTTTTCCACATAGCTACAATGATCTGCACGTTTTTTTTGCCAAGAAGCAACAAAAAGTTCAGCACTCTAGAATTTTCTACTCTCTGCCACATTATATTAATTGCAAGAGAAGGGGAAATAATCTCAGTGGTTCTTTTGGTACATTTACATTTGGGGGGGTCTAGACTAGATGTTTATTTACCTCTTAAAATTCATACAAATGCCTCATTCCCCATGGAATCTTTGAATGCCTACCTTTCCCCCATTCCTATGTTGCCCCAGAAATGAAATCACTCTTTTCCTCTAAATGCTATAAAATTATATCTGCCATTCTTATGTCGTATTAGATAAAATAGTTGGAGAGAGAATAAATGAAATACAGAAATAAGGGAGGGGGAGAGAGACAGAGACAATTACATATTTTATTAAAAAAAACCTACTAGGTTTTTTAAAAAAGATTTCATTTATTTATTTTTAGACAGAGGGGAAGGGAAGGAGAAAGAGAGGGAGAGAAACATCAATGTGTGGTTGCCTCTAATGAACCCTGTACTGGGGACCTGGCCCACAACCTAGGCATGCACCCTGATTGGAAATTGAACCAGCAGCCCTTTGGTTCACAGGCCCATACTCAATCCACTGAGCCACACTAGCCAGGGTTCCTACTATGTTTTGAGGTCATTGTGTCCTGATAGTGAGACCCTGTTTTACATCTGGACTACTTACTGAGCACAAAGCCTGACACACAGCAGGAGATAAAGAGGCTCAATAAGGATGTGGATAAATATTTAAGTGCTTTTGGTTATCCGTTACAGTGAGAAGCAAAATATCTTGACTGCAGGAATTTACAAAACAATATCTTCAGTGGATGAACATCAGTTTTCATCATTTACCCCCTAGACTTGTGGATGACAATAGTAGATATAGAACTGTCTGCTTTTCTAAATTATAGATGAAGACATGGAGACAACAGTCAGAATCTCTGACTTTCCCAAATTCCTCCTAATAGGAGTAGTGATAGGATAAGAATTTAGATCTTAGCATTCACTAGTTTTTCAATAATACTACCTTGCTTTTTAACTAAGGGTACAGAATATATTTTCAAACAGAAATGTAGAAGGAAGATGAACTAAGACTTTGGAGTAATTTTAATTTACTTATGATGCATTTATAATATTTTTTTCTTAAAATTAACAGCTATACAGACCCCGGAGACAAGCAGGGCTTAGGTGTGATAGCTTCAGGAAATTCTACCCTGAAGCATCACCAGTGTGGTTTCAACTCCAGGTGCGCATGTTTCTAAAAACTTGATGCGGAGTTTTATCAGCTCAGTGATGCTCTAACGGCTGGGGAAGATGATAAACAAGAGCCTCAGAGGTGTTTTACGTTGTGATATGTTAGTTGTCAACTTTTTTTTCCAGTTGCAAACACCTTTTAAAAGGTGTTTTGAAGGAGGAATATGAGCACCTCATAAGTCATAAAAATCTATTTGATTTGTACTCTCCTTACTTACTGCAAACAACATTTAAGGTCCCTTGGGTACTGAAAATCATAGCATAATAGTGTGTCCCCGTTGCTCAGTTAAGGATAAATTCTATCACTGATTAATTCAATCTTCAGAAGACATTTTTAAACCAGTTTTTGCCGTTCAAACAGAACTCCTTAGAAAAAGTTTCTTCCAAAAACTACTCTTTACTGGTCACTATTTTGAAAAGTGATTCACTTAAAATAATCTATTATACAAATTTAATATTTCTGGTACTCTCACTAAGAATACTATGAATATTATTTATTAAAGTAAATGTTTAGGGAAATTGTACATTGAACAACTCACATTTCTCGGTGTCTTCATTATTTGGTAAGAGTAGGTAAGTCAAGAAATTATGGAAGATTGGTTAAGAACACAAAAATTTCATAGGAGATAGGATTTTGATGTATGTTTCTGCAGTTTAAATTAGTAAGACTTTACAATTAAAAGTATTTCCATTACTTAATACATTCAACAAATATTTAATGGATATCTTACATAAGCCTATCACTATTTGAAGGGTGAGAAATACCATAATGAAACAGAAAGACACACTCCCTTAGGAAGCTTAAGCTCTAGATAGTAGAAATATTCAATAAACAAGCAAGTAATTAAACACAATACTTAAATGATAGAAAATCATTTAATGATACATAGGTGAAAGTACATATAATGTGTGGAAGGAAAAATAGTGTGAGCTACCTCAGATAAGGTTATCAAGGTAGACTTCTCTCCGAGAAGGTGACATTTGATATAGGAAATAGAGAACAAGAAGTAGTAAGTGACAAAGAAACTTGAGAAAAAATTATCTTAATGAGAATAAGGGACAGAGGGCAAACTACAAAAGCAAAGTATACTTTTAAGTATTCATTACAATTTTTCCAAGAATGTTCTAAGAAATTCTCTAAAGGTAACACACATGCACCACCACCACAAACACATACACTAGCAAAGAAGCTTGAGAAAATGAAGAGAAACATGTGCTTTATCATATTGAAGAGCCTAAGAAATATTGTTACACAATAAAAAGTCTTATTATTTTTGCTAATGTTTTAAAAATATCTTTAACTTTCCCAATGTTTTCAATCATTATTACATATTCATATCCAAGAAACTAGAAAAAGACTAGTATGGACCAAATATCACCACCATCATCATCATCTTCATCTTCATCATCTTCATTCTGCTTATGGTGGATTTCAGACAGGGGCAGTTTCACGAAGAGTGTGTCAAGTCCATCTCTGTCGAATCGTTCAAATGATGGCACCCCACCACACCAGGCAGGTGTTCTCTCCAAACATTTTAACAGCTTTTTCTTCCCCAACTAAGTCCTAATTCACTCATTTCTTCCTTCTTCCATATAGTACCACAACAGTTCCCTAAAAGGGATTCTTCATTCTAACGTTTTTCCTCAAATATATCATCTTACCAGTTTCCAGACTTCACTCTTTAAAAATGCGAATCGGACTCTCATTTCCTTTCTATAAAACATCTTGTCACTCATAATAAATCCTGACTCCCGAATATCTTACGTAAGAGCGAGTATGACCTTGTGCGGCGCACCTATCTCCCCCTGCCACCCGCGCCCCTGCCCCCGCATTTCACACTCCAGGAGCCGGAGACACGTCTCCCTCGGGTGTAAGTGCCTCTGAGCCCGTTCCGCCCTCTGCTGGGGAAGCACTTCTTTCTCCCCTTCCGTTCCCCATCTCTGCGGCACAGCTAATCCCTGCTCATCCACCCTCCTCCTCATCACCATCAGTGTGCATCTGCCTTGCGCAGGTTCTGGAGAGGCAACGCAGTGAATTGATCACGAAGCAGGCTCTAGGTCCAGGTTCTTTTTGTTCTAATCACAAATTTACCTTACACAAGCCCTGATTATTTCTATTTTCCCATAGCACTTATTCTTAAATAGAAATGCCAGACCGCGCCTTTTGGGAAACAAAGCTGGATTTTATCACTGTGCTTTTTTTTTTTTTTTTTTTTTTAATTTAAAGACAATCTTTTGGAGCAGTTTTAGGTTCACAGCAAAATTGAGAGTAAGTTATGTATAACCCTTACCCTCAAAATGCATGGCTTCCCAATTATCATCATCCCAAACCAGAGTGGCACATGTGTTACAATTGATAACCTTACATTGACACATCATAATCACCGAAAGTCCATAGTTACCATAGGGTTTTCTCTCTGTGTTGCACATTCTATGGGTTTTGACAAGCATATAATGACATGTATCCATGGTTACAGCACTGTACAGGATATTTTCACTGCCCTAGGAACCCTCTGCACCCCACCCATTCATCCCACTTCCCACACCCCAACCACTGACAAGCGTTGATCTTTTACCCTCCCCATGGTTTTGCCTTTTCCAGAATGCCATACGGTTGAGATTATAAATACATAGCCTTTCAAATTGGCTTCTTTCACTTGATGATATGCATTTAAGTTCCTCCCATGTATTTCCTTGGCTTGATAACTCATCTTTTTAGTTCCAAATGGTATTCCACTGTCCAGATGTAGCTAAACTTATTTATCCAATCACCTCCTGAAGGACATCTAGGTTGCTTCCAAGTTTTGGCAGTTATGAATAAAGCTGCTAAAAACACCTGTGTGCAGGCTGCTGCAGAGACTGCGGATCATATAGGAAGGGTATGTTTAGCTCTATGAGAAACTGCCCTGCTGTCTTCCAAAGTGGCGGCACCATGTTCCCACCAGCAGTGAATGAGAGTTCCTGTCGCTCCAGATCCCCATCAGCATTTGGTGTTGTCCGTGTTCTGGATTCTGGTCATGCTAATAGGTTCACAGAGGTATCTCATCATTGCTTTGATTTGCATGTCCCTTAGGACATGTCAGATAAGCATATTTTCCCTGACATGGAGCATTTTTTCATATGTTTATTTGCCATCTGCATATCTGCTTTGGTACTTTTATTTCTTGATTTACAACAAGGGGCTAGTCATACTTCTTATTTTTTGAGTAAATTACATAAATTTGCCGTGTAATAAGCTAGGATGGTTGAATAGCTACTTTTTTTGTTGAGTTTTTCAAATGCTTTATTCTGTGAGTTCCTCAATACAGACCCGCGATTTATTAACCTTTGCAGATAAGGAAACAGAGATTTAGTACTCACCACTCCACATGATAGGGAATGAGGAGTAGAGCTGGCTTATAAACCAGATTTATCTAATATCAAAACCTGCTTCTTTATCCTCTCTATTATCCCTGCAGCGGAAACTAAATGTTGAGACACTGCTTTTAAGAAACACTTTCTAATGTGTCTGTCTCCTTGACTTCCGAGACCTTTACCCATAAACCGATTTTGGACTGCATCATTAAAAACCAAACCACAATTATCTGATTATGAAACTGTCTCTATGAATGATATTTTGGAGTCTTGGGAGTAAGAAAAACATTCATTCTCTTTCTTTGCACTCCTAGCACATAACGGAGTAACTTTCATGGGGTAAGCAATCTATTTTTTAAATTAATACATGAGTGACTGGCTGGATGAAGTTATCAGAAATTACCCTTCAGGATAAGTGATGAGTCTGTGTGTGCATGTGTGTGTGATTTGAATTTCTTAACAGAGCTATCTTTCTGTAACAAAATGTTATTTTTTTCAAGTTGATTATGAAATGTTAATTATTGCATATTTTTTTCGCGTGTTTGTATTTAGTTTCATTACAACCACACAGAAATTGCCCCTCACAGTCCCTAGAGATACACACTGGTAACCACTTTTCATTATACCAAACGATAGGGTACTAAACCTCTTTTTTACCAATTTCAGCTACTCTGAATAATAATGTTTTTATAACCTTGACAGAATTGTGAACGTTAATGAGCTTAAGAGAGGAAAATGGAAATGGAATCCTTTATTTAATAATGGAAAACCTAATGATTTTATAAATAAGAAACTCACTTCTTGACATAGCTCCTCTAATGAGCCCAATCCCTCCTATGAATTGGGATGCTCCAAAAATATCAGCAGCCGCGTATTATTAGCTTGGTTGCGCTGCACTTTCGCCTGTGGACACTCGTATTATCATCAGCTCCATTTCTTTACTCGGCCTAGTTGCAATGTACATAACACTCAACCCGTAACCCCGTGTACACATTGCTTATTATGAAACTTAACTTCCTGAATTCCACTGGGCGTGAAAACTGAGTACAATAATTCAATAACATTAGTTTGCTTCCTTATTTCTAGCCTTTATAATGTAGAAAGAAAGGTATAACTTTTCATGTTGTTCAGCTACAGATAAATGCTTGCTGCTTAATTAATATAATCATTCAGAATACCAACACCATGGAACAATAAACAGCCACAGAAATATTATGTTAATTCACATACTAAAGAAGTTAAATGTTTCTCTAGTCAATATGTCATGTAAGACAAGGCACATTTGACATAGATATGATGCTTTAAGCGAGTGTCATTGTCAAGAGCCTCAGGTTAAGTCTGAGGCTTTCCTGAGAGTGTAAACTGGCTATGGCACAAGTTCCGATTTTCTTTTTCCAAATCTTTCTTCCCATGATAGTAACATAAGATATTAATCAGAACAATAATATTGAAAAACTGGGCTCAATATAATACAGAAAATATTTTGAGCTTAATATACACAGTGTGTATTATTTATAATACACATGAATGAGTCCATTTTACTGACAAATACTTTGTTCTTTTATTGAGCAAGTTGATATGGCAGTTACAACCTTACTTTATCTTTGTACAGCAGGCAGACTGTCACTAGAAAATACACTAACATATTTTAAATGTTTATATAGCCAGAAGCTGGACACAGAAAACACTCCCAGCGGTAGACGGGAGCACACTGTACAGCAATGGGACTTGGTGATCTAGCACTAGACACAGCAGCATAGATCCATCTCAAACAATAAGGCAATCCAGCACAAGGGTTGAAAACTGCGCGACCCCACAGATACATAATTTAAAAACAGGCAACCTAATCTTCAGTGTTAGAAGTAAGCATGGCGTTTACCTTCGAGCGAGTAGTGACCTCGGTGGGGGAGGCGTTGTGAATCATGGGAGCCTTGTTTTCCTTCAGCTGACTGCTGGGTAGATGGGTGTGTTCACTTTGTGGAAATTTCCACAACTGCATATTTCTGATCTTTGAATGCCCGTGCATATAGGATGAATTTCAAAAATGTATTCCAAACATATAATTAACAATAAGGGCAAGCATCAGATACTTCAATAACATTTTAAAAATACAGAAAATAAGTTATTAAAACTTAAGAGAAATAATGTACATTTATTTAACTTGTAAGCTCCTATATCTTTTGCTTTTTAGAAACTCTTGGTTTGTAAAAAAATATAGAGAGCATGACACCAAGAAAAGTTTTGCTAATTCAACACCATGTGTAGACCAGAAGGAAAACTATCATTTATTATTAACATAGAATATAATATATTGATTTGAATGACTAGAAATTAAAAATTGTATTTTAGTCTTTTGTTTCATTTTGTTCTTGTATAAATGCATGTTGAACTACAGAGGTATGTTTTTCTCATGTTCCATCAACTGACTTCTAGGAAAATAGATTGCCCTCATTTTAATTAGAAAAAATATTTTCATAATTTTAATATTTTGTGAATTTGTACACTATTTCAAACTAATCATTGCTCTCCTTTTTCTTAATGTGATGAAGGTTTTACTACTTTAATGAGCACCTTTATAAATTATAATTTGTAGAACTCTGATACAATATAGAATTTACTTCTTGCCCCATCTGGTGTCACTTGATGGACTGAGTGCCAGCCTCTGAACTGAAAGGTCACAAGTTCAATTCCCAGTCAGGGCACGTGCCTGGATTGCAGGCCTGGTCCCCAGTTGGGGGCACGTAAGAAGCAACCAATTGATGTATATCCCACATCGATGTGTCCCTTTTTTTCCTCCCTCCCTTCCCCTCTCTCTGAAAATAAATAAACAAAATCTTTTTAAAAAGAATTTACTTCTTTTTAAAAAAAAATTTAAGTATTCTTGAATTTGTTGAAATAATGCTGCTTTAAGTATCTTACAGCTTTTGGTTAAATTTATTTTATGTTTACATATTGGGTTCAATAAGAAATAGCTAAACCAATACCTCTGCTCTTGTAAAGTAAAGGAAAAATATATAAAATATGCAAATATGTGTATGACATACTTGGTAAACCAGATGATAAATAAAAACATCAGAACAGTGTTATCAAAGGTATGAATCTTGTTCTTCAATTTCCAGAATGTTCCAGGTCTTCCAATACTTACCTTTGAAGGAACTGGAGAGGATGGTGTAAATAGTCTCCAAATATCACCCTGTACTTTAAGGAGGTCCCCAGCTGTGTTAATATTGGTGGCAGCTTTTGTCCAATTCCATAGTTCTTATTCTTTTAAAAGCATTAGCCTTATGTAATATAATTATGATTATGTTTTTTATCATGTTTCCTCCTTCTTCTTTACAATGGCGACCTATTATCCCAAATATTCTGGACTGGTAGTACATCTTTTATTGAAATTCAGTTAAAGCTGAGAACCATGAAAAATAGACAGAAACTTCACATATTTTATTTTAACTTAAAATATGTGTTTGTGCATTTATTCAACAAAATATGTAATAATGGGGACTTTTTCCTTGTGGTCTTATTCTCGATTGGGGGTCTGACTCATATTTTTAGAACAAATCCTCCGTAATTCATCATCCACTGTTTCCAGTGCAGTTCTTTAAATCGCTGTGTGTGCGCACTTCATGATGTAATAGTTGTAAGGCACTAGTTGGACAATTAAATATTCAGTGCCATGACAGCATGAATTCAAAAGAACTCAGTATTTTTATAGAAACATTTATTCTCTTTCTTTTCATATGGTTTCTATAACATTTAATTAAGTTATGTAATTGCAATAACAAGAACAGCAGGCATTAAGCAGTGTGGGAACACATGTGGCTAACTCTCAACAAACATGCAGCCCAACTGATGATAGCAGAGGTGCCGGCACCTGGGAGAGTGGCCCACGGGCAGTGAGAGCACAGCCTGCCAAGAGCATCCTTCCATTCCCTCTGCAGAAGAAGTAAAGTGAACAGGCTGGTCCAGCACGTCAGTTACAAAACACCGATGTTACTTAGGACAAGTCTCAACTGTACGTGACTTTCATTTTCACTAAAATCTGAGCATACATCTTCCATTCTTTTGGGTCATAAAATGTGACCGTTTCCCCTAAAATAGATCTTAAAGCCCTAAAAGAATAGCTCAGCCTCTGTAAAGTCTTTACTTCGGCCCCTGTGGCCAACAAGCCTGAGGGTGTTAAGTGGCCATGGAAAATTCAGAATCACTGTGAGAACCAAGTCCCTTATCACCCGAAGGGCAAATCACCTGGGCTCTGGTTGAACCTGTCGCCACACTGTGCAGCACAAACACCATGGCGATGCCGGCACGGATCCCAGTGGGCAACATAAGGAGGTCAGCGTGACCCGAGACACGAACTTCCTGCGAAAGCACATCTCCCCTAGCCGGCTCCCTTTGCCTTTCATCCTTCTGGAAATACTAATTTAGAAGGAAAATATCCAGAAATACAATGAGTTAGTTTTAAGAGGGAAGACATTATCACCAGGCAGCACTGCCTGGTCATTTAAAAAAATGCCAAAACAGCAAAACAAAGGTCTTTAAAGTGTTTCAATGCTAGAGATATCCTAATTTGCCTGGGACCAGAGGGACTGAAATAACCGATGACAAGCCTGCACACTGACGGTGTGGAGATACAGCCTGATCACATCTCAGATATTACGTCCAGTTGGAGAAGAGAAGCAAAATTCAGAAAACTCCGCGTGTGGAATCAGGGCTCCCGCAGGATCTCTGCGTATCTGTGCTGCTATTGTGTGTGGTGAAATTGAGGCTATTCCTCTCTCTTGCCAACTGGAAAGCAACTACTTGGAAGAGAGGAAATTCTGTCCTTTCCTGTGGGGCTCCAATGTCTAGTTGCATAGTACGTACTGGTTTATGAATGAATACACAACTTTATGATGAATTTTCATACAATTTCTGTAGGCAGAAATGAGAGCATACTACTCACCAGCTAAAAACAAGAGCTTTGCCTTAATACTAAAGATGAGTTAAAACCAAAACTACAGATACAGAATTGCTGAATAGTAGGATTGCTAGTAGTATTACAATATCCTAGAACTCTCTTAAAATAAGAAAATTTGATGGGAAACTTCACTGTAGACTTGAAAAATATTTTTAATTATAGTGTTTTAAAAAATATTCATATATACCTGGCTGGTGTAGCTCAGTGGATTGAACGCGGCCTGCGAACCAAAGGATTGCAGTTCAATTCCCAGTCAGGGCACATGCCTGGGTTGCAGGCCAGTTCCCAGCAGGGGATGCATGAAAGGCAACCACACATTGATGTTTCTCTCCCTCTCTCCTTCCCTTCCCCTCTAAAGATAAATAAATAAAATCTTTTTAAAAATTTATTTAAATTTTTTAAAAATATTCCTATATAAAGGTTTGCATAAGATACTCATATTTTAAGTGCTTACATAGTTGTAAAACAAAATATTGTTTGATATAAGTAAACTCAAGATCAATTAAATGTATTAGTTTATTTCATAAAATTACTAAAACTATAATTTAATAATATTATTATTAAATGTATTGAATACAATTAATAATGAATAGATTAATTTAAAAACTAATTTTTAATGAAAATATTCATCATTAATTTAATTTAATATTAATTTAGTGCAGTGAATTTTGCTTTCTACAATTAGATCACAAACAACTACCAGGTTTCTGCACTATAAGACCCATGTTTTCACCCCCCCCCCCAAATTTGGGAGGAATAATGGTTGTTAATGCCGCTCTTGAGTTCTGATTACATTTACATTAGTGAACTATTATGTTATTTATGTTATTAAATATTTTACATTTTTTGCTTCAAAATTTCCTATTTTCCTCCTCTAAAACCTAGGTGCATCTTATGATCTGAAAAAAGGTAGGTACATACTACATATTTGCATTTGTTTTTAAATTTCACTTGTTTTTAACCTGTCAGCATGGTGACAACCATTTATATAAACACCATTGTCATAACCTTTGTGTTTTTTCAAAATGGCATGTTTAATTGCTAAGCCATTTATCAATTTAATACTGATTCTCAAAAAACATACTAAAAATAAGTTCTGATTAAAACTCTCATTTCATATTGATTAATAAATTTAGGGAAATAAAATAACATATATAAATAAACCTTAGAACTACATATATTGAGCATAAAATATTCTATTTTGCAATCAGACATATTTTGAAAAGGTAGGCATTACCCTTCCCATTTTATAGATGAGAAAACAGAGATTCAGAAATGTAACTTAACTAACCTAACAAGTGCTGGAGCCTCAGATTCAAAACAAATCATCTGACTCAAAGATCAAATATGTGAACCCGGTAAATACCTGAACATTAAATGAGGGTCCCAGTATCACACTGCCAATTAGAAACAAAGTCAGAGTAAGAACCCTTGTCTCTAAACATTAAAATCAAAAGACTTTTTTTCATATGTCATCTTCTGATCTAATTTACTATTTTATTATGCTTTTATGGCAACTGAGTTATGAATATGCCCTTTTATTTGGTCTACTTGCTCTCAGGAAGCAGGGCTTGTTTGCTAACTTTATCTGAAATGACATTTTCAAACAGAATACTTAAGATAGTGGTAAAAAGAATAAAAGCCTGCTTTTGGCAGTAATGGAAAATGTACTTAAATTACAGAATATGTTTCATTATGAAATGTTAAAGTAAAATATCACATCACACAAAAAACTTTGTATTTGATTTAGTATCACTGTCATTGGCAGTAGGCATGACTTATTAAAGTAGTAAAACAAATGTGTAAGACTTGGCCTGAGAAATTATGTAGTATTTATTACGCTAAGCTTGGTTCTACAATAGAAATCATTATAGACACGCAGCCAACTAGTAGTAGAGATTACAAATGCTGGATAATTATTACTATTTTATTAAGAGAAACTAAAAGTTGCAAAAATATTTTTGAGGATAAAATTTATTTCTCATTAATATCAAATACATTAGAGTTAAAATATGTAGATAGGTGAATCAGGTAAAGTTCACAGTGAAAGTTATAAGAGTGAATTAATTGTGAACACCAATTCTACACAATATTTCAAAGACGGAGAAAATGGAGTTATTTCTAGCTCCTATTGCAAAATCATCCGCAAGAGGATGAAAAAAATCAGCCAAGAGGAAGAGGAAAGGGGTATGAAAAGGAATGGCTGAGTATCCAAAGCACCACATAAGGTGCTTCATTTCCATTGCTTCACTGAATGGACATAATTGATAATAGAGATTTACATTTTGCTACGCAGATTTATCTCACTAAAGACAATTGTGGTTGCTGGGGGAAAATGATAAAGCATGCCATTAATAAATAATAAATATAAATACCATCTCCCAGGGCTTTTTCAGTTTATAAAATACTTTCATGTACCTTGTTTCATTTAATTATTACAATAGTCTTGAGAGGTAATATTATAGCCTATTTGCCGAATGGAAACCGATGCTTCCTGAGTCTCATGGAAGCCAGGTTTCAGAAGACAGATTTTGTCTAAACGAAGCATGTGAGCAAGGCAAATCCTTGTAGCTGGAGCTGGAGCACCTGAGATGCTGGCAGGAGAGCAAGACTGAGCTGGGAACTCCATCCCTTACAATCATAGCAAGAGAGGGAAAACCCAGGAAGGGAAGTCGGACAAGGGGTAGCCAAGGGTGTAGGAACAAAGTTCATTTGCTTTTATTGTTTTAATAATAATATTTATTTTATTTTCTTATTTACTTTATTTTTTCTTTCACTTAATAAATCATGCAACAAATATCCACTGAGAACTCAGTGTGCCTGCACCTCTCCCAGACCCTGTGCATGCAGCACGGAACAGACACAATCGCACCTGTGACAGAGGCTACATAACTGTGAGGATAAATAACCACCACAAAAAGCAATAGATGATGTGGGATAACCACAGTGCCATGGAGGAAAACTCAGTAGCATCAATGGATATAGATTTCTAGATGTGTGCTATTGTAGAGAGGGTAGTGAAGAAGCCCCTTCTGAACGTGTAATTCTATGTATAATGAATGAAGGTGTAAGAGTAAGACAACACTGCTGGAAGGACTGCTACCCACCTGCTACCCACAGGTGGACGGGGAGGCAATGAGGTCTCTGAGGCTGGGCCAGGGAGAGATGAGATGAAGACATGGGCCTCATGAAGTCTTAGAGACCGTGGTAAGAATTTGAATTTTATTATGAGTTAAAAGAAAATTTGGAGAACTTCAACAGTAGCAGAGAGAAAATAGTATTTATATTTTTACAGGATCACATTGGCTACTGTATGGGGAAGAAACTAATGTGGGATAACTTGGAAACAAATAAATCAGTTAGGAGATTGCCTCGTATATGGTATTTGTCTAGTAAGGGTATATTTCTGGATTCAACCAGGTTAATAGCAGAAGAAAGAGGTAGTCATGTGGAGAAACGATTGTCAAGGTTGAGCCAATTGTATTTATGATGCTTTGCATACTAGTTACCAGAGAAGAAAAGGGTCAAAATGTCATTTAATCTTATAATCTGAGCAAGCAAGTGATGAAGATGCCATTTTCTGGGATCAGACCCCTAGATGAAGAGCAGATTAGGAGAGAAAATTCAGAGTTTTGGTTAGGGACATTCTAATTTTGTGATTTTGATCTGAATGAAAACAGCACTTTTTAGACAGAGTAGTCAAGACTATTTACTAAGGGAGTCTAATTTTAGAGCTTGGAAGAAGAATATTGTCTAGTGAAGAAGATTTAAAAGCAGTGTGCGGTGTGATTGGTGAAGTGAGATAAAGCATGAAAGCGAAGTCTGCTCAAACCAAGTGGAAGGGTAAACAAACTCTTCAAGGAGAGTGCAGTGAAGTGTAAAACACTCCTGGAAGCTGGTGAAATAATGAGGCTTGACTGTGCTTTGGGAACAGGAAGTACAGGACAAGAGACAATTTGGTGACACGCAGAGAGGAAAGATGAAGTTGAGTGTGAACAAGACAAAATGTTGAGGGAATCAGCAGTGGGACCCGGAACAGGTGTGAGAAGGAGGTTTGCCATCAGTGAAACGGGACAGACAGCCCAGGAAACAATCAAGTCCACACTTTGTTGGAAAGCTGGAAGGGCCAGAGCGATGATGAAATTTTCATTTTGTTTTTCATTTAGTTAGAGGTGGACAGTAGAGTTTTTAAATGTGTCAATAATTAGGAGCAAGATTCAATGAATCTGAGTAGAACTGAGCTTACTAAGTGTGGGCTAAACATGGAACTGGAGAAAACTAAGGGCGTGGAGTCAGGTGTGGGCAAAACAAATAGTGTGTGGACATAATTGCCCGAAAGCAGAAAATTCACAAATTTTAGGAATGCCAAAACGTTCTGAGCACACTGGAGAAGTTAGAAAGAGACACAGTATGTGTTGTGAATATTCTACAATACAGATTAAGCGTTGAGTAGAGCACTTGAAACGTAACTGCTGAAGATAATAGGCATTGATTACAATGATGGTTTTAACAAATATTCACAATACTTTAATGCACCATACTGTAGTTGAATTTCTCACACACCTGCCTCGAGGGTAGACTGAGCTCCCTCCTCACAAAAAGAACGTGAGAAAACAGTATCTAAAGCAGATGTCACCTTCACCGAGTGACCAGAGTTAATCTCCCTGGTGAAAAATCTAGCTGTATCTATAATCTGCTTATATGATGCCAGGAAAAAGGCATTTCACTTCTGGGGCTTAACCGATAATTCATGATCCTAATGGAATCATGACATCACATGCGGAAACTCTAATTGAGGGACACTGTACAATACAGCTGACAATGCTTTTCAACATATAAAGGGCATGAAAGAAGAAATACTGAGAACTGCCATTGGTGGAGGAAACGTAGCAGGCAGGCCAATTAAATACCTAGATTTGTTGCTGCAACAGAAAAAGACGTCAGTGGATTTGTTGGTAAAACCTGAATGAAGTCTGTGGCTTAGCGAATGGCATTGTTCCAAACCTGATTCTGAAGCTGATTAGTGTGTCACGATTGCATAAGATTTTCGCAGTACAGTAATCTCAGTGAAGGAACTATAACTCCCTGTAATATCTTTGTAGCTTTTCTGTAAAATCCAAATTTATTTACAAAAAAGAATTAAAAAAATAACAACTACTGTTTGTTTCTGCTAAGAGGCCAGAGCTGAGAGTCACTGCCTTAAGATTAGATTTAAATTAGGTTTAAACAAGGCAAGCACATTTAAAAAATATTTTTCTTATTATAAAAAGTAACTATTCTTAATGTAATTATCAGCAGCAGTAGCATCATTGCTATGATTATCATCATTCTTATAATATGGCCCAAACTATCTAAATAGACTATTCTAATGAATTCATATCTCTCTCTCCCAATTTGATATTTGTAAAGTGATAAGAAGACTGTCCAGCCCGTATGAACTATTTTAACTATTGGTGATGCCTGCAGGAAGTTTTCTAAAATGGTAGCAGTAGATATGGGATTCATTTATATATGGGTACTATGCTTGCTACTGTGTTGAAATAAATCCATGAGTAATTATTTTTTAAGTTTTCCTACATGCCTAGAGTGAAAACAAAGAAAATGTTCTTGAGAGGATGTGCGGCTGGAACTCATTTCTCATTCCACTCCTCAGAGTTCACCCTCTTGAGCTCCTTAAGTCACTCACAAAGGACACAGAGCCCCACGCTACACGGAAGATTCCCTGTGCAAGCCTGTCAAGTCCAAGAAGAATTGATCTTCCTGGTTTGTAAAACCACTCATTCAATCCAGCTTTCAATCTCCTTGGAAAGGTCTAAAACTACTCCTGTTTGGGGTTATGTAGGTCATTTGTTGATATGATAGGTTCTATTCTGTTTTCTAAATATTTAAATGAGTCATTTCTATTTAAAACTAGAAGTACAGAGTGACCCGATGTGGTACTAACCTCCTGAAGTCCACTAGCTCACGTTGTTTTGGGCGGAATGGTAAAAGCGGGATGAAGTAGATGTAACTGAGCATGACACTTGGGAAAGGCATCACGGTCTGATATGAGAGCTGGAAACATAACTAGTGTTTCCTTTAAAAGAAAGAAATATGGCATTGTATCTAAAGGGGCTAATGCTGAACCAAGGAAGCCCAGACACAAACCCGGGCTCAACACCTTACATCATCAACATGGCAATTATTTTCATTGAGCAAGGGTATTTACAAACAGATAAAATTAATCACAGTGCTGCTAGAAGTATATTTTAGTAGAAATGAAATATAGGAGTCACAATGGGAGAAAACGAATGGATATTTTAGAGAGATGCTTTTACTGATGCATGATAAATGTAAGTGCAATAATCATTTACATGTGAGAGAAGAGCTCCCCCCTTCACCTTCCCTTATAGGAGAGGCCACTGTCTTCTCATGACCAAGTTCAATGAAGAAGTCAGGGATCATAAAGGGGAGTCTGCCTTCCTAAGAAAGAGCATAAATAGGTACCAAAGAAAAAGACTGGGTCCTTTCTAGTCCCATCATTCAAATATTTGTTTTCCATTTTACTTATTCAAATTCACAATTATACACTAATATACTGGTAGGTATCTCTTTGTTCTTCATCTGATGTTTAAAAGGATGTCTTCCCAAGTAGACATCATTAATACATCATTTTCAAGATGAGTCATATTCAATTAGCACCATTATGGAATGGCTGAGCTCACTGAATACAAAATAGTATACTTCATTCATAATCAGCCTAGAGAAGGCTGAATTTTGTGTCAGGTGTAAATGTTATCGACTGTGTTGTCAGCTCAGCTGTTTATGAGTGGGAGTTTAGCCATTCAACAGATATTTATCGGCAACCAACTAATTGCTACACTCTCCTATAGAAGATGCAAATACAATTAGGACATAATGTCTTTAAAAAGCTGCAGAAATTATTGAAAATGTGTTTTCAAAAATCAAAATGGAATCTCTACAACCTCTCTCTCTACTATCTTAAAATTAAATAAATATCATCTCCATGGACTGATAATTCGGTCCATTGATGTTTACAGGCTTACACATTATGGATCTGTAGAGTGATAGACCTGAGGGGCTAAGAGAAGGCAGGCAACTGCAGTTTGCAGCCCAGACTAAAGGGGGAGAGAGAGAGATGTTGATCACCTTTCTCTTGCTAATACCTCATAGTATAAAATATTTACATTATTGCCACATAGTCATCTTGAATGCAAACTAAGCAGATGTCAATATTTTTCTATGTGAAATTTGGCAAACTGCCACCCTGATAAAGTCAGGAAGCAGTTTTTAACGCATTTCTTGTCAATTCAACCTTGTTCTTCTTTTGCAGCAGACTTACTTTTACCCCATTCTTATGTAAATCTGTCTTTAAAAGACTTTCTTAGACTGAAATAGTGCTCACTTATAGTTCAAGTTAGACATGAATCTTAGCTAACTATTGATACTATAGGGAAAGAAATAATGTGTTTGCAATTAGTGAGTACTGTGTTACAACCAAAAATCAAAAATTCTTATGACTTCTGTTGCTTTATTACTCAACCTATATAAAGATATGCTCCAAAGGACAGGAGAAAATGGTCTCTCACAGGAAACAGAGGATGCAGCAGGTCAAACTCCAGTGTCTGCACGGCTCTTCTGTATATGGGTGAGCACAGTAGTAGGTGAGTAGATAGGGAAGTAGGCAGGTAAGGTTAACATTGTTTAAATTAGCTGCCAAAGGAAGAGAACACCATCATCTAGGTATCTTTGCAAAGATATATGT
This sequence comes from Anoura caudifer, assembly GCA_004027475.1. Classification (NCBI taxonomy): domain Eukaryota; kingdom Metazoa; phylum Chordata; class Mammalia; order Chiroptera; family Phyllostomidae; genus Anoura; species Anoura caudifer. The sequence continues at coordinate 270,790 of PVKU01001277.1, forward strand.
TGTGCTTAAGAATCACAATACATGCTAATTATAATTTAATTATAAAATTAAATTTCTCCTTCCCAACTAACATGATTCCTTTTTGACATATACCTTTTATGTATACATTGTCACTTCAGAAAGAGTCACATTGATTTTATAAATACGTTATTTCTAAATAACAGAAGATGTTACTATCATAGATTTAATAGGCAAAATGTATAAAATTATAGACAGTAAAGCAATTTTTTAAAGAAATAAGGAACATCTAACTAAAATGCCAATGTTTTCACTACAGTATGTAGCTCAACTAATTAGAATTTAACTGATTATGTGTACTTTTTTCTTGTTGTGCAATTACAGTTGTCCCCATTTTCCCCATAACTCTCCCCCACCCTACCCACCCCCACCTCCCGCATGCAATCCTCCTCCAACCCTGTTGTCCTTGTCCATGGGTCCTTCATACAAGTTCCTCAACTTGACCCTTCCCCTTCTTTCCCCCATTATCCCCCTCCCCCCCTCCCCTCTGGGTACTGTCAGTTTGTTCTTTATTTCCAGGTATCTGTTTATATTTTGCTTACTTGTTTGTTTTATTGATCAGGTCTCACTTATAGGTGAGATCATATGGTATTTGTCTTTCACTGCCTGGCTTATTTCATGTAGCATAATTCTCTCTGGTCCTATCCATGCTGTTGTGAAGGGTAGGAGTTCCAATTCCTTTCTGGTGTGTAGTGTTCCATTGTGTAAATGTATGATAGGTTTTTGGTCCACTCATTTATTGATGGGCACTTAGGCTGCTTCCAGCACTTGGCTATTGTAAATTGTGCTGCTGTGAACATTGGGGTGCATAGGTTCTTTTGGATTGGTGTTTCAGGGCTCTTAGGGTATAATCCTAGCAGTGGAATTGCTGGGTCAAAAAGCAGTTCCATTTTTAGTTTTCTGAGAAAATTCCATGGTGTTTTCCACAGTGACTGATTAAAAATGAAAAAAGTCAAGAGATATTGTACAAATTCTCAAAGAAATATTCCTAATTTTTATTCTTTTATAATCTTGGAATTATGATCTACTCATTGAAAATATAGGACAGAGCTGACTTTGAATTGTTGAGCACATTCATTTGTAAAGCATACAGAGTTTTACTAAATAGTGAAATTCAAAAGAAAGTCTTTTGTAGTTGGTCGTCCAAGTAGTTAATTTTCTTCCTATTCTAATCTTCAGTCTATTTCAGCATTCACCAAATCAGCAAATAGCATAATTAATAAGCAAAATATACCATAACAGGCTATTGCTATAAAATACAAAGCAAAACTGACAAGAAATATGTTAATATGAGGCTACATCAAGGTTAATAGTGACATGTAACATAATGCTGTTTTTAATCATTTTAGCTGCATTCAATATTCCCATTGTACACAGGCCATAATGACCTATCAAGGTGTTGGATGGTGGCCAAATGCATCAAGTCTGAAAAACCCAAGATGACCATGTTAAGCGGGAGATCAACATAATTCTCCAGGAAGTCATCCTTTATGATGCAGAAGAGCATTAATCCACTAAACCAGAATGTACATTTATAACCTTCTATGTGCAAATTTAGAGGCTATAGGAGAATAATAACTGGTTTAAGTCATCCTTGCATTTCTCAAGCACTGTGATCATGCTCTTTGTAACAGTAACTGACTTTTAGTCTATAGCACAATACATCTCGTGAACTATGGGTTAGTAAATGTTTGTGAAATCGATCTACACACTAATAACAAACATAAAGTGATTTGCAACTAGAAAATCGGCATGAGGGAAGAACAGTCAGAAAATGATAGGGAGTAATTATCTGATTCCTAAGTGGAGTAGTAACTGATGCCTAGGAATTCAGAAGGGAGGGACAGAGGAACTGGAAATAGACTCGCAGCCCTGTATGTAAAACTCTAACTCCCAGCAGGCTGGTTTCTAAATCCCCCTTCTAAGTGAAGGAAAATAAATTATATTGTTAAAACTTACACATTCAGTAGAATTTATATCTATGGGACCAGATGAGGCACTTCAAGATATAATGAAGAAACAAAACAGCTGTCACTTGTCACCAAGAGATGTCATAAAAAAGATAATGCAAAACGTATGATATTCAGCCACCCTGAAAGTTGTGTGCAGGTTAAAAGTGCCCTTTGCTCCATGAATGATGCAGAATGTTATTTTTTTTCCTTTGAACTCTTACTGGATGACCTATATTTACAAGGTGGCTTAGGAAGGCTGTCAGCATAGCCTGGGGTCATCCAGTGGAGCAGAGCTGACTGAGGCCGACTCTGTTAGCTGACTTCACAGCTGAGGACCAAGCCATGAGATCATTCTATGATCAGGGTCTTCTGTAAGTGGGGACCCAGGAAGACCCAGTTCTGTTCAGCAAGATGGCCTCCCCAGAGAAGACTAAGGAAGGCCCATGGGGCATTATGCTTAAATTGCTGCGAAACGGCAGGAGATCTACAATTCAAGGTTTCAGAGATCCATGTGTGGGGCCTGGGAACAAAGCATCCTGTTTCACCAATAACAGAGCCCAAAACGTCCATCACACACAAAGGACCAGGATGGCTGAAAGTACCCACGAGCCCATTAGTTTCCCTGCCTTGTAGATTGCTCCGCCCCGCTATTCCAACAGCTCATTACTATTTCCTTTCATGAATCCGGCTTCAGAGGCATTTGCACAATGGGTGGTGGTTTGACCTTGACGAATGTGAGCACCTAATTACTTCTTCAGGTAGAGCACTAATCTAAAGGTCATTGCTCTTTCTCTAAGCCGGATGTAAAACTTCTTTATTTTTTAATGATTTAATAAGAGGTATTATTTATTTATTTAAGTTATACGCTGCTCCATTTAAAAAATCTCCTTCGCTCCAAAGAGGATTAAAGATGGCTTTCAAATTTATTTCTTCTATCTATGGCTTCACTTTTCTTGTTGCCATTTCCCAGTGAAGCTGCGTTCCTGTCACTATCTACATGATAAATGTTTTGTTTTAGGGATCCAGAGAGTTTTTTTAATTGACATGTAAAAGTTCATATCGATTGTCCTGGATTTAGAATAACAATGAGGGTTTTGTCAGTGTTTGATGACTAGGTTCTTTTGGTGTCAAAATATGTCTGTAATATTAAATTCCAACTGAACTCTCACTAACAATATTTTATGAGCACAAAATCTAATATTTGGTCATTTAGCCTCAGAAGCTAAAATGTAATTTTTCAGAGTGTTCTATGTATATCAGGCATAAAATAAGCGTATTTTTAATGAAGTAATGGAACCTAAGTTAAAGATAGAAAAAAGGTCAAGGAATGGAAAAAGAGTTATTGTGTGCATTATAAAATGTGATGTAAAATGTTAGAGGTGTCTGTAAAAACAATGAAAAATTGAATGGATAATTCAAATAAAAAGTAGTTTTGCTCTTTCAGTTATTTAGATTTGCAAACTCAAAATGCTGCTTTCATAGATATTTTTGTCATTGCTTGTTCTTTCATTCATTTCATTTTGACTTTTGTTTGTTCTTTAATCTTGGCTTAATTCTTCTTTAAACCCAAGCCTATGGCAACGTAAACAGGGGTTTTTTTTCTGCCATTGTTCAAATAAATAATAAAGAGTTTAGTGTAGTAAACTCCTTAGCAAAATCAAATACAATATCCTCCTTAGAAATGCTTTGTAATAAACCATTCAACAATATTGAAATAAGTATCTCACAGAAATACCTGCACTCCCATTTCATTGCAGCATCATTCACAACAGCCAAAAATGGGAAGCAACACAGGTGTCCTTCCATGGATGAACGGATGAAGAAAATACGGTATTTATACACAATAGCATATTATTCAATATTATTCAGCTGCAAGAGAAAAGGAAACCCTGCCACTTGTGACAATATGAATAAACCAAGAGGGTATTATGTTAAGGGAAATAAGAAAGACACAAAAAAGATAAAAATACTATATGATCTCACTTATAAGTGGAAACAAAAAAACCATACTTGTGGAGGCAGAGTACAATGGTGGCTAACGGAAGCCAGGTGGAGGAAAATGGAAAGATGTTTCTCAAGGCACAAACCCGCAGTTATGTAGGATGAATGTGTCCAGAGACTTCATGTGCAGGCACGGTGACAATAGTCAGTACTGCCGTGAATACTGGAAATATGCTGAAAGAGTAGATTTTAGGTCCATTCATCACGAAAGCAAATGGTAACTATGGAAGGAAATGAGTTAATTAGCTTGACTGTAGTCACCATTTCACTATATGTAGGTACCTCATAGCATCATGTTTCACACCTTAAGTATATGTAAGTTTTATTAAAAGCATACACTTAAAAGAGGCTACTAAAGTATCTGACAGGTTGCCATTTTCAAGATATTTGTTAACTTCATATAAGCTGAAATTTTTTTTCATTAAAAAGGCATTTGGAAAAAGTGAATAAGATTCCAATGCTTTCCTTAAGTAAAATGTTATTTTTTCATGATTGCAACAATTGAAACCATGAATAATTTGGGAGTGGTCTCCAAATCAATACTAAATCTTCTCAACTTGATTTTTGGGTGCTTCAAATGATCCATGCCGAAGAGGACATGTTCGCTGACCCTAGGTTTGCCCCAGAGCCATGGGCTCTCCAGAATTCAGTAGGACTCAGACTCAGCGGCCCTGGGCCAGCCACAGCTCTGCTTGGTGCCCGACACATCCATCAGGCCTCCGCAGGGCTGATTGCACCAGTTCAGAGCCTTCAGAGCTGATCACCAGGATGAAGGGTTTTTCTGTCTGCATTAAAGCACAAAGTCATTTTAAAGGCCAATTCTAGGAGGGTAAGCAATAACTGTCATCAACAACAAAAACCTCACGACTACTTGAAAAGCAGCGCAGGAGCCCAAAGTATGAAATGAACAGTCCTCAGGTGACTGGCTGACAGCTTTCCTTTATTGAGAGTCCATGGTGCGCTTATTAATATACTTTAAATTAAAGTCCCTTTTGATAATGACAGGTGTTCTTTTCAGTGACGTTTGCCTGATACTTTGTTTCCCTGTGGAAGCATTGTCTAGTTTCTTGAGTGAGGAAGCTTTTATAAAGCCGTGAGTTCCCCACCAGCATACAGGATTTAATGTGATCTTTATCCCCTTCCGCTGTCGGTCCTCGGAAGTCAGATCTCTTACATTTGTGCAGTTCAAACAATACAAGGAGGTTTACACAGTCACTGGAAACTGACACAGAGCATTAAGGTCACAGAGCCTTCTTAGGAAAAGTAACAGTCCGGATGAGACGCAGAAGAATGCAGCCCTTGCCCCTGGACCCTCCTGCCAGCGTAAACAAGCGTTTCTGCTTCAACTTCGCCATTTGCCTTAACGCATTTTCACCATTATCGTTGCCTTGGTCTTCTCGTTTTTCCTCTATTCCATTCATACCCATTCATTTTGCAATTCATTTGTATTATATCCGTAATTCTTTTGCCCACAAACCAAAAGAGTATTTCGAATCTTGTTAATGTTTCAGGTTTCTAAAAGTTTGGCGGTGTTTACAGAAACGAAGCAATCATTTCATCATAGCAGTATGAAAAACAAAGAGTAGAAGGAATAGACTCCCCACACTGAACCTCGAGGGGTCAGCAGGTGAAATAACTTAAGTACAGTGCGTTAATGTGGAACGACAGCTGATCTCTCAGTCACGTAGGACTTGGATCCTGCTCTTCGCCACTCATTTGGCATCTCAAACCAAGCTGGTTTACTTGCCTAAGTCTCAGGGCCTTGTCCTTAATACGTGGAAATAAAGTCAGCTTAATAAAGGTGTGATGATCAAGTGACGTGCTGTACTTGAAATATCTGCTCAGGGAATTGCAACAACACAGTAGGTGCTGAGTGAACGCTTAAGCTTTAGTTCCCTCCGTGTTGGAGCAAAGGAAATTTTATTCTGATTGCTTCTTTAACACCAAGTCAATCTTTTCCACAGGCTCCATTTACAAGAGATATTTTTCAATAGGTAAGAGTGTAGCAGCTAACTGCCGTTTTTGGCTTCTGTGCATAGCAGCTAACTCCCACTTTTGGCTTCTGTACACCCAGCTTCCGATAAGGACACCTCAAGGACACCTCAAGGCTAGAGTTATTTTCGCATCAGCTTCTGTACCTCCTGCTTTTGCCACGTAGGATAGGGCATCCGGAGAGCAATAAAAGCCCTGCTCAGCCAAGGATCAGGGCCCAGAATTTGGAGACTGCCTCCTCTGGGTCCGCGCATGTAATAAAGCCTCACTCCGTCACCCCGAATCACGCCAGAGTCATTATTTTCCAAATTATTTTCCGTAACAAGAGTAGCCATGAGTTACTATAATTAGTGTCGTATCAGACTCATTTTCATATTTTGACTCGTCTGCTTTACGCAGGCTGCAGTAGGTACCTACGAAGAATCTCTTTCTCCCTCTTGCCCTCTCTCACTCAAACCCACACACTCATTACATTTCAATGAGATACCTATGTTAGAAGAAAACATATGTACACATATTCAGAGGCTACTATAATGTGATATTTCAATCTGTGGCCCTGTTTGATGCAAACTCTAAAAACAAACAGTCGATAGAGATAACACGTTTTTCACAATTAAAATTGATTTAAAAAACTCTGAACACGAAAATTGGTCTTCACAGTCCTCCGTTTCTAGTAGTTCAAATACAGCTTCGGACAACATTCTAGTTATAAATATCAGTTTGCATGTTGACATGGTCCTAATATATTCAGAATTATTAAAAGCCATCCAATAATCATATTTCAGATTAAAAAACAGGTGGTGGCATTGTTTTAATTCTCTAATAAAATATTCACCTAAGTTACTTGGTATTATATATATGCTGCAGTAAAAATTATTTTAAAATAATTTTCTATATTGATATAGGAAAGGGACATAAAAGTAAACTGTTATAGAATAATTCCACTCTACATTGTTGAATCATTACACAATCCAGTTCATAAATGCATAACTGTCCATTCTAAAAGACTTTCTGACATTGAAGGAACTCTTGTTTACAGGTGTTTAATTGCAAACATGCCAAAATATATTGCTACCCATCCTGCAAAGTCGGTTTTTAAAATGTAAACACGGGACCGTTTCTATAGCTGTACCTGGATAAGGCCCATCTACGATTAACAATCGAGTCGAATCTCCTGTGGCTTTGGCATTTGAGATGAGAGTTGCTGGGCAGGGTAATCTAATTCAAAGAGCTCACGGGAGACTAAAGTATTCAATTCATTTATTTCTGACAGGATTCAAATGTAGTTCCGGAATTTTGTAAAGATACTCTAATCATGTATGAAATCTAGTCAAGAAAAAATCACCATGCTTTGCATGCTGTTATGCAATCTGAAAAAATTCTGTTTCCAATATGGGAATAGCAACATCAGAACAAGTAAATGAGTAAGATCACAAAAATAGAAAATAACAAGTCTCCATATAAATCTTATTTCCACCCACCAAAAATATATTGAAAAACAGTAATTTAATATTATAAACTAAAGAAAACAATTATACCCATTAAGCACCTGATGCTCACTTTAGTAATACACAGTGGCAATGGATCCCAAATCTCAATTTGCCACAAAATTCTCTCAAGCTAAACAAGCTAGAGGGAACCAGTCAATGTTTTAAGATTTCACTCTTTAATCTATAGAATAGAGTTGAACAAAATGCTTGCTTAGAATCCATTTCAATCTTGTAGTGATTGAAATTACTAAGTTGTAAAGTCTGCCTTGGCTAATGTTTCTCAGTCCACCGAACACAGGCCTGTGGTCACCAGTTCAATTCCCAGTCAGGGCACATGCCTGGGTTGCAGTCCAGGTCCCCAGCAGGGGGCATGCAAGAGGCAACCACACATTGATGTTTCCCTCCCTCTCTTTCTCCTTCCCTTTCCCTCTCTCTAAAAATAAATAAATAAAATCTTAAAAAAAGAAATTACTAAGTTATAAAGTCTAACAATTTAATAGTAAGATGAAGGAAAGCCTTTCTATACATTGGTTTATAATAGCATGCAAAATTCAAAATTTTGCTTAGCAGTTCTTGAATTAAACGTAATATTTTCTTACAAGTTTTAATCATTATTACCAGTATTCATTGACATATTCATCCTTTTAAAATGGAGGCATTTTGCTCCATTATTCTCATAGCTACTAGAAAAGTAAGAATATGAATATCCTTTTGTAAGTTGGATGAAATTTATATCACTTTCTCTATGTTGGCCCTGGTAGCTCAACTGCTCTCTGCGAAATCCCACTCTATGGTACAAACCTACCAAAATAGCATTCAAAATATCTTATTTTGAAGTCCTTGTTATTTTCACTTCGTAAAATGCTTCCAATTATAAATACTTTCTTCTAAATCCAGCTAGACTTTCATCCTATCTGCAAAGTCTTAGAATGTCAGCTTCCTAACATTCCATCTTGGTTTTTTTTTAGACACTGGTTTCTTCGGTCATTTCCATGCATATTCATTCATTTAACCTATCTATTTAACAAACAACACAATGCCAAATGCATATTAGATGCTCAATAATTAACAGTAGAATTTATTAACTAAATTCACATTATTATTTCCCATTGACTATTCTGTATTTCAAAAGGCAATAACAATTTTTAAAAATTCTCTACTTAACCCCCAAAAAACTTCTTCTAAGACTGGCCTCTGCTTGACAGAGACCCTGCCTCCTCCCAGAATCCCAATGGCTAAATCTCCATCCATCTAGGTACCATGTTGCCACCACCCTAATAAATCCTTTAATATACCATTGACTTTCAAATGCTCAAAGACTAATATTTCTTTCAGAGCTCATTTTTTCTTAACTGTTCTACACCAATTGTCTTAGTGAGCATGCCTTCTTGTTGGTGTCCTCCTCCCTCCCTCCCTTTCACAACACAGCATTGTTATAACATGTCACAATCTTTGTCACAATCTATGGAACAAATATAGAGGTCCCATTTTTCCAAGTTAATTCCTTAATTCTCATTTGTGGGTGGTTGAGTGCCTCTCTCTAAAGCTCTGCTGTCATTCCCAAAGATGTATCATGTACCCTAGAGGGCTTTGGATACAGTCTTGCTTTCAAACATCAACTGAGAAAGGCGTAGAGTGTCTCCTACTGCGCTGCAGCCTCATACCCCTCTGCGCCCAGGCTTCTCCTGCCAGTTTGAACCTCTTTCGGATCACCCACACTACTCAACCATTGTTCCCAAAGTGCAAGCGGAGGGCGCGGGGTCTGGAGGAGCCCCATGAAGCTCGAGGTTTTTTGGTTAAATTTGCTGAATCCTTTGAAATCACAACCACTTTCCCCCATCAGAAATATGCCAACCTGTCCCAGAGAATCTAATACCATCAAATCACAAAGAGAACAAGCAATCTCAACCCTACATCTTCTGGGAGGCTCTTTGGCTTCTGTGCAAACAAACTTCTGTCCCTCCTTCCTCAGACCAATTTACCCCAAAAAATGCTGGTGTGAGGAAGGGAAAGCTCTGTTGGACCCACAAAGATCCAATGAAGGGACTGATTACCGAACTTGCCTTGGCAGCCATAAAAGAAGCCAAGACCCTGAGAACTCACTGCATTTCTCTGTATTTAGCCCTACTTCCAATCACCAAGTGCAACAAATGGTCTCCTCACCCACTACAGTAGTGGTGTTCTTTCTCGTACCACCTGTTGCTTTAAGGTGACACTCCGTATCATCTAGGACCTAAAAGAAGCTGGCGATAGAGAGTCAGGGGAGAGAGATAAAAGTATGGAGGTGTACATGCAGATTATATTTACATAGAAAGAAATACATAGATAAATAGATATCAATATATAGGTGTAGATATGTATCCTTAACAACTACTGTGCCACGTGATTGTCTCCCCACCTTCCTTCTTCAACTTCTAAATAGTCCATGGTCATCTTTCCTGTCTGACTTACTAAATGAAGTATTTTCCAATGTTCTCTTCTTTGTACACCTTTATTATATTCTTTCTACATACAATCCCACCTATTTTTACATCTTCATATTATCCAGGAGACTCCAAAATAAATGTGTCCATCCTCTTTCTGTCTCTTGAGTCTCAACTCACCATTTCATCCTGGAAAATCATAATCAGACTTTCCAACATTACTAACTCAGTGCTTCCCAAAACAAACTTACTATATTTTCACCTGTCAGAGCAAAGATTGATACAAAACCATCTTAAAGAGACCAAACAAATCCACAGGTGGCTGTCTAATGAAATGGATTAGTGCAGCCAATCAAAGAACGCTTCATTGAAAGGGAAGACCATTGATGTTCATAAAAGAGAAAATGGCTGACAAAAGTTTGGCAGTGTTCGGAAGGAAGTATGTCCCTGACCAAGAATGCAACTTACATGGTGTTAATGATGGGCATATCCTTCGGAAGGAGCAGGGAATGTAAAGTTGTTTTAGTGCAAAGGCATTTCATATTTGAAACCTCGTTCTCATCATGTTTGTTCCCATGTTCATGAACTAGTCTAATTATAATTTATTTTCCCATCCTCATGCCTGTGGGTGAGAAAATACTACTCAGAGGATTGCATGCAGTCTCCCTGGCAGTTATATTTCTCATTGTTAATTAAATTGTTGGCATTCTAATTTCATAGATCAGTCTTGTGAGATTGGTTAATGCAAATCTATTACTAAGAGATGGCTCCAGTTTGCACTTAATGACAAAATTCAATCCCTAAGTATCAAGATGGAATGCCAACAAGAACCATGGAAAATTTATTAAGACAGCAATTCAAAAAAAAATGCTTTTTGTGGGGGTGAAAAAAGGAGAGGTTTAAAAAATATAATTTCTACTACTATAAACTTTCTATGTTTCAAATAGCTCAATGTATATTTGCCTATTCTTCAAAAGAAATGTCTTGCTAAAGACACCTAATATTATTTTAAGCCATTGTTTCCCAAACCTATTCTTACTGAAGACACTTTTTTCCCCTTGTAGTCCTTGGTTTCTGAGGTCATTACACCCTGTGAGTCCCATGGGGATAGTCGGGAATCTGACTTACAAGGCCCCACCCTTGTTTATTTCATGCATATGCAGGTGCAATTACACGATCTCATCCTACCCTGTTTCTACTTAAGTGCTTTGCAACATTTAATGGTTCCCAGCATTTATTGGCTGTTTCATGCTTGTCTCCTTCCCTCAATTAGAGAATAATCCTTATGAGCAAGGATCAGATTCAATATGTTTCTTATAGAATATATAGCTTCTGGACTAGGCAGAGGTATTCCTCACAAAGAATTCTACTTTTTAAGGGTAAGTTGTAGTCTTCACACTTAGAGAAAGCTTTATAAACACCATGTGAAGGGTGCAGGTCAGGAAGAAATACATGGAAAAATCAATGACAAATATGAATCCAAGATATGGTAGCAGATATTAATATTACGTGTTAACTCGTAATCCTACCACACTAAATTGTCTTTTCCTCAGTGGCAAAGAGATAGTCATACTGATCATTGTTTCACACTCTAGTAATTAAAGAAAAGTTTGAATAACTTCACTTACCATATATATGCCACTTAAACTACATATTTTAAACTATAATTAATGCTTTCATCCCAACCCAGTGTCCAAAGTACAGTTCCTCAATAACCAAGTGCAGATAAGTAACACAAGAAGCCAAGAGACCAGTAAATCTATCTTGCTCTTCCATAGCTTAAATTTTTAGGAAAAATACAAATAATTAATTCTTAGATTAATTGCTTAGTGATTCTCAGTGCTTTAGTGTGAATTGCATTTGTGATCATTTAATTATGGTTTTTCTCTAAATTAGTAAAAGATGGTAATAGAACTTTTCCTTTCTAAGTCATGCCATCAGAGCGATCTCAAGAAGGTAAAAATATGTTCCTAGTTTGAACATAATCACATAAAAAATGCATACATAATGTCTACCTTTTCTTACAGCTAATGATGGGAAAGTAATGACAAAACACACATGAACAATTAGTCAATTCTGTTTTATAAACAGTGCTTAAAAGTTCTTTTGAAACTGAATTGTGTAAACTTTTAATTTGAAAAGATTGCTAAGATTGGGAATGCTTAGCAATCTTTTGAGATTTAGATTTCAGATGTTATTGATCTTTAAAACATACTTACCAGGTGGATTTATTGTAAATTTTTCCCACCCCACATTGATTCCATCTGTTAGTCACTTTTATTCAATACCTTCTACGGATAGCGGTTACTTAGAACTTGGCTAAAATAAAATATAAGGGATACATGATACTATTATGTAGCTTGTGGATTATGCAGGGCATTTACCAACCACTTAGCTGTTGCCAAAATGAACAGAAGCGCAGAGGAATTAAGGGGGTACTCAAGTCAAGTATTTGGCATGATCTTAGATTTTTAAAAAGCGTTTATAGCTATCAATTAAAATTGATGTCTACACTTCCTTCCCACTGGCACCTTTTTAAATGATGGCAATAAAAAAGATTGTTATATATATATATATGCAGAGAAGAACATCAGGTTATGATAAATGACATCAGAGAAAATTTCATAGCAAAGCAAAATTCCTACCTTCAGGAAGTTGCGATCTGCCCAAGAAAACTATCCCAGTGACAGGAAGACACATAACAGTCACGGGGTCATATCTATATCCACACGGTGGATCAGCCTCCTCAAATGCCACATCATGGTACTCATTAAACAAGTGAGAACAAAAATGAAGCAACAAGGAACCTTGTGCTCAAGGCCACAGAGAAGAGCAGAAGCAGGAAGCGGCACAAGGGACAGGACAAGAAGAAGCTGTGGCTATTCAAACTGGCGTTTTCAAAACAATGCCAACAGACTATTTCGGGTAAATTGGGGTAAATTAATTTATAAAATATAACTCATAGTGCTAAATTTGATTCCTATTTTAAAGCAGGAACTCGGAGAGAATGAATAACAAATTGGAAGATAGTTTTATAATGTGTCTGTATATAAGTGTATAAATTTTTGCTTGTTAAAGGAATCTGTGCTAAAATCTATGATTTCACTCTTAGTGTTCTTAGCATATTTATAGGGTTATACCATTTAAATCATTGTTAATGTTACCAATATTTTGTATCAGTGTGGTATAACAGAGGTTTTACTATAAGTTTGTCATTTAAAAAATATTGCCCCAATATATCAATGAAACAAGATTATAGTATATCTTATTTCAAATATTTGTTTATACTCTAAGCAGACATATTTTTTCTTCCAGTAATCATGAAATATGCAATGAGCCATCATTGTGTTTCCTCATATTATTATTGCTCACTGATCTATCGTCTTTTAAAACAACTAAAATAGACCTCGTAAATTACTTGAAATAAATCAAAATGTCCATGTAGTTATATTTGTATTTACTGGGCATTCAACAAAAATTTATGGAATCAACGAGGCTAACCTACAATGATTTTAAATCTAATAAACTGGATATTTCTTTTCTGGACTTAGTTTGCTGGATGCATTTAAAAAAATTAAACCTACTTTCCCCAGTGGAATTATTTTGCTGAGAATGATAGACTGAGACTGTGCCTCAGACACATCCAGCTGACAGTAATTATTAGCAAACCCATAACTGTATTTTCAAGAGTAAAGCTTTTGTACAATGCCCTGGTTGTGGCAAAGAGGTAGACTATCTAAGATGTTCAAACCAAAGTTTCAAGTATTAATTGCTCTCTTTTGCACATTTTTTAGACTGAGTCACAATTGAATAGAATATTAGTTTAAGGTGTGCAACGTAAAGCTTCAACATTTTTTGCATTGTGAAATGACGGCCACAAGAAGGTGAGTTAACATCTGTCCCCATATATAGTTATATTTTTCCCTGTTATGAGAAGCTTTAATACTTACTTTCTTAGCAAATTTTGATTATACAACATAATATTGTCAGCTACAGTCACCACGCTATTACGCATTTTAACCATGAACATTGAGTAGTGTAAGTGGTCTAGAATATTGGAGGTTTTTTAAAGTTTTACTGACAGTTCAAATCCTTAAAATTCCAGTTTTGCCCATTTCATGGTGGGTGACTGACCAGGGCAAGTGCCTGTACCACACTAAGTGTTTAGCCGTTTTTGACCAAAAAAGGCATGACCCCCATGGCCCACCCTTGCTGTTCACCAGATCTTGCCCTGAGCGACTTTTTTTTTTGTTTCCCCAGATGAAAAAAGCCCACAAAGGGAAATGTTTTGCAGATGTAGTAGAGGTGAAAAAAAAAAACAGCAGAAGCACTCAAAGGCATCAAATCAACAAATTCAAAAACTGTTTTGAGCAGTGGAAAAAGCATCTAGATAGGTGTATTGCATCAAATGGAGAGTACTTTGAAAGTGACTGAAGTTTAAACATGTAAGAATAAATACACAATTTTTTACAAATAAATTCCACTTTTTGTGGCTCCTCCCAAGTATACCATATAGGTTTGCAATTAATATGTAGTTGTATATTATTAAGATTAAACATTTTAAATGGAAATTCTCTAAGCTGTTTGTTTCTCTTCAAATCTGCATTAATTTGTTTAGATTGGCCTCTTCGAATCAGTTGCTTGACTTTATTTTATTCAGTTACCCACCCACTTTTGAATGAACCCCATGAACTATCCTGTTTTCTCTATTTTTTTTTTTATTAAAGAGAGGGATGGCAGAAATTTCACGTGCCAGCGTATAGTGCGTCTCAGAGTGGTTTACTATTTGTGCATCCAAGCTGGGGTTTTTCTTCCCCTTTCAGCTTTCTAGGTTTTCATGGTAGAGGTGTTCTGCGGAACACTGATTAAATCCAACACGGAGCAATGAAACAGTAGCTTCCATATTCCCCACTATTGGCAACAAGTATGTAGTATCTGCCAGAAGTGTAGTTTTAAGACTATGGTAAGGCCAAGTCCAGACTCCACAGGAATCTCCGCGACATCCTTTTTCCCTATAAGACGGTGGCATAAATGAACTGGGTCTAAGATAAAATTCATTATTTCTGATACCTCTTAGTGTTTAACATACTCCTGCAGTAGGAAAAGCCAGCCCTATAAACTTGAAGCATATGTTGTAACAATTCTTGCTCACATAGCTTCAGAGTTTGAGTTTTTAGTTTGCAATAGCACATTTTAAACTATAATGTTTGATAGATTTTTCTAAATGTGACAAATGTAAAATAGATAAGACCAAGTCTGAGTAGTGCTTTCACATTTTAATAAAGTAAAAAGTTATAAGTTGGAATATTTTTTTCATTACAGCATCAAAAACATAGGAACTAGCTCTACTGATGGTACTAAAAAATTTTAAAAAGCAAATATTTGGCAATAGTCATATAAAGGCGTAGTGTCGCTCTCAGTTTCCCAGAAAACCTTGCACTCCATGAATTGTTTATGACTCGGATGGATCTACTTCATTGTATGCATTTCCTGCTCCTGAGGGAAAAATGAGCGGATTTTGTCAAGCCAAACCCCCAAAATTGTGCAGCACTCTCCGCTTTAGTCCATATCATATTTCTCCCAAAGCTATTGGCCTTTTTTTAATAAGCACACTAAAAGAGGGACGGATTAAGGGCTGCTTTTATAGGATTTATGGGATCATTTCTGTACATGTAGAATGGTCAGAGGGAGGATGGGAGTGAAAGACGGGGAAAGTGCTAAGAAGATTTGTTGCCTCCCGTTCTATTTTAACTCTCCAAGCCCCAGGTTCAATAGCTCTGGACCTAATACTTATTCAATAATAATAATAATAATAATAATAATAATAATAACCAATTTAGTTTAGACCAGGTAATTTCAAAAATCATTTTCCCCAGTAGACCGTGGCAGCTATCACTCAGAGAGCCTTCTTGGTTTCAGCTCATTTCCTTACGATTAGGGGCCTGACCTTTTAACTCTGAGACCGGGTTCTAGTCCAAGGTCTACCAATTAGAACTGAACTATGTGGCCCAAGGCCAGTCGTATAACTCTCCTCTGAGCTTCTTTCTATCCATTTAGATGATCAGTTCTATTTGATAGGCCTGCTATGACTAGTTAAGATGGCCCATATAAATGCAATCTGGCACTTACAAGCTCTCCATACTTTTAGTCACTATCTCCTTATGAAAAAGCCCATCTTGCTCCTGTTTTGCTCATATCCAATCTTTCGTCTTTGCTACTCTTTGCCATTATTAAGGCCTGCCTGCGGGGGAGGTGCTTATCTCGGTTGCCACAGGGAAGCTGGGTGAGAAATAATCAATGAGAGTGTATTTACTTTTGGAAGTCTAAGCATCATACTGCTTGATTCTTAGCTCAATTAAGTGGTATTGCATAGGAGGGGCTCTTCAAAAAAGCTACCCACTTTCAAGGGCAACTTTCATCAAACCACAATCAAAAGGACATTGTAGCATCCTGAGAACTGTCTTACTGTGGCAACGCATCTGCTAGATCTCCATCTCGTTTCTTTTTTAGTAGATTCTGGGACACTGAGTTTAGCCCATAAGCACTGCCAAACTACAAAACAAATTTTTAAAATATAGATAAAACATCTCTTATAGGCTTTAATTTTGAATTAAATGTATTGGGATCACACTGGTTACTAAGGTTATATAGGTTTCAAGTATGCATTTCTGTGATACGTGATCTGTACATTGCATTGTCTGCCCACCATTCAAAGTCAAATCATCTTCTGTCGCCATATATTTGGCCCCTTTTACCTTTTACTACCCCCACCCCTTCCCTCTGCTAGCCACCGTACTGTTGTCTGTGTTTACGAGTTTTTGTCTCTTTGTTTTTCCTGTTTGTTCATTTGCAGCTTTCCCACGTATGAGTTCATTTTTTATGTTTTCTCTAATTTGTCAGCATCCATTGCATTGCCTACCTAACGACACCTCTCTTAGTGGAATTTCCATGTCACAAAAAACTAATCGCTCAATTATTACAATGATGTGAGGACTCTGAACAAGCTTAGCCTTGTCAAAAAAAGGCATCCGAAACTAGTACACTTCACAAAGTTTGAGAAGCATAACTGAGAAAACATATTTCTTATGTTTATGTGTCACTTTTTATTATTTATGCCCAGCGTAATCTGCCTGGTTTATAGGGCACGTAAAACAGCATATGACCATAAGCACAGACAGATGCTTACATCCGCGTAAGTTCTTATGAGACAGCACTCAGGCAACAAGTAATCAGAAACAGATTATCAAGAATTATGAAGGGCTGGCTGCCAGGACAATGCTTCAAGCAATGAAGCACTCTCTGTCCGCATTTACTGCCTCCGTATTTCACTTACCACACGATGCGGCACAAGATATATTTCTTTCAAATGCGCAGAAAGGTATACAGCTGTATTATACACTGTGCATATCAATTCACATTGGCTAAGGAGCATGAAATACCAAATAATAAGCTCTCCCCATATTTCATGTGCATAAATACCTTAGGCGGATATGAAAAGTGTATGAAATTTCTAAAGCCTTCAACATGATTATCAGTGTTCATCTTTTTGGAAATATTTTTTAAAACAATTAACCTAGAAATTAGATAATTTAATA
Organism: Anoura caudifer; assembly: GCA_004027475.1. Taxonomy (NCBI): domain Eukaryota; kingdom Metazoa; phylum Chordata; class Mammalia; order Chiroptera; family Phyllostomidae; genus Anoura; species Anoura caudifer. Next base: position 288,261 of record PVKU01001277.1, read on the forward strand.
TATTTACATACAGAATATTTAAAAAGCCCATGTGATAAAGGCAAGTGTCTTCAAGAAAGCAACATTTCTTTGTTACAAAAAGCCTTGTCATTCAGTCAACAATGATTGAATTATGATTTACTATGTACTAATATTTTGTGGAAGATGCCCTGGGGCATATGAATGTAACTCTACATTCAAATTAGGAGCTCCAAGACGTTAATTCAACCAATGCATGCATTTGCTCAATAAATCTGTGTTGTGTGTGTATTGGATGGTGTAGGTGCTACAAGCAATACAATGAAAATTAACCATCAACAGCCCTGCTTCCCTGAGCTGGCAAGAGAAAAAAACTGATATTAACAAACTCATGACTCAAGTTTATAATTCTGAGCACAATGGATGTCATGTCATGAAAGTAGACGGCCATGATAAACACACAAAAGAGCAGAACCTGATTTCATCTGAACAGGCAAGAAAGACTTAGCTAGAAAGTAGTGCTTGAGCTGGGCTGAAAGTGAGACAGAAGGTGGTCAGGAGACAGGAGTGGTGGAAGCAGGTCGGAGAATAATGACGGAGCCATTCTTCCCCCACAAAAGAATAGGCAATACCGTGAGATGAGAAGAAGTATAGCTTGTTAAAGAAATTAAAATGAAGTAATACGTTTGCAAGCCACAGGTCCAGAGGGCAAGTAATGTAAACCCAGTTTAGAAGTTTCAAATGGACTTACCACACAAGTATTAGAGGTCACAATGTGTGGATTTGGTCTTAATTCTCAGAGCCAAAGGGAACCCAACAAGTTATGGAACAGAGGACAGTATGATCAGATTTATGTTTTAAACAATTTCCAGCATCCTATTCAATAAACCTCAGGGAGAGCAGATTTTCAGATCTCCTGTGTCTTGAAAAACCCATTAAAATGTTTAAGCAGCTATCTAGGAACGTGACAGGCATTCAGAAATGCATGCAAGTTCAGAGTTCACAGGGCTGCTAAAGCCATGGACGTTCACGTTGAAAATTCCTACAAGGAATTTTTCTGTACCTTCATGTACAGAAATTCCCACAAGGAAGTGGTATTTGCTATTTTAAGGTTATTGGTCAGACCCTTAGACATAGAAGAAAAGACTGTGCAGAATCTGTTTAAGAAAGGGAGCTCTCAAAACCAATTAATTTATATGAAGACAAGAAAGACTTTAAGGATGTTAATTCCACTTTAGGATCCAAGGACAGAGTTTTAAGGGCCAGTCATTTAAACTGGTTCCGTTAGTTCAGTGATAATAGATCCCAATTTAGGCCCTAAGGAATGTAATACAAATCGAGTATATTCATTAAAAACACAAAGAATATGCAAACTCAGGTCCAACTTTGATGTTTCTTGCCCAGTTCACCACTCAGCCAACTTATCTCCTAGTCCCACACATCTAGAGAGACATTTTTTTTTCTTTGCAATGCCTAAATATTTTCATTAAATACATCTAACCATTTATCTTTCAGGATGGCTCAAATCACTTCGGTTTCTGTCTCCTTCCTTTCTGTAAGGATTTACACTTTCTCTTTGAATCTCACACCTCAAACTGTCCTTCCAGTGCTGACTTTGGTCCCTCATCCTGAGCCCTCATTCGTTCACGTCGCCCCACACACAGCCTGACCCCAGCCAACATAGCAGCTTGGGCATATGCCTGGGAGCTCATGTCAGGTTTCCTCCGGGTGCTTTGGAAGTAAGTTAAAAAGTATTTGTGAAGGGACAGAAAAATAAGCACAGAAGCTAAAGTAATTCAAAGATGGGCTGAATTTGAATGGATGTGTTTAGAGTCATCACTCTTAGACATTCACTGCTTATAGTATCTGTCTTTTATTTTCAACCCAAGCCAACAGCATAAATTTCCATGCTGTGTGTACCAACAGAGGCGTTCAAACTCTGATGAGAAATCCAAAGCTCCATCAGAATAAGAGCGGAGAGTGTTATAAGACAGGATTGGAGCTAAATACTGCCAAGTCTATGGCATGCTTATAAAGAGTAGAATCCACCAAAGGGAGCAAGTACCCTATAATGGGGTAACTACCAGATTCCATGGGAGGTGAGCAGTGCTTGGGAAGGGGTAGTGGAAGTGAAAACATAGAGGACAGCAAAAATACAGGTACATTAGAAAGATCTGGAATGCTGAACCACTTTTAAGGCAAGGTAATGAGAAGCCAAAAGAAGTATGTTTGCATCACTGACAAACACATGGGAGAGGATCAGCTCATGGAATGAAAAGGATAGCATTAGTCTTGGATAACATGAATTTGAAATATTTACGGAAGATCCAGGCAGAAATATCTATCAGCTATGCTCACTCGGGTAAGACTGTTGCTCAGGATCAATGTCAAGTGTAGAAATGATTTTGGAACCATTTCGTGTAGGTGATTAGCAAAGCCAAAATACAAAGTGCAAGGGTACGTACAGATAAGGAGGAACTGGAAGATTAAAGTCAGAACCTGTGAGAAGTTGGATGACAGAGTAGAGCCAGAGGAGATAGAGGCTGCAGCTGAGAAAAATGCCAAGGTTTGGAGAGTCATGAAAGTCCGTGGAGAAGAATTTCTAGGGGACTGGGGTTCTATGGTGTCTGATTATCAAGAGAGATCAGTGAACATGAACACTCAGAAGTTTGGTTACTAGTATGTATTTGGGCCACTTCAGAGAGTAGGTTCAATAGAACAGTGGCAATGGAAGTGGGAGAGAATTGCAGAATTGGTAGTTGCAAAATTGGTAGCATACAAGGTAATGAACATGCATTGCTCTTGATATGTATTTAAAAATTCGATGTGAAGAACATGGTACTACATGTGTTTTCCAGAAACAGTGAGGTCTGAGTGATTTCATTGGCTGAATGAAAAGATTGAAAAGAGAGAATTGGTTTTTAAAGGTGGGAGCAGGAGAAAATAATGGAAGGATTACACAGTGGAGAAAGCACAGAAGTGAGAGAACGGGCCGAGAACCCGGAGGAGGTTTTTGCTGAGATTGTTGAAGGACTGAAACTTCAGTAACACAAGGAGAATATGTGAAATGATAAATGTTTGAACCCAACCTACCAAACAGCACTCACCTAGATAATAAAGGACCCAGGAAAACCCTGGGAAAACCCAGGGAGAATTTCAAAAGGAATTTGAAGATCAGGGATTGCAACCAATAGGGCTCTTCCTTTCTCTCCAGTCAGTGACCCAGTTTAGGATGTTTTGATCTACACCGACATATACTAACTTAATGATTACCCTGTTTTTTCCTTGTCTTTTCTTATCAAAGATCAGATAGTAAAATAAAAACCATGTAGGGACAGGTAACTAGCCAAGTTCAAAGAATCCATTAGAACAGCGGAAGGGGGAGAGAGGTGAGCACAGTATGGACCTTTTCTGCCTCCCCAGGGGTGTCTTTCATGAGGAGAAGCAAAAAGCACACAATGTGCCCAGTCAGGGGCAATTCAGACTTAAGTGAGTCAAAAGAAAATTTTAGGAGCACCTTTCAAGGCAATACAAACCCCAATAATAAAAGGTTCTTTAAATACATCAAAAGGACTGACTCATTCAGCACGCATGTATCCAGGGCCCCTTTCCTGAGCATCAGCAGTATCTGGGCGACTCACTGACAAGGGTCCTAAAGGGGGACAATTAGGGGTGAGGGACAGCTGTGAACCATTTTTCGTCCTTTGTGCACAAAATTATCAGGAGGTTCTCCCAGCTCAATTTCCTTTAGTGTCACATGATCCATTTTTAAACCTCTCTGTATTGAAATCATTTTAGATTTTCAGAAGGGTGTCAAAGATAACAGGATGAGTTTCCATATACCTTCACCAAAACTCCAAATGGTAACATTCATATAACAACGCACATGTGTTTGATCCTATTAACTGAACTAGACATTTTATTTGGACTTTACCAATTTCTACATTAATGCCCTTTTCTGCTTCCACATACCGGGTGGGAGAGGCACATTGCACAGAGCAGTCCCCACAAGAAATCCACATATCCTCGGGGGTGCCAGCAGGTTGCAAACCCTAAGACATTAACACTTTTACCACACTCTAGAGCAACACACTTGCACATCTTACTTCCCTATATTGTGAAATTATCGATCTGTAATAAAGCCTTTTTATCTTTAACCGAAAGGGAAGACACAACAAAAATTCTATACAAAATGTTACCTCTTAATTTGCTTAAGAAAAAACCTCTCCTAATGTCTTCAGTGAATGTTATTCAGAATTTCACAAAGGCTCAAGAACACCCCATAGCAAAGTTAACATTGGACCCTCTTCCCTTGAATTGGAGACCCCACACCTAGGCCTAGTTTACCCATGTTCAGGTAGAGAGTCCTGCATGAAGTGACCAAGATAATAAATTCTCAGGGCGCACATCAAGGGAGAAAAGGCTGTTTCCCTAGCTTTTGCTCACACCCACAGGAGACCCTGTCTCCTCCCTCCAGATGGGCTGCAGAGAAGGGGATAAGGCTTACAGAGCTTACGCCCTAATGACGGCCCCTCAATTCCTCCCTACAAGGCTGGCTTATGTGCTGTTGTTTCCAAGCACTTTATGAATGAATTGGTGATGTGAGAAAATTTTAGAAGTTCCTTGTTAAAGGGAACAATCTGAAAATGGATCACAATTTTGCGACTAAACTGGACAATAATCTATTTTAAACCATTTGCCTTCAAATTTTATACATGAGGCTCAGTTTAAGAACAAAATCCCAGGCTCTCTATGTATTTGCAGTTTAACCAGCTCGTACAATTAGAGCACGTTTTGAGAACTACTAAGCCATTTGCTGTTAATATCAGACTGTGAAGGGTAGTTGTAAAAGATAAAATGACATTTTTCCAATCTCTGCTAACAAAACTTCAAATGAAAACCGATTTTTAAATCAGAGGTAAGCATCTCTGTTGAATAAAATTTTCTCCTTTCAAAGATATGACTAGAATCTTCAATTACATTTTTCACTGTAATCATCACACTTTCAAGATGAATTTGCCCAACAGTTTACTTGCAATAGCCCGAAATGTTTGTATAACTCCCTCAAGACTTTTCATAAGCTATCCGAAGCCATTATGTGAAAATGAGACTGTGATCAGATCAGGAGAAAAATCATTATCTTGTCTTTTCTATGTACAGCATTCCAAAATTTAGAAAAGACATCATTACAATAAAATTCCAAGCCCAGGTTTCACACTTCTAAAATAATCTGTCAAATCAAATGTAAAAACTCTGCTCAACCAAATGATAAACTGCTAGTATTCCCTGAGGAATGTGCAGGCTCAGACACAGAACACTGTGCCTCTAGGTGTCCCTCCGTGTCGTCAGTAAGCCTCTTGCTGTTGGGAACAAAGAAAGCTTTACTACCTCTACACTTCTCCCTACTTTCATTACTTTCATACGGACTTTCGTTTTGCTACAGAAACATGTTGACTTCTGCTCACATTTCTGTTGTTTAGTAAAAAAAAAAAAAACAAAACTGTCATCAAGAGACTTGAAGTCTTTTCTTTTTTTTTTTTTTGCTTCACTTCCAAAGTGTGAAAGTACTTGGAGATTGGTTATAACAATAATATAATAAGATTTTTATTATTGAAAATAATTTGCAGGCAGATTTACAGGGTTTAGACAAAATTAGCCTAAAAGTTTAACCTTTATAGCTAAAAATATATTATAAATAAGTATGTTTTTGTCTGCTGATAGCACAGAAAAGATAATAGAATTCTAAATTGAGAACTGTATAGTATTTTTTAAGGTATGTTGCAAAACTCTAAATGGTAATTTTTCTTTTTGTCTTTTCTAAATTAAATTTATTGGGTGACATTGATTAATAAAATTATTAGGTTTCAGGTGTACAATTCTATGATGTATCATCTGTAATTTGCATTGACTACCAATTACTGTGTGCTAATGAAGCATGTTCATTATCACCATTTTTTAAAATAACAACAGGCGCTCCATTTTATTTCAAGATCTTAGAGACCACTAAATTTTAACGAACTCCCCATCCAACTCCCCAAAAGCATCCAGCAACACAACCTGGCAGTAAAAAATCAGTCCACACACCAGAAGAATAGTAGGTCTACAACAATAGGATTTGTCAAGCATCACTAAAATTTCACGATTCTAAAAAAGTTGCGAGAAAATTTAGCTCACAGCCTTCCCCAAATGTCAGCTGAGAGTAGAAAATTATGTTGTTGACTCAGTCACGTATTTTCATTTTTATCAGATTCTTGAGCTCTTGATTACATTACTGCGCAACATTGCTGTTTACTTCTGTTTGGGAAGCATACGATGTCACTTGTTACATAAGCTGATTGGCGGAGGCATTCAAACCATAGTCTCTTGCTTGCATAGAATCAAGATAAATTCAGCATCCCAACCTCATAACAAAACATTTGCTTTCCCCCATTTTCTTAATCTATATCTAGGCACCAGCATGTATACATATGGTCTCTCTTCATTATTAAGCCAATATAGTAACCATAAAAGTTGCTAATCATGCAGAAATTAACTTATTTCATTACTTTGCTGGAGGGTCCAATCAACCGTCTGTTTGGTTCTCTACAACCAACGCACAAGAAATGGTGTCTCCAAGCCCCTTGGTGTTGTTAGTTACTCGTTGTGGGCTCTGAAAAAAAGTGTCTCAAATACAATTATAGAAACCTATGGTTTGTTAAGACTCTCACAACTCTCATTACAACTCTCAGTAGTCTTAGACTGATCCAATAAGATTTAGTGACCTCACCCGCTGCACGTTGGGAAGTGGACATGTTAATGTGACTCCCACGTTCTGTTCAACAGATGAGCGACTCAGAGGCCCGAGCACCTTATTCCATGAGAGTCGCTGCATCTTCTCTATCAGCAAGTTCAACTTCCTCCTGAGTAAATGAATAGATGCTTCCAGAAATCCCATCAATATCTTACACTCTTCATGCTCCACGTTTTAGCCCACTTCACTGTGTTTCAAATCCCTTCGCTGTTGTTTTTTTCTTAATTAATTGGAGTGACATTAGTTTACAAACCATACAGGTTTCAAGCATACAACTCAGTAAAACAGCATGTGCCCGCTGCCCCAAGAAAAGTCTCTTTCTGTCCCCATTTCCCTCTGCTGTGCCCATCTTCACCTTTTAAACCAACCTGCCAGCATCGACTTCTTTTTTAAAAGTCTGTGTTGAGTTTCCAGGCTGTTTCTGTTTCCTACTTGTGTAGTCACATCACAATAACACCGCTTGGCCATGATTACGCACCCCACTGCAATATCTTCTGGATAATCATCATCCCTTCCCAATCAGGAGTTTCATTACTGTTTATTTACATGCCCAAATTGCAATGACATAGATAAGTTATCAACTGCAGAAGAGACAGCGGAGCTATTAAAACACTACATTTGCTGCTAATTTAGGTCATTACTTGATAAGTCTTCCAAAGAAAAGAAAATCTATTTTATATTTTTTGGTTCCTTGAGAGGAATAGCTCAGTTCAAAGTCTAACAAAAGGTATCAGCAGACAACACATTCAAGTGTCGCGGTCTCGGCATTGCTAGTTCTCACGCAGGCCCCCCCTTTGATCAAACTGTGATGACCCTAACCTGCCGACAGAGACACGAGAGAAAAATCCTGGACTCCCAACACGCTTGCAAGGACCACAGTGCAGAGGACACTAGAGACAAGTGTGCGCGTCATGAACTCGAAGGAGTGAATGATAACACCTTCACTGAGGGCCACTTCGCAGGAGCCAGACATTATTTTTGGAAAAAGATATGCAAGCACATTTAAGTGTAACTGGATTGTATTTAAAAGAAACCAGGATGTTTAAATTGGCTTTTTAATGAAACCTTGTGACATTAAATGTCATTCCAAATAATCCTAATAGTTTCCTTTAAATAGTGGTCTTTTTAAATTTTGGATAAGAATTTGGCATTAAAATCAGAAAGAGTTTCCTTAAAATAGCACTGAATTCTGAAAAAGGCCAATGGCTCAATTAACTCAATTTTTTAAAAATCCAGAAAATAAGTTACTGACACACTAAGTCCAAATTAGTCAAAGGACGGTGGGGACCACAGAGAATGTATCGTCTTCACTTCACTACCAACAAGGACACTAATTTCACATGTGAAGTCAAACAAAAGAGCTATGACAAAGTTACGTGACTCTGAGAGATGACATGACGAACGAAACTCTAAAATTAACCTCCAAGTCACCGGCAAGCAGAGGCTCCTTCATCCTCTCAGTCGATCTTAAGTCCGTTAAGACCCTCGGAATAAACTGCCTCCCTGCAGAAGGCCTGTTCCTTTCACGGGCCAATGTCACTGGACATTTGTCACTGAACCCTGAAAACACCTCTGCACAGGCACAGGTGTAATCATGCAGAAATTAACTTATTTCATTACTTTGCTGGAGGGTCCAATCAACTATCTGTTTGGTTCTCTATAACCAACGCACAAGAAATGGTGTCTCCAATCCCCTTGGTGTTGTTAGTTACTCGTTGTGGGCTCTGAAAAAAGTGTCTCAAATACAATTATAGAAACCTATGGTTGGAGAAATGGTGCCCCACAGACACCATTTCTCCAACCTATATTTAAACATTGAGACCAGGGAAAAATCATACAATTGAAGTTTATTCCTTAAGTCATTGGAAGTTTGGAGTAAAGCGGGAAGTGACGTGATGGAAGAAAGAACAAAGAAGGTATGATTAAAAATGGGGAAAGTCTGAATTTCACTGGTATCTAATTGCTGATGTTTACATTGTCTCCTTACTATCCTAAATCAGCGACCACCCAAGTCAGCTAACAGCAAGACAAAGGTAGTTGAGATTTTCAGAAATAAAGGGTTCCAAACGTTTCAATAAGGAAAGCTTTATTAGCCATCCGTTTCTACGAGAATCAAAGAGGCGAGGTAAGAGCCATGGTTCATCTACCCATCAGCCTCTCTGCCTTCTCTGCCTCCTCTTCCTGCCATCTTCTCCCCAAAATGCATTTTCTGGAACGAACCATCCTCTGTCTTTACTAGCAAGGCTGTAAATCTTTTGCCTTTTACCAAAGGATTATAATTTTAGATCTGTTGTCAATCATGGACTCATTTTAGTCCATGAATATAAGCACAACTGCTTGTGAATACAAAAATTACTAAATCAACAAGGCACAGCGCCATTACTTCCAAACAATGACAAAGACAGGCTGTTATTGGGCTCAACTCCACAAAGTCATTTAATAGGAAATTGTTATAAGGCGCAGAGAATTAAAACATTTCTTTATACTTAGTAGCAAAGGAAATTATTTAATAGTTGATTTATAACCTCATTTCATATTTTCCTTTTTACTTGCACCAGTTGCTTGAACTATAAGTTCATTTTGTCATAAAGAAATGGGAATATAATCACATCCTAATTACATAGCTTTGGGTTATTTGTACAATTAAGTTATCTATTACAAAGTTAATGAATGTTAATAATGCAATTCTCTTTGGTGACCTGATTGATATACTAATATTTATTGTAAACTGTAGTCATCAATTGAGGCATACTTATAAATGAACATTTATATGCCTTATTGAGGCATACTTATATATATATATTCAAATATATATATTTCCAAATCATAATCAGTCATATATGACAATTTTGTTTTTAAGCAGTGTCTCAATTTTTAAAGTTCTCAATAAAAAACAGCAATGTTAACCCATTTATTTCATTTTATTCAAGAACAATTGGCCATCAATTTAAACTAGTCTCCCAAGACTTGGGAGAAAATCTGCCCTTTATCCCAGACAGGGTCAACCATGGAAAAGAGGATTAGCAAAAATGTGCCTCAAATATTAATGCCCTGGAAATGTGATGCAGAGAAAATTGGACATAATGGAGGAAAACCTTCTTCATGATCCAGGGTAAAAAAAAAAATCACCTGCACCCAAAATTCACACTAAGCACCCCCCCCCACTGGAGAAAACTTGTTGCCTTTGTGTCTGCCGTGCAGACCCTGAAGGCGGTCACAAAGCCACAAATCAAGTTAAGATTCAGATCACCGTGTGCCCCATCCTATTTGTGCCCCTGTAACGCTGTGCAACATTGCTGTCTTGTTTGAGAAGTCTTTAACCCACCTGCTTTCCTAAGTAAGTGCTGATGTGTACTTCCAAAATGTGACCTGGTTGCATTAGCCACTGCAAACAGTGACCTTTAAGAGTTCATTGTCAAAAACTTACCTTTAAGATGCTTGTTCGTATAGGTCACCACTGGTTTACAGCTTCTCGTGATAACTTTGGAACCCTATCCTACCTCTTCCAATGCCTTCTGATACCTAAGATCTTCAGACTTAATTTCAAAACATACATCTCCATGAAGTACAACATATTATGTTAAGAAAAACAGTCCCTAGCATTGGAACTAACATATTAAAGTTGTATCAAGATATAAAGTTGAAGGATGCAGTAATTATAACAGTTATTTTCACCTGAGGTATCCACCTAATTGAAGCAAATGTGAATTCTGCTTGTGGGAATGATCTCAATTTTCCACTTCAGTTAGCTAGCGTAAAAATAAATAATGACATTTTATATCCCCAAGTAATTAGCATGTAACATAAATAATATACTAGTGTTGATTTTTCATGTCCTGATTAGAACTGAAAATTAAATGGTTAAATATTATATGGAGGTATAGCTATCTTTTTTATTTGCCAGAGTTCAAAATGCACCTCATGCTAACATATTTCTAAGGTTGAGTTTGTCACAGGATGTATTGACCCTTTGTTCTATTACACAATTAGCCAAAAATAGGTAAAACTATACATACTTTCCTAGATAGTGTCATTCTGGACTTGAATAAGAAATGGCTTCGGCTCTGGCTGGTGGTGGCTCAGTAAACTGAGTGCCCGCCTGCAAACTGAAAGGCTGCCAGTTCGATTCCCAGCCAGGGCATGTGCCTGAGTTGCAGGCCAGGTCCCCAGTTGGGGGAATTTGAGAGGCAACCAATTCATATTTCTCTCCCTCTCTTTCTCCCTTTCTTCCCCTTTCTCTAAAAATAAATAAATAAAATCTTTAAAAAAAAAGAAATGGCTTCGAAGCAATCCACATCCCTCAAACACACTGGTGGGAATGCCTCATTGTTGGTACATGCTTACAACCAAGAATAATATTTCATAAGTTCCAGCCTCTCTCTCATAATTATCTTATTTTTTGTATTTATAGACTTATTTTATATGCAATTATAGCTCAGAAAAAAATGATTAAATTGCAAACTTTACTCACAAAACACTATTTCTAGAATTACGCTTTGCAAATGTTTTGATTTCATAGAAAAATATCACTTACATAATGATTCTCTTTTGGCTTATGAGAAGTTTAGATATCCCAATTTTAACCAACTTTTTGACATGAGTAGGAAAATATAGGGGAACAAGAAAATTACAGAAAATATCTGACAGGATATTTTGGATTGAGCAATTTATGTAACTTTATTTTACAAGGGGAGAGGCAAAAGTAGGTTTACAGTTGTGAGTATGTGCAACAGTTTATTCTTATATTATTATTTATTAATTATTGTCTTATTTTCCATACAAAAACCGTAAGCCTATTTTTGTTCTACCCTGTATAAGAAAAATCATTTTAATGTCTATGCAGATCTGTGCATACTATATGTATCAAAAAGGAAATTGTTACTGATTTAATTGACCTTGATACCAGAGTCACTCATAGCCAAAGCAATGAGAAGAGTATCACAGATACGAATACTTGGAAAGTTACCCTTTGTAAGAAATATTAGAATTCAGTGCGTGATCAGAGAGCCTTTCTCATCTTGCCTGAATTTAGTTCCACGGCTTCCCAACGTCACTGGGGCAGACCTTCCCCATGAGAGACAAGTCGCTAGGCAATAATCTGAGAGCAAACCACTTCAAGAAGAGGTGGAAAATTGGAGACACACCAAGGCAAGTTTCAACCACAAAGGCAGAGTAATAAATGCAGTCCTAGGGGAGATTTTATAGATGTGAAGAGCAGTGGGAAAAATTAAGGAAACCACTTCCTAAGAATTCTTTTTGGTCATTATTCCTTTTTAATAACATACAAGATAATATAGGAACTTAAATTTTGCTTGTCATTGTATGCTACAGATTTATCTTCAGACTATTTTCATGAAATAACTTCCCATTTCCCAACAGTAAAACAAATAAAACTATCAAAATAATACTTTCACCACAGGGTCAGTTCAGTGATTTCATGTCTATGTATGTATGCATCTGTCTGTCTATCTGCCCATCTGTCTGAATATGACACCATCAATTCCTTTATTAATTAATGACATTAGCTTTGCAAATTCATTATCTCTCTGTCTCTCCCACTCACCCACCCCCTCCTCTCTCTCATTCTGTAAAGCATGATTTGGTATAATATTTGTATAATATTTGATATTTAACCCATGGCGAGAGTTACTGACTTTGTTCAGCAATAAGACTGGCTTTTCTGCATAGAGATGTATCACAGCCAATGTTTAGATCCATCACAATGCACTGATATATGAAGATATATATGAAGTTCTGAGTTCATGATGATTTCAACATTGAAACCACAAAACCAGTTAGAGTCTCACAAATTACAAGGCATATAGACCTCTATTTCTCTACTCTGCTTTGGTATGAGAAATTGCCATCTGCCAAGGCATAGAAGTCACACACCAATCTCATTGAGAAATGGCAGGTTCAATGATCATTTACTGAAACCTCTCAAGAGATCTAAGACATGCTCATATTTTGCAGTGTACTTATTTAGTATCAATATTTTTACTAATACTTTTACTTTATTAGAAAGAAATATACATTAGAAAGGAGATTGATCAAACTACAGAATTTTCCTGAATGTGCTCATATCTTCAGAAATTCAGGGGTGCATGGCGGTGGTCTGGCTCCCCTCTCCTGCTTTGGAAACTTTTAGCACTTTGAAATGTCACTATATTTCTAATTTTAACACTTTAAAATGTGAATTTATTTCTAATTTTTTTTATTGGAAAAGTTCTTGAAACCGATCTGGTCTTTCTTTGCCACTTTGTTTACTGATCAAAACTAATGAAAGAAACAAAATTAAACTTAGTACATCTTTTTTCTTAAGGAGATTGCAAAATAACTTCACAAGCATTTTGCTTCATAAAACAAAGTTACTATGGCTTTTAAAATTAATTTTCATAATGAAGGAACTTGAGGGAGAAACCAAGGCTATGGCTACATTCCTCTTTAGATCTAATTAAAACAGTATTTTATACAGTTGTGCCTGAATTTCTTTTCTCACCAGCTAAACAGAAAACATTAAATTGCCCCCAACGTGGCTTTGTAAAGGGCCCCAGACAGTTTGAATAATCTACTTTGAGTCTCCTTAATTCAGGACCAGGTAACACAGACCAGCAGGAGACAGGAGAAAACCATGAAGTGTCTCTGAAAGGCTGGGGTCAATTTTGATGAAGTTGATAAATAAAAAATAATAAACTCTCCCACATTTTAGAGACATAAATTAATTCTTTGAAACTGAGAATCACTCCAATTCATGGCTCAAAAGTTACAGAAGCCCTTAGAAATGCTGGGCCACCTGAATGAATAGTACAGGTGAAGTGTCCTCAAACTGTTCTAGTAATGTCTTAAAAAAAAAAAAAAAAAAGAAAGAAAGAAAGAAAGAAAGGTTACAGAGTGTTTTTAAAAACCCCTTCTCGTGTTTTTGCAGCACATAGCAGACTCTATTTAGGAGATAGTCAATATACACATATATATGTACACACATGTGCGTTTAATGCACAGGAAAGATGACTGCTAGCGACAACACTCCATCCTGGGTCTCTTTGCCCGAGAGAGCGCTGTGCTCTGCTTCGCCCCCCTCCCCGGTACTTCTGTCTGGAACCGGTCTGCGCGGAGTAGGTGATAAATGGAGGGATCACCTGATTGGTTGTCCTTCACTCAGGAATCTCAGTCCCCCTCTGCCTTTGTCCAAGGTATGAAACACATAGTATTAGACATTTTGCCCATTTTTGGTTGTTTAATGTGAAGGGCACACCTTGACTGGCAGGTGCTGCTCATAAAGCTTCCACCGGTGAACTACCCTTGAGGAGCATCATTGGGCAGAGAGAGCCCTTCAGCCTGCAGATGCCTGAGAATTATCCCCGCCCCCACCCAGGTCGGTCGCTCAGAAGTGTAATTGATGACGTCATGTTCTCCTTACACAATTATGGCCACCCTAACTCCAAGTTGACAACTGCAGAATCCACAGATCCCGCACGTGGGAGGACCTCCTTTTATCTTTGCATCAAGAGCGCTGAAGTGAATATGTTGAAGAACAAGCTGTAGGGGCTTAATTTGTGTTTTCTTGGGCAGAATGTGAAATAATGAAAGAAGGTATGACTTCAAACCAAGCCTTCGCACTGACTCAGTTTTCATCTGTTGATGTCAGAAACCTACATCTTCACAGCTGCAGCATAATTCCCACAGTCATCGGAACAATTCCAGCTGTTACCCGCATTTTATTCGACATGAACTCAGGGTTCATGGACCGTTGGTGGCTGGGTCAGGCGCTTGCAAAATGGGCTCTAGGAAGAGCATTCAGGAATCTCAGATCTAAGAGTGAAGACCAGAGAGTGAACTCAACAGAAATAGGCTTATGCAGTTGGTGTAGGGACTTCACAATAAGAATTCATGTCTTTGTATATCTGTGTACGTGCAGGTACCAAAATTTGTATGAAATAACAGGAATTAGTCTAATTACAAATAAAATTAAGGGATTCTAACTGCGTTCACAGATTGTAGGACAAAGCAGCCCAACATTTTCAGCTAACTTTCCTGTGAGTCTGCAGCCTGTCCCTACTCGTTACTTGGTGGGGAAAATATCCAGTTAGTTGAGGCAACTCAGGCTCCTAAGAATAATTTTCTATAGTCTTTCTGCAAATTTTCTACATTTGAATTCACACCTTTGAGATTAGAGGAGATTAAATCTAGTGCTTAAAACTGATTATGCAATCATTTAGAAAGTTAAGAATGTCAATATAAAATCAATAATCTAAATAATTATCTGAGAGCAAGTTTTGGTTTAAGTCACACTTTAGGTGTGTGAACATGTGAAAGTTCCAGGGTTGGTTTTACAATCATCTTGGAACAAAAGGAAAAACATTGACTAAAACCATGTTGAATAAATTTCTGAAACATAAAGAAATCATGTAACCTACCCTTCAGAAAACAAATTCTTCTAATCAGAGTCCAACGGAAGTCCACAATTTCAGCACATGGTTCCTTTCCCCACAGTGGGAAGTGCAGGGAAGAATATGTGTATCCCTTTCTCTTTTCCTCTAAGAACTCAGCATCCAGCATCCTGGATGCCAGCCTATTCTCATGCTTCACTTGCAGTGTATGATTTATTCATGATTTGTACGATCAACCAGAATAGTTACACTGTTTTTATGACATTGCTTATCTTTCCTTTAAAGACTGATTCCTTCCACAGTACCTGAACTTTTTTGTTGTTGTTGTGTTTTGGGGGGTTTTTTTTGGTTGACATGGCGATGTTGAACTGCTGCAGTCTCAGTGGTGTTTCAGTTAATGACACCCTTCAGCTCAAAAACACTTCGTTTCTCTCTTTTTCCTTTACATGAAAGTGCATGCTTTTAATCCCCAAGCCTATTAGGCAAGGGAGGAGAAAAGGATGTTTTCAACAATGCACGCATTTCATACATAAAGGTTAGAGAGAATGGAAGACCTGCCTGAACATTTAGAACAAGATGCAATTGTGTAACTGAACTTGCGTGAATTTTTATAATCCCTCTTCCCATAAAAGAAAAAAGTCAAAATATAAGTAGGGAAAATAGAAAACCAAACCAAACCAAAGAGCACTAATGAATCTCAGCTACACAAGTGAAGCCCTGTCTTTGACGTGAGTACTTCTGTGCCATGATCTTATTCACGGACGTATGGAATTAGGGCTGTAGGGAGACCCTCACACACACGTGTGCTGTGCTCCCTTGCATTTATGTGACCTGCTTTGGCAGCATGACTATATCTGTAGTTCCTCTTATATCAAAACTACTAGTTTTTGATATTTGTGGATGGTTCTGATGATGTCACGAGTTTTTGTTACATTCTACCTCCAGCTGAAACTAACTGGAAATACAAATCTCTCTTAGAAGCTATCCATTGCGATTATGAGTTCTATGAAATCTCAAGCTAAAAATGTGGAGACTGAAGCAGCTTAATTTGGTCCGTACCTATATAAATATAAAATACTTCTTTAAGTTGGAAAGATTATAGCACTTGTGTTCTCTGTGTTAAGGTGAATTCTAACAATTTGCATTTACTGCCCAACCTGGAATTCAAGATCAAGTGCTGAAGGTAACCTCTGTACTAAAAGGAAGGAAAGGAAAGTGAATACATTGACCATGTTTGTGTGTCATCTGCACACAAAGAGTGTTGCTCGGCACATCAGATAAATCTGGCAGGTCAAAAGGCAGGCAGAGAGATGGTTTTGTGGAACGACTGAGATTGCACATCAACATTGATGTGTGCTCTGATGCATTCATTCTTAATTGTTAAGCTTTAAGAATAGAATGATTAATGTTCTAATTCTCAAAAAAGGATGCCTCCACTGAAAATTAACAACAATGTTTTCAGACATGCACCGCACATTTGCCTGGCATTGGTGTAGAACTAAGCTGTTCGCCTCTATAATCGTATTTCACTGCATGCCCCGATAAGAATCTGAGAATGCATAAGAATTTGAATAATCTTTACACTACTTGAATCTAGCAAAACAATTTCCCTTTTTATTTTTTTTTTCTCAAGGTTGATGTGGCTCAGTGGATTGATTGCCAGAATGCAAACCAAAGGGTCATCAGTTCAATTCCCAATCAGGGCACATCCCTGGGTTGCAGGCCAGGTCCCCAGTTGGGGACACTTGAGAGGCAACCACACATTGATGTTTCTCTCCCTCTCTTTCTCCTTCCCTTCCCCTCTCTAAAAATAAATAAATAAATTCTTTAAAAAATAAAAAAATAAAAAGCTTGAGACAAAAGCCAGAAGTGATGCTTTAGATCAATTTCATGAGTCAGGACAAATGAAACTGAGAAATAATTAAATGAGCAAAATGACTTTCCCTAAGCAAAATCCCCAAAGTCTATTATTTTGCTTGACATATTTGAATTTAGAGTCTATGTGCACTAAGTTACCTAGATAATTTCAAGATTCTATTTCATATTTTGCCTAGCAATAAAAAATATTTGATAATAATATTGGCCATTGGGTATATAAAACACAGTGGGAAACATGTGGTAAGTATTGAGATATATAACTAACACAAAATACATTAGATTCACTTGCAAATCCTTTGGCTAATTTAACATTCCAATTTGGTATTTCTGTATTTTATGATAATACACTTAGCGTACTTTCCATGTTTGCTGTTTCCTTTTACCTAAATATCTTGCAGAATGTCATCATTTCTTCAATTTCTTTTAAGTTTTACAGTGTGTGGAGAAAAGTCTAATTCATTTACTTACTCAACAATTATTATATGGAATGCCCACTATGTGGGAAATACTACATGCTGTGTTTCAGAGATTTAGAAGATAATTAAGACAGGCCACTTGCCCTCAAAAATGGATATAATGTAGCAAGTCTAACTCTCTGCTTATAGGAGAATACAGAATTATTCTCGGAGTGTGCACCACATGGATGTCCTGCGAGCTCTGCATTTCCCTCTCATGTGTATGCAATTACATTCCAGTCTTCCAATCCAGCATTTGAAAGTCACAGCCCTTTACAAACTACAAGTTTTTAATCTGGTAAATCAGAACATTAACTGAAATGTCAGCACTGCTTGAAGAAACAGTCATAAATTCAAATTTAAAGTCTTTAGTTTATTACTCCAACAGAACAAAACTGGAGGGGAGAAATAAAATTATCTCCCCACATTTCACAGAGGTATGATGCAGAATGCTTCAGAGTACCTCAAGGTTTTTCAAAGCCAAATGTAATTAAAATGCAGAAAGCTGGGACACCTGAAACAAGTACAAAATAATATTGACTGTAAAGTGTAGTGGAAAAATAAAGTTTAAATTTAAAAAAATGTAGAAAGCTGTATATTGCTCTTTGTTGGGGAGGAGAACTTGCATGATCTTATTAAAATCGAAGTTTAGCTCTAACCTGTATCCTTCAGGTGGCAACTCTATTATAAATTTATATGTTGTACATTCTACCTTATAACTTTTCATATTTTTAGATGACAAACAATTCATTCTACTGATCAGGCAGATATTACCGGATGATTTCGTAAAGGCCAGGAGGAAGGACTTGTATGAGCCCTCTCTACTGTGAAAGCGTTCTTTCCAAGTTCAGGTGTGACGAGTCGACTAGCATATCAACCAATTTAGAAGACAACTGAAGGATTAGAATAAGTGTGTTGAGCAAAGGAAAATAGTATAAACACTTGTCATTGACAAAGTAATATAAATTAGTTAGAATGCTTTGGAGTACTTTCTCAAAAATATGTTGCCCTGAATACAGAAAAAGAAAGAGGAGGAAATGCATTGGCCTTCCGGTCACCGTGGTGCTTTGGGGCAGCGCAGCTACCTCAGTGTGGATCAAGGTCTGCCGTTAATTTACTGTCCATGTTGCAGATATTCAGAAGTTATAACTGAATTTGCAAGAAATGAATAGAACCCAGGGCCACAAATACAAGTGTAGACACAGACTACCATTGTTGCCACCACACTGTCCATGAAGGATAGACTTGTGCTTGCATTTGGCACATGAAAGAGCAGGGAAAATAAGAAATCTTCTCACTCAGGTCTCTAGGTCAAAATTCTCAACATGATGTGAGAGGCCTGGTGGTCATTGTCAGTGATCACACGGCGGTGGCTGATGAAACACACTTTTCTTTGGACGATACAATAATATAAGAGTAACAATTCATTTAGACTAGACGTAACATTCCATCTGTTCCCCCACTACGCCCACCTTTCCCTACTGTCTTGGATCTGACAAGATTACCTCTTTATATTTCTACCAACCACCTATAAGCATATGTTTGCTTGCTTACGTCTCTTACTTCTTTCCATTTCAAATTTTGAATTCCAGAGCTAGTGACATGGGCCCCATTACTGGAGCTCTCACTCTCTCATACCAAGTGTTTTCCTTTATTATTTCCATTGTGTGAAGTCTTTAATCCATTCTCAAAGTACCGCTTCTGCCCTAGCCTGACCACTTGTAATTATTCTTTCATATTCCAGTTCGGGCATCACTACACTAAAGTCTCTGTGACTTAGTCACCCCCCTATTTGATAAGGTCTGAATGTTTTTACCTGACCCCTCAGATCATAAACTGAAATCCGAACCCCAGAAATGACAGTGTAAGGAGGTGGACACGTTGAGGGGTTCCTAGGTCTTAAAGCTGGAGTCCTCGTGAATCAGATTAATGCTGTTACAAAACAGAGGCCACAGAGCTCCCTGCTCCTGCCACCAGGTGTTGACACAATGAAGAGGGACCTTCTACCAACCAGAATGCAAGTCCTCACTAGACACTGAGTCTCCCAGCAACTTGACCTGGGACTTCCTAGCCTCCAGAACTGTTGGAAAGAAATTTGTCTGGTTTACAAATTATTCATTCCCTTGGCATTTTGTTATAGCAGCGGAATGAGCTAAGAGGCTATTTATATCCATAGTTTCTTATATTTCATTCATAAAATTCCTTGTAACATAAATTTTTAATTTCCTATATATGCATCTGAAATGCAACATACTTGTTTATCTTTTTATCTCTACATGTTCAAAATTCAATGTAATTTATATTAGCAACAACAAAAAATGCTTAGGCATAATTTTAAGAAAATATGTAAAAGATCTATATGTGAAAAGTATAAAAATAGATGCAATAAATCAAAACACTTCTAAATAAATGAAGAGATATTCCATGTTCATTGATAGGAAGACAATATTGTTAAGATATCAGTTCTTCCCAACTTGATCTAGAGATTCTATGAAAATCTCAGCAAATTATTTTGTGGCTATTGGCAAACTGATTCTAAAGTTTATATAGAGAAGCAAAAGCCTAGAATGGGTAACATAATATGGAAACAGAAGTAAGTCAGAGAACTAATAACAGCCAACTTCAAACCTTACTGCGAAATTACAGAAATCAAGACAGTGTGGCTTTGGTGAAAAAACAGACAAGACTAGCGGGATCCAGAGTCCAAAATAATCACACACACGTAATGTCAGCTTATCTTTGAGGGGCAAAAAAATAACAAAGGCTACTTAATGGAGAAAGTATATTCTCTTTAAGAAATGGTGCTGGAACGAATGGACATGGAAAGAAATAAAGAAAAGAAAGGAAGGAAGGAAAGATGGAAGGGTGGAAATGTAGAAGAAAGGGAAAAAGGGAGGAAGGGAGGAAAGAAGACAGAAAAAGGAAGAGGAAGGAAGAAAGGGAAAGACTGAGAAAGGGAGGAAGGAAGGAAGGAAGAGAATCTTTATGCAGACTTTACATCTCACAAAAATTAACTAAACGTGAAGTATAAATCTAAATGTAAACAAATCCATAAGGTCCCTAGAAGATAGCATAGGGGAAAAGTTAGGTGACTTTGGGTTTGGTAATGACTTGTTAGATACAAGCCAACAGCTCAATGCGGGACAAGGAAATGGAAACACTGAACGGCATTAAAATTCTCTGTGAAAGATACTGTTAAGAGAATAAAAGGACACACCACAGATTGGGAGAAAATTTTTTCAAAACACATGTAGGATAAAGAAATAATATCCAAATCAGATAAAGAACGCTTACTACTCAACAGCAAGAAAACAAACCATCTAATTTTAAAATGGGCAAGAGATCCGGATGCCTCCACAAAGAGACGGGTGGCAAATAAGCACACACGTGCAAATGTTCGACACCGCACCTCACTATGAAGCGGAAGTTAGAGGATACTTCTTGATCTCATACAGAAACTAGACATGGAACAAACTGCAGTCATCAATATTTTGGTATTAACAAATATCCATACTATAAAATAACGCAATAATGTCAAATCAGGAGGAATAGGATGACAGCTCACTTTCATTCAAAACCCTACTAGATGTCCTAGGAATTGACATAAGATGCAAAATGAAGACAAGACCCAACATTTGGAAACAAAGGAAAATACTGCCATTAATCACGCTTGTATGACTAATTACATTTAAAGGATCCTTAAGATAAATTAGTTCATTACAAAGAAAGTTTTAGCATTGCTGCTTAGTGGAAGTTCGATATGAATATTTAATTGCACTTTATCTACACCCACAGTTACAAAAATGTGATTAAAAATACATACCAGCCATAATATTAGCATGTAATATAAAGTATCAAGAATATGTCTCCCAAAAGTTGTCAAGTCCTTTATGTTAGTACTGTAAACTACTTTAAAATATATTAAAGGAGGCCCATTTAATTAGATTACATGTATATTCATTTTATACATAGGAAGATTCAATACATGTAACATTACTTCTCTCCAGATTGGTTTTCTTTAAAAAAAAAAAACTCAATGTGATTCCAACTAAGAGGGAAATTTTTGTGAACTTATCAAGCTGATAATAAAATGGATATTAGAAAGCTAAAGTCTGAAAATAGTAAAAACACTCTTATTATAGAAGAACCAGAAAGACAACCTATTCTTTATAGTCAGAATTTTTGTAAAACTGAATTAATAAGAATCTGTCTGATCTTGGCAGAGATAAAGAGAAAGGACTGAGAATTGCATAGAGAGCCCAGAAATAGACCTACACAAGTTTGGAAGTATAATATATAAATAATTTATATTAAAGAATAGTGAATAAATTATGGATCATCCAATCATTCTGAACTGTTATCTATACACAAACTAGTGTTTTAAAAAAGCCTACCTATATAATTAACAAAAATCAATTCTAGGTGGGAAAAAAAGACATCGCAAAGGAAAAATACTAGAAGAAAGTGTAGGAAACATCCTTAGGATCATGGGTTGGATTGATTTTTTTAAAAAAGCATTATACAAAGAGTGAAACTATAAAACAGATATTTCCTACCTTGTAGAACTTCTGTTTATTAAAAGCCATGAAAAATAGTATAATAAGTACATAAAGACATGCCCCAAAGTGGGAGATGAGATTTGCAATACATCACACCAGTGAAAATATTGAATCTCAAATATGTGAGTAACTCCTGCATATCAACATGAATAACAGTGATGTACCAATGTTGGTTTCTTAGCTGCGAGGAACGCGCCCTGCTGATGCAAGATCTTAACCATGGAAGAAACTGGTTATGGGCTAGATGAGCAATCTCTGAACTATCTTTACAGTTCTGTCAATCTAAAACTATTACAACATAAAAAAATTCAAAGAAAAACAAAATTTGATCATACATGACATGATATTTTTCTTTTTTCTACAGTATTTTTATAATGATATTTTAATTCCTACCCATTCTTACATCACAGTTCAAACCACCACTTTCTCAGGGAGCCCTTTCCTGGTCTCAGAGTATCTCCATTTATTCTATTCTGTGCTCTCCCAATACCCTTTCATCACTATAATTAATTCAGTAATCAATTAATATTACTTTTCTCCACTAGACGACAGCCATAAAAATCATACGTAGTGCGTTCTTTTGATCATCATGGAAGCTTCAAAATCAACCACAAAACCTGCTCACTAGGTATTTCTGAATGAATTTAAGGAGCCAGCAAGGGGAATGATGTGACCTTAGGTTTTCGCCTGGTTAATTCAGACATCCAGCAGCCAACATTAGTAGGCAAGAAGTGAGAGCACAAAGAGCTACAGGAAGAAAGTTGGGGAGCGAGACAGGCACTAACGTGAGTTTCCCAATCCTCTTTACCTTTGCAGATGAATAGAATTTGGTATAGTCACACTTCTTGTCATCAGACTGACAAGTTAAGGTGAGCAATTCCCAGTTTTACCTCGGTACATAGTATTGGGTTAGCCAAAAAGTCCATTTGTTTTTTTTTGTTTTGTTTTGTTTTTTACATAGGATGGCTCCAGTAGCACTTAGTTGTCTTTAACTTCATTCGAAACAATTTTGTTAGATTGTATTGTGACAGCTGTCATAGCAGCATGCATTTTTTAAAAAAAAATTTACCAAAACTGGTGAATTTTTGTATAGCCATTTTAATATTGAAGATGGAAGAAAATAAGCAACACCTTCTGCATATTATTCTTTATTATTTCAAGAAAGGCAAAAATGCAAGTGAAACACAAAGAAAGATTGTGCAGGGTATGAAGGATGTGCTGTGACGGATCAAACATGTCAAAAGTGGTTTGCGAAGTTTCGTGCTGGAGATTTCTTGATGCTCCGCGGTCGGGCAGACCAGTTGAAGTTGATAGAAATCAAACCAAGACATGGATTGAGAACAACCAACATTCTACCACATAGGAGACAGCTGACATATTCAAAGTATCCAAATCAATCAAGTTATTGGTGAAAATAAAAAATGGGTCTTCTAATTTATGGAAAAAACTAAACGGACTTTTTGGCCAACCCAACGCGTGAACCTTGACCTAGGAAAGAATGACACAAATGAGAGACGGCTTCCGTCATGCTCCTGGGTAGACGTCCTTCATGACCAGGAACCTGCAGCCCTGTGGCGCATCGTCATCCCAGGGCCAGCGGCTGTGGGCCCTCAGCAGAGAGGCATGCAGGGCCCATCACTGCAGAACGCCTCGGGAAGAAGCGCTGTATCCTCAGAGGCTTCACACCAACGTGCTCAAGTTTCATAGGTAATGGAGGACCTAACTTTTTTTAGGTCAGCAATGTATACAAAATAAGATTTTAAGGTCCTTTGTAGTGGATCTCGGATATAAACAGCTGGAAAAGTAAAAGAAATGTGGTGATAAAAGAATATTGAGTTTGCTAGTAGAAATTGTTTCTTCTGCAAGCACATTCATAATTAAGTTACAGGTGAAGTCATTCCGGTGGCTTCTTTGCCATTTATGGCTTTTCGTGTAATTCTGCAACATAAATACATCACCTCAAAAGAACTTGGACAATCCCAAGAATTAGAATGCATTGTTGCGCTCTTACTCATAAAGAATGGAACATGAGCCGCCCCACAATTTTAGAATCCACAGTAATTACAAACTGTAGGATGCCTTTGAATTTAATCAGGATTCGCTTCCCCCCAGATCCCTTTGTTGGAGGCCAAGGAATTTGCATGTTTAGAAATGATGCATAGTGCTAGAAACAGGCAGTTATGCTGTGCACTGGAAAATTATTCCAGGCGTAAGATGTTAAAAGCACTTGGGTCTGTTCTATGAGCCACGGGCTAATGTATCTTTAATCTTCAAAACCTGGTTTTAAAGTTGAGCAGGCGGCCTTTGGGGACTACTGAATTTGGAACTGCGCAATGTCCTCTGGGCAATGTGTCTGAGCTCCCGAAGGGCTGATACAGTAAGCGTGCGTGTGTGAGTATCTGTGTTTCCGGCAAAGAGTTGAAGAATGTCTACTGTTTGTGTTAGTAGAAATCCAGGTCAGCTATGCTTTCAAATATGCACATGTTACCTTTTGAGGAAGCATTGTTGTTTGATCATCGCTGATTCAGAAAACATCAACCGAATGTTGCTACAGAGCAAATCTGATTGCGTTCGGTGCATCAACCAGGAATGATTAGTTCTCTAGGTTCACAGACTCTTCAAATCATGATACAAATTTGAGAAACAGAAATCTCCCTTTGATATATAAATATGATCAAAAATCCATCTCTCCAGACAATATTTAGTTCAGCGGCGGGACTGTTAGACTTAAATCTAGCTATGTCTGACGGGCTGCTCCAGGTTATGCCTCTACCACTTCAAAAAGAATTCCAATTAGCATTGATTTCCAATAACCCAAAAGTCTGTGGCACCTCCCTGGAGGCTCAAGTTGAGGGTGGCAAACCTCGTTTGGCTTTTCTGCACCAGGTTTGTTTTTAGAAGTCTAGCAGAGCACATTTCCATAGACTGGGAGAAAAGCACGTTAAGCAAGTCATAAAGGTAAGTCTTACTGTTTCCAAAGGATTGATAATTTTTTATGAGCTGAAAATGAAATGAAAGTAACATTCAAGCCTCCCCACTCATTTGCTAGTAACATTCGGGTGGTCTTTCCCGGGACTGGCTCTCACTGCCCTGAACGATGAGGCTCTCAAAACCAGAGACAATGCGTAGAGTCAAAGACGCTGCAAATCTCCGGTTTTGTGTCTGGTCTTTATTTGTTTCTTTGTTTGGGGGAGGGGATTCTTTCAGTGAAATTGAATCTGTGGTTAATACTATACAACTTTTTCCCTTAGTGATCTAAACCCATACGTTATAAACTGAGGTCTTCAAATCTTTACAAATTGACAAGATACTAAGAAGGCGAATGCTGCTGGAAGAAAGCAGGCTCGGCCAGCGTAGTGGCAATGAATCAATAACATCCAAATTTAAAAGCTTTCTGGACAATGTATAGGAACCACAGCTTCTCTTTCTTGTAAACTTGGGGTGGTATTTCATAATCCCTTTGTCAGCTCAAAAAGATCCATCCAAATAGGATCAAGAGAATTTCTTACTCGTCGACATTTTAATTTACTTTTAACGAGGCCTTAGCCTTCAGAATATGTCTTGTGTTTTATTAGTGAATGGGTTCTTTTCTGCCTTGCCCCAGCAGCACCTTAATAACACGTCTGCGACATGGAAAACATCTAATGGCTTCTTTGTTGTTAAAGACCTTCGAAGTCAGTTTGTTGCAAAGGCTATGATACTTCGGATACCACCCTAGAAAAACAATACTAAAACTTTAAAAAAGGAGTATTTGCAAAAATATACTCACAAAAATCTTCATCCTGACCTAAACTGTAGTCTCGTGCCCTGGGCACTGAAAACGAGACTCCTCTTTCCAGAAAACGAGCCTCCTCTTTCCAGATTCCAACTTGAAATCTCCCGGCTTGTCAAGTCCACAGCAGAGTGCCCAGTTCCCAAACCCAAGCCTGTTCCTCCCACCACCAGGGACAGCTCAGCAAACGCTGCGAGCATTTTCTCTGGTTTCAAATTCAGGGGGCTGTTCTTCCGTCTCCTTTCTCTTTCCTCGTTCTCGGATCCCAGCCATTGTCAAGTTCTGTTCCGCCACGGGGACTTCCAAATGCCATCACGTACACTTCTCTCCACTTCTACAGCAACGCCTGCAGGTTCAGGCCCCATTAGTGCTCTCAGGGAGGCAGCAGTTGGCTGCTCATTAGCATTTCTGCTTCCAGTCTTTAAAAATCCTTTCTTGCCCTGGCAGGCTGGCCTAATTGGTTGGAGCATTGCCCGTGCACCTAAAAGTTGTGGGTTCGGTCCTTGGTCAGGGCACATACGTAGGTGGCGGGTTTGATCCCTTGTTGGGGCTAATACGGGAGGCAATTAATTGATGTCTCTCTCTCACATCAATGTTTCTCTTGTTCTCTCTCACTCTCTTTCAACTTCCCCCTTCCTCTCTGTTTAAAAATCAATAGAAACATATTCTCATGTAAGGATTTTTTAAAAAATAAAATAAAGCTCCTCCTTATAATCCACTCAATCTGCAGAAGCCATGGTGGCCATTTAAAAATATCAATCAGATCATTCCTCTTCTGTAACTGAAAATGTGCATGATCTTCTGGTTGCAATTTGCATAGAGTCCGCAGTCCTTGATCTGGACTCTGACAAGCCCTCAGTTCGCATCCCGCTGAAATCTCCTGCTCTGTCATCTCAGTCACCCAGACTCCCTGGGCTGCCGCAGACAGCACAGCTTGGGCTCACCTGAGGGTTAGGCTGTCGCTGCCTGCCCTCTGGGCACTCTGTCATCCCGGGATCTGCCCTGTCCGCGCTCTGTGGAACTCACGCCGGGTGCAGAAGCCCCACTTCATCCCCCGCTTGCTTCTTCCTCAGCCCCATCAACTCCGCCGTAGGCTCCTCCTTCCCTCATCACACTCTGAAATACCCTGCTGATGTATGTGTTCATTTGCTTTTCCCTCCGGCCCCGAGAATGGAAACTTCATCAGAACACAATCCGTTTTTCTGGTCCACGATAAACGCCCTGTGCCCAGAGCAGTGTCCAAAAACATACTTGTTAAATAAATGATCAACTAATAAGACACCTTATCTTTAGCACCAAGAGCAGTGCTACACATAAGGACCCTCAACCACTGTGAGAATTCACAAATCCAGTTTGAGTCCATTCGTCGTGACTAATGACTTCATTTTCAATTACTTAAGGGCGAACATTTTTTCAAACACTCTTTCTTCTGTGTAACAACACAAATAAGTTTGAGTTCTTCAAGTCCCCACAAAGTTTTAGATGACCAGGGGTTAAAATGCCTACATAATTTTCACAAACCAAGCTAACGTTACACAGTGAGTTCCGTTTATAAAACAAGAACTTCAGGTACCTGACAAAATACCCACTTGATTGAAAGCCCATATTTCTCTGCTGTTGCTATTTTCTCCCGTGGGCCACCTCGGTCGCCCTGCGCGCGTTGTCTATGCCTGGAAGCCTGCAGAAAGCCCCACTGGCGGCGAGAAGTGGTGAGCTAGTCCGCCGCCAGATGACTAGCCGTCGAGATGTGACCTCAATAAGCCAGAAATAAAATATAGCGACACTAACAGAGTTTTGCATTTTCACCATGCCAAATAAATCAAAGCACATTTTATTGTCTCAAAATAAATTCCACATGGAAAATAGTTTGCAATGGAAAAAAACGGTTTGGATGTTGTTTAACTATCAGCCTCTTTAACACAGAAATTACCAATAAATAACAAAAGGCAGAAACATCACCGCTACAGAAGGGTGCATCTTATTTTCTGTTTCCACAAAAGAGCCCACTAATTCAGGACCCACAGATAAAAGTTCCTGACTTCCTGGATGCATATTGTGACACAGCCAACCACACTTCTGTGGATGAGGTGTTGACAGTGGGGAAGAGTGTGTAAGCACGGGGTGTGGCAGGAGATCTCACTACTCGCCACTTGATTTTGCTGAGGCTCTGAAACTGCTCTAAAGAATAATCTTAAAAAATATCTTGCAGATGGGTTGTGATTTGAAGAAACACCACTTAGACCATACTGGAAGAGACTATTGCTACATACACACAGGGACACAGATATTTCTAATGATTACATCTAATTTTTATGTGATAAAATTGAGTCTCAGCAGCAACATTAAATTCTTATAAAACAAACAGAAGTCAGGTTCCAAATTTTAATCAATCCCTACATGGTTACTCCTTCATCTGCACCATTTACTTTTGCAATATATGTTCCAATGGCATTTACATTTGTGTTTTACCTTTGATGGCTGTACTTAATTCTGTCTGTTCTTCCTAGATAGAACCAATAAGATATTGTCTTACTACAACTATTAAAAGAATAACATTGTATGTTCTGGCTGGTGTGGCTCAGTGTACTGAGTGCTGGCCTTCAAAGCAAGGGGTTGCTGGTTCGATTCCCAGTCAGGGCACGTGCCTGGGTTACAGGCCAGGTCCCCAGTGGGGGGCGTTGATGTTTCTCTCCCTCCCTTTCTCTCTCCCTTCCCCTTTAAAAATAAATAAATAAAATGTTTTCAAGAAAAGAACAGCATTTTGGAAAATATTTTTTCTGTATCTTCTTAAAATTAATGATATCAGATATTAAAGTTCTTATTTTCATAAGAAATTTTTTTCTAATGGGCGTCCTCTAACATTTACTGATCCCAAATCTCCAAGAACTACTGTCATATGTAACTTTTCTTTACTTTTTCCTCCTTTAAAAAATAAGATACTGACCTTGTACTGACCCTTTAAGCTTGACCATAGAAAGCATTAGGACTGCTGAACAAAAAGTAGTTTTTCAGAAACTATCAATTGTAACATTGTTTATGTTTGACAACAAAGCTATGAATATTTCCTTAGTGTTTTCATACATTTATAAATACACTAAGATAAAGTTTTCCTAAAGTAAAAGTTAATGGGTAAAAGTATTTTGTAGGAATATACTATAAAATCTACTTTATCATGAGAACAAAAGAATAAGTATTTGCATAAAGAAAATATGTTCACTGTTTTAAAGCCATTGAATTTCATACCATACCTTTTATAATCAACTCAAGAAGGAAATTCTCGTGTCCCCTGGGCCTATTGATTTTCCTATGATATTGAAATGAATGGTTGGTGTGTTATAGTCATAAATAACATCAAAGTATAGTATTCATGTGCTGGGATTAAAGTTCTGCTGTTACTGTGAAGTTAATCATCTTCCCAATTTACAGTCAAATGAAAAACTTTGAGTAGTTTTTAGAAGAAGAAAAAACCCTCAGGCTCCTTCCGTCACTGGTCCAAAAAGCGTATCTGTGAAGAAAAGAAAGGAACTTTTTAACTACCCATCCTCAGGAAACCCTGTGCACACCATGGGCATTGACATTTAAGATCCACAGTGAAAACGAAGAAATTAAAATGCCCTGGACTGCAGGCATAGTTTTTTCTTGAGGGTAGAATTGCTAAAGGAAGATAAAACCCAAGACAAGTAAAAATTACTTAGGATAAGGTGTCCTTCCACTCCACAATATATCAATCACCCAGAGAATATATATTTCTACTTTTCTGATAAAAGAAAATGATGACCAAAAAGAAAAAAAAAATGAAGCATAAAGTTAATTTAAAAGATCACTTCCCATTTATAGTTAATTAATTCTTCAGATAAGAAGAAACCATTTTCCTAATCAGTCCTGGTGATACCAGATTAAAAAGAGGCATACTGGCTACTATGAATTACTCATAGGACTTTTTAGAGAGCTGAAGAACCCACTGCTAATCAGGTTTAAATGTTCACTCCAGGTGCAGTAAGCAAGCACCCTTCTATGTATCTGCATCTCAGTAGCTTAGGTCTCTAACAAAACAATTTTCTCCGATTTAAAACTATTTCAAAAACTGAAGATTAAATTTTCTCTTCAGTCTAATGCACGTGATGTTCACCGCAGCACGTAACAAACACGGGCCCAAACGGAACTGATTTGAAGGCGGAGAACCTGAAGCTCTGAGCAAGCCTGCCTGTCTACTTAAAAACAGTATCTCTGGAAATTTTTCATTTCCATGTGTTCGTGTTTAAAGAATATTTGCTTAGTTAAAAATTTAACAGCTGGGTAGGAAGAGTGGTTACAGAACCATCCTGAGCATCGATTTCCTTGCTGTTAAAAAATAATTTGGGGTTGGATTTACGCCCAGCAGGCTGAAGCTCAGGCTACCCGAGTGGGCTGGGTCCCCTTTGCAAACAGGGGTCCCCTCCAGGCAACAGGTCTCAGCTTAAATGTGTTGTTTTTGTTCCCTAAAGTCCGAGGTGCCTCACTAGCTGATTTGCAACCAAAAGAGAAGGAAGTCAATAAGGAATTGATAAGAACTGTATGATGGACCACAAATTAAAGGGAACCGGAAGCAACTAGATACAAAAGTTGCTTACAAAGGGCACCCTCTGCTGGGCCATGGAGGCATCACAGCCTGGTGTCGTGGTCTCTCATTGTCGGATGGAAGCCTCCCTTCCAGCACATACATGGTGAGGGAAATTGCCCAGGACTTCAAAAGAGATCTGTGCTTCCTGAGTACAGCTGGTAATGCTTTGCAAGAGCCAAGTGCGACCGACCTGGCAGGCCTCTTTGAAGACCCCAACCTGTGTTATCCATGCCAGTCATGTAAGGATCATTCCAAAGACCTCCCAGCTAGAGAAGGTGCCTAAGATCCACCATTATCGAAACAAAACAAAGCGATCCGGACCCGAAAACAATGTCTTTTCCTCCCGTATCAGGGAGATGTTTGCTACTGTTCGTGGGGTCAAAAAATAACCAAGTATATGACACCAAGTAGGAAAATGGGAGACAGAATCATAGATTTTTTTCATTTAATTTATGTGTAAATTTTTAATATAAATGTGGAGCTGCAAACCACTAATGCAATTCAAAATGTCTCAATGAATAACACTGACCCATTCAACTTTGCAACAATTATAAATAAATCTTGTAAATTTTGTGCAAAGTGCCAAGGTTCAGATTTTAAAAGCAACTTCAATGTCTTACTGATGGCAATTAGTGCTGCGTGTAGGGGGTGTTTATCATGTAATAGATTCCCATCCATTCATTCTACTTCTCCGAGTTTTCCTGCACAGCAGTGCATGTATGTTAGGTCCTCTACCTTTTATATTCTTCCATAAAGTTCATCACTAAAATATAGTGGACCACCGTTTGTATTCCACACAAACAGCCCACAGTTGTGCACAGTGCACAGCTGTGATGCTTCAGTGGCAAACTCCCCTTTCCTGGCCACCCCAATCTCTGATTCCCAGATTTAACTCCTAGCCCATCCGCACACGTCAGAAGAGCGCACAGGTGGGGAAGCTGCCGCTGAGCCACTCCATGGCAATTAAAAACAATGTGAACACTATGCTAAGTCCACAGTGGCAACAAAGAAGAACACGCATGTGTATCCAGACACTTTTGAAACACTGGATACTGTGCTTAACACGAGAGTTTGCTCTCAAGAGGTTATTTTTTTTAGCATAAAACAGTCACATATTGTTAAATGCCAAATAAATTATATTTACAGGGTATTCACAAGTCAGAGAGAGCTATTTTCCTGGTAAGAATAAGAAAAAAAAAATTGAAATAAAAAGAGAGGAAGCACAGAAAGATTGAAAACTAAAGCAGAGATAAAAGAATTAGAAAGATGTATTCAAGACAAAGTTCTTGTAATTCCTACCAAAGAGGCCACCTCATCCTAAAAAAAAAAAAAAAAAAAAAAAAAAAAAAAAAAAAAAAAAAAAAAAAAAAAAAAAAAAAAAAAAGTATCTATTACTATCAGTTAATAGAAGGTCTGTATGTTGACATAATGGAACACAGGTTAAAGGGAAATTTGATGAGATGGATTCCTAAAACCCTAAAATCAATCTAAATTCCTCAAATCAATGTAAAGAAATTTAATTTTATTTGTATAGTTATTTAGATCCTTTTTATTTATTACAGAAAAGTGAAGTTCTTAAAGTTAATCTGGGATGTCGCACACAACAGATTGTGGGGACAGAGTCTCGGGACCCCAAAAGTGCAATAGGGTAAAATTAACCTTATCCATGCAGAGTCCTGGGTATGGTTCTCAATCACAACAGCTGTCAAGGGGGAGAAATTACGATAAGTGGGAGGAGTCTCACCAGGGACAACTGACTGGAAGACTGGTTAGGTATGAGAAGAGAGAGAGCAATGAGCCAGAGATGGTGCTGACGCCTCCGTGGATGATGACCCATGGGGAGGCAGTTCCACTGGTGGGTGGGAAGTCATCCAGAGAGCCAGCTTGAAAAGGGACGTGAGGAATTATGTCTGAGATACGCTTGGCTGGCAAGAACAATGGAGAATCCGCGGGATCATAGCACAATATTATCCTTGAGTTGCAATGGACTATTAACGAAGACTCTGTCCTTGTCTGAGGCATCAATTCCTTTAAATGTCATCCCTAACAAATTGTCATTCGACTTGTGGTTGGCATTCCT
This sequence comes from Anoura caudifer, assembly GCA_004027475.1. NCBI lineage: Eukaryota > Metazoa > Chordata > Mammalia > Chiroptera > Phyllostomidae > Anoura > Anoura caudifer. The sequence goes on from PVKU01001277.1 coordinate 320,740, forward strand.
TAATGGCAGGAAAATTCCCCTATCTTATCAGTTCAGTGTTTTTGCCAATCCAAGTTTTTAGAAATGTCCTTCTTGCACTGATCCAAAAATGTGCTTCTTCACAATTCCAGGCTTTGGTGCTAGCTACTCCCCGAGGAAACGAAAAACAAATTTAATCTTTCTTTCACAAAACAGCCCTTCACATGGGTGAAGGCCCTTTTCACATCCTGTTGGCCTTCCTCTTCCCTAGGTTAAACACCATTTGATGTGCTTTCAATCCTTTCACCGTGCCTTTCTTTATAGGGTGCAGCCCTGGCTGGTGTGGTTCAGCGGACTGAGAGGGGGCCTGCAAACCATTTGATTCCCCATCGGGGCATGTGCCTAGGGTGCGGGCCAGGTCCCCAGATGGGGCCGTGAGAGAGAGATGGATGTATCTCACACATTGATGTTTTTCTCCCTGTCTTTCTCCCTCCCTACCCCCCTCTAAACAAACAAACAAACAAACAAACAAACAAATATAGTGTGTAGAACGAAACTAAGATTGCTAAGAGCAGGGTTAAGTAATAAATAAATAAATAAATGCAATTGATCATGATGAAGATTCCTAAAACTACGACACAGAGAAGACTGCTCAAGGGGGAAAAAAGAAAAAAAAAAAACACCAGGAAGCAGAGAGAGGGCAGGGAGTTAACCTTAGCGAATGACATAAAAAAGTACAAAAAAAAAAAGAGAGAGAGAGAGACTAAACAATCTGTACAAAAGACAGATTAGAGAAACAGAGAAAATGGCGGGGCGGGGTGCAGCGGGGTGGGGTAGGACGAGATTCGAGAGTTTCATGATGATTGGTGTTCAAAAGATAGGAAAAGCTACTGAGGAATTTGTGTATTTTTGAAAGGCTGAGCGAGGTCATTGCGTGGTTTACCAATTAACCTAAGAGTGGTGGTTTTAGGGGAGTTGTTAGAGTACAAGCACTCGGGGGCAGCAGGAGGAACAGGAAGAAGGCTGCAGCTACCGCACTGGAGGAGCCCTGTTC